>VWPW01028684.1:2942-263803 GCA_013389825.1 Crypturellus undulatus
ACAGAGCGTGGCGGGGCGGGGGGGGGGGAGCGGGCTGGGCCGCGCATGCGCAGCGAGGCGGCGAGGAGCGCGGAGCCGCTTCGGAGCCTTAAAGCGGTCGCGGGGCTGGAGGCAGCGGCGGAGGGGCGAGGTAGGGGCGGCTGCGTCGGCGGGAGCGGGTCCTGGCAGCGCCCCGGGCCTCTGCGGAGGGAGGGACGCGGCAGCCGCAGGGACTTGCGTGGATCTGTGCTGGTGTTCTCGCGTGGTGCCCGCTCTCTGCGGTGCTCGCAGCCGGCCTCCGTGCCGCTTAAGAGCCTTGGTGGGACTTATGTTGTAAAGCTGGGTGGAATCTCGCCGTTTCCCGCTTGGTTTGGCTCCTCGAAAGCACCAAGTAGCGTTCGCGCGCCTTGCCGCGCGGGCATCTCTGCTGCGGGGGCGTGTGCGTGTGGCCGTTCCTTGTTGTAGGACCCAGGGGCCGTTTGAAGTCCATCCCAAATGCAAGTGTCGTGTCACACGTACTGCAGAGTGTTTCAAGAAACTGGAAAAATCTAAGTTCGACGCGATAATCAGCTCCTGAAGCTAAAAAGCAGCCCCACCACGCTGTCTTTTTGCCAAGTGTGCAGTTTTATTGGGAATTTTCAAGCACTGTTATTCCACTCTGCTGACATATGCACTGACAAAAATATATATTTTTTTTGCATAGTGCTTTTTTTCCTCTAGTAAATATTTTAAACCCTTTGTTTGAACAAGAGATTTTTTTTTGTTTACATTAAGTAAATTTTATTTGCTTATATGAGATAAGTCATATTTATTGGTTCCACCCTTTAAGAAATCCAATTCGTGTAATCTCAGTAAAAGCACATACTAGTGCTGTTAGCTAGGAGAGAGTAACGCTGTTATGAGCTGTTGTGGTTTTCTCCCTTCAATTCCGATTCTTATTCCATCAGCAGTGTGCCCAGCGCCCACCGATGTCTGGCGATGGATCACGAAACAATACTGTTCCCATTTAGTAACAAGGATACAGTTACTCTCCCCCAAAACCTTGCTTTAAAATTGTGCTTAGTTAAATGTGCATATACCTAACAAAATCATCATCCTTGTATGTTTATTGCAGATCAGTCTGAAAGAAGAGACACTTGTTTGTAGCTGTTTATTTGCTTATTTTTAACCCAGTGAGTAAAAGCTCTTCATAACCATAAGAAAACCTGTTATTAAATCCTTCAATCTGATTAAAAATACTACTGGGCCAGCTGTCTTTCATCTTAAAATAAGATGAACATAGATAATATCGGAATAGTCGTTCTGGACTGACAGTTCTCACGGTAAAAATAGCAGGTGGAGGCTTTTTACAGCAGGTTTGGTGCAGCTGTTCCCATACCATTTCATTATTGCTTCCTGCCCATACAGTGCGTCCGGGGTTTGGATATGAGCAGGCAAAACAAACACGTAATTTAAGGTAAGAAATGCTAGCACAAGTTATTTTACAGTAATTGCTAGTCGTCTTGCATACCAATAGAAACAAAGCAGCTCATTCCTGAGCTATTTTATATTTATTTAGTGGGGAATAAGATGATGCACACTAGCAATTATTGAGGAATAGCTACTGCACTGCAAAACTCAAGCTGTAGTTTATATTAATCTGACTTGTTTTCTCAGTCTAAACAATGCAAAGGTTGAGTCAAATTTATGTGCTGAAGCTGCCAATATAATTAGGCTTAAATGATTTAGGAAAAATTCTCATACTCCATTTTTTCCACAAATATCTTAAGACTGTGAATTTGATTCACTGGAAAAATACATTCAGAGCAGCTAAATGCTGTGGCAATAAGTGTAGTAGCTAATTCACCATTAGTTTTCAAATGTCTCACGGATTTGCTTATCTACTTTATTATGTATACAATAAAAACAAAGTTATCTAAAAGACTCTCTGAGCGTTCCTTCTCAAGTTTCTCTCTGCCTCCTTGTTCCTGTACTTCCATGCCCCAGAAAAGGGACTTTGAGTACATGGGATATGGAAGTTGAACTAGTTCTGATTAAAGGGTTGTGAGAAGGTAGAACTCAGAGCTGCCAAAGACTTGTGTACAGAGGAGCTAGAAACACCATTGCACTGTACTGGATTTTGTTGTTTCCTCATGATACTTTTTTTTTTTTTTTTTTTTTTTGTGATCAGGTCCTAAATACAGTTTTGTGGACAACAATCCAAAACCTTAAATTCTGTGTGGACACAAGCAGAAATCCAGATGTTTAACTCCTATGCTTTCATCTAGGTAGCCCTTCTTGTATCAGGTAAGATGCAGTATTCTCCAGTAGATTCTCTTTTAAGGTGTGGAAGTTTTATTGCGTTAATCTAATCTTGAAATAAAAGAAAACTATGATAATGCCAGCAGCAGTCTGCGAATTACAGTAAAGGCTTTGCACTGATCATAAAAAGCAAACTCAATTACTGCTATAACATTCATATCTGATAGCAGCTTGAGAGATAGGAGAGTTGAAGTTTGATGACTACTGGAAAATTAGGCTCTTTCAGTTAGTTTTGGCTGTTGTTTCCACTGTTTCTGATGGTTGTGTCTTCAAGCCTACAAGTTTACTCTATTATCCCTTCCAAATGCTAAGAGACACCTGGCCAAGTCACAACATTTGGAAATCCTCAGCTTTCTACAAATACTGTCTATAACGAGACAGGTAACAGGTTTTCTTTAGGAAAAAGTGATTCTTTAATTACCCATTAAGGAAATTAATTTCCACTTAAGGAAAAAAACACTCTCTGTTCGTTTGTCATTCAGTAGCAAACCAGTCATGATAGACAAGGCACTGCAGCTGGGTTACAGCAGTCAGATGTGGCTACTATCAGCCTTCATTGTGGACATCCAGCCTTCATTGATCTCTTGAAGGTGATTAACACATGAACAGAGCAAGATGTAGAACCAGAAGAAAAAGCTTAAGAGCATCAACTGTATAAAGATTGTGATGTGTTTGACTGTCTCTTAAGACTGTCATTTAAAAAACTCTCTTTTTTGCCTATGTTATTAAGCTGTCAGGTAGCTTCTCAGTAGTGCATTGTTCAAATAAGCAAAGGGCCTTATATTCATAGCCAAAAGAAGGAGAAGAGTTTTTTTAAAAAATGAAACAACACTTGAAAGTCTGTGCTGTAGTTCTTGAGTTCACTAGGTGTTCATGTTAAAGCTTACCTGTCTACTCTGATGTATTCTGGTTATATAAACAGGCAGTTAATTTCTATTTACCTTTATGCACAACAGAGTTGAAAAAATGTCCAAGTTTTGTGTAAATCCAAAGATAATCCATTAAACTTAACCAGGCTGGAACAGATGGATCTAGGTTTCATTGCTTCAGATAATCCTGGAAAAGATAATGTCAAAGTTTTGCTCACTAGCAAGTTGGTCACTGAAGACCTGAGATTTAAGCATACCTCGGTCTGTAAGGGTTCAGATCTATATCTTTTATACCTAAGCTACTCTAGTGTGTACAACAACTGGGGAGAGAAGGGTAATATCTCTTAAAAATCTCTCCTGCTGGAACTGAGCAGATTTAGGTTGGAGTAAAGATGCCAGAAGACAAATCTTTGTGGTTAGTCTATTTGTGCAAGAGGAGAAGGACCCATATTCTACTCTCTCCTCCTAGAATTGTGTAGTTATCAATTAGGTTGAGGAGAAAAGAAAATGCTAGATCAAAGAAACTGTTCTCTACCCATTTTGTACCTGATAATTTTCTCAGGAAGGTACCTTGGGTTACTATAGTTCATGCAGGTAGGATGGAAATTGTTTAATAAAATATTACACATTTTGTTTAACTCAGTAGTGCGTGAAAGCATGGGTACCCTCTGTTAAGCTTCACCTTACCTAAGTGCCAGATGGTTGTGGTTGTACATGGTTAGACGTGTAAATAAAATATATAGTAGGCCTTAAATCAGTGTTCAAGATTGCCATAGAATTATTACCTAATAATCTTTCTTCAGGTATGCTATTTCCATAAATATTTAACATCTGTAAATGCTGTTCCTTTAAACGGGAAACTCTAAGGTTTCCTGCATAAAAGATGGCATTGTAGTGGAGAAAAGAAAGTCTCCAGGGAGGGTGGTACTTCTGCTAGGTTCCTGAGGGATATCTGTGCACTAAAAGCGAAGTTTAGGTTGATTTAATTTCGTGCTATATAGTAGGAGACAAAAATTAAGTCTCATATATGCCTGTTTGCCTTTCTCAGTAGCTTAAGGAAAGAAAACAGAAAGAGGGAAAGAAAAACAATCTCAGAAAGGATGTAAAAGGAAAAATTACCAGCAATTATGCAGAGAAAACTAAATTAAGATATTATATTGTAAACACAAAATTTGTCTACTTTATCATCTCTTTCATAACAGCAATTAAATTTAGGAGTCAGGGGAAAACAACAAAGTTATTCACAAAACAAATTGAACTGTTTAAATCACAGGCATTTTGAAGGTTTGTCTTAGTCCCTAAGCCCAGAGAGACCTTCACATGTTGTAATTTTTTTGTTCATAATATAATATTGCTTTATTTTTGTGTAGCACACTGCTGGATAATAAGTAGTCAGTATTTGTTCTAAAACAAGCCAGACCCTCTCTTGGAACATGAGCCGTACTTCTGTTCCTATCATTTCCAATCCCAAGTGCAGTCCTTCGACTTTGGTGGGTTTGGGGCCGGTCTCCTTCCCATCGGGACGGTTACAAGACCAGGCCCAGCTGCTCGACAGCTGCCGACACACACAGGGAAGCTACAGCTTTCGGAGCGCCCCAGGCCTGTCCCTTCTGCAGAGCCTGCCCAGAGGAAGACTGCCTATATCTTAATGGTACCATAGCCGCTCGTTATTTCCACGTACCTGTTTGTCTTTCATCATCTGTGTGATTTACACTAGCTGTTCCTAAACCTGTCCAGGGGAGCAGCCTGCATTTTAATGGAGTGATACAGCAGTGCCATCAGCAGCTTTCTGCCTTGCTACACGTAACTGAAATATAATGTCGAAAGGCCTATCTCTTTATATTGTGAAATCAAAAGTATTTTTACATGTATTAGAGGATTAAAAGGGAAAAAAAAAAGAGACAGACAAAGTTCATGTCAGGGAGATTTGCAGATTTAGTTTGGTAATGACAGAGGCAAAGAATTACCAACTTGCAGAAACCTGCAAGCTTTATTTTTGGCTGTCCATTGTCCTTCCCCACCCAGGCGCAGCAGGCTGGCATAAAATGCAATGCTATGTTGGTTATTGTGGAATACATGAGAAAGGGTTTCAGCTTTAACTTTGTAAACAGATTTAAATTAACTGTTCATCTGAGTTTCTATTAAAAGAAAATAGAACCTAAATTGTACTTGATGCATTTAGTTTGTTTCAGCGTCTGAAATATGAGTGTATATGAATGCAGTGAGGGATTGCTGGTGATGCTCTGCTTAAAGCAGCAGTCCTTACAAGGAGCCTGCACTTAACTGGACAGAAAGCTTCTCGGTGAATTATAAGAAAACTTGGAATTTTTAAGCATTTTGGTAACAAACTGACAGTTTTTATTAGCTAGGCCTTCTAATAAAATACAATTTGTCCATCTGAAAGATCCGGAATATTTTTTCAAGTATTACATTTGTCTAGAAATATTTTTCCACTCAGAAAATCCATTATAAAAATTCCAAATCTCCATTAAATATCTATCATTTATATATTTTATGGTAGCTGAATAGGAGACAAGAAGTATCAGGACTTACAAAGCCATGAGGAAAGAAAAGGACCAAGCAGTGCAAGTCTTGAAAGCTTTTGGAGATGGGACAGACTTGCTCAATAGTGTTTCTCCAAAGCAAAGGACTGAGTCAGTGCTACCCTGGTCATTGATTTCCCACACAAAGACCATTATATTTGATGCCAGAGCATGTTCAGAAGCCTAAAAACAAACAGTAGAAAGTGGTTTTTTGTTTGTTTTTGTAATTTTTTTTTTGCTTTAGGAAGCCTGAATTTTGTTTTATTTACAGCTGACTGATTCCTTCCCTTTTTCCTCCTACTACAAATTTTCATTTTGACTGTGGGGGTTCTTTCCTAGGATGCATTAGTCACATACGTTGTAGTTATTATATGCTCTAGAGTTCTCTTCACCATTTTCTGCTCTTTAGAATCTATGAAACCCTTTCTACTAAAATGCTTGGATTAAAGCCACTATATAAGTGCAAAGAATTATTACTTAAGCACTGGGACAGATCAAGGATCTCCTCATAGAAACAGTAAGTATTCCAGAGCTTGTACAGGGTCTGCTGTATAGTCGTTTTATAGACTGGTGTGTCGAGGTCCCTCTTTGACTGTCACTGGAACTCAAAGGACAAATCGTAACAATGAGGAGAACAAGGAATCTTGGGCTCAAAGCCAAAACACAAAGGTGTCTGGGTTGCTGTTTAATCTGGCCTGCTCATATTGAGCTACATTAACTGTTTAGATAATACTGTATTTGATTATTATTTATAAAGGAGTTCACTGGTTAATTACAATAATTTTTTTTTGTCAGGATTATATAAACGTATGGGATCCCACTCAGTGTCCACCTGAATCTCCAGAAGGTCATTCTTGTCTGAAAGCTCCTATATCGCATTTGTCAGCTTTGTGCATGTGTCTCTTACACTTCAAGGTATCTGAAATGGTACTGCAAGTTGTATAGATACCTGAAACTCACTCTACAAAAGCCTCCTCTGCATGTGGGCTACTTTTCTGTCAGTGTGAACATGAGCCTGCATTCAGGATTTTGACAAAAATCACTCTATTGAATGTAACACAGTTGTTCTTAGCTTTCAAAAATATATTACTGTTTTACATTCAGAAATTATTTGTGTTGGATAGGGAGGGAAGGAGACTAGATTAAAAAGTTAATATTAATGGTTTAGGGACAAAACAGATGGTATGCAATATTGACTAATGGCCCAGATTTATACACACTATTGTCTGGCACAGAAGTCACGGCAGCTAAATTTGAACTTTTGAAAATGATACTTTACCATGCTGGACATCTCTCAGTGCACATAACTTTTTATTGTTCTTTTTTAGTTTGAAGTATTGATATTTGAGCTGTTTGTAACTGAAGTACGAGAAATATAGTTCATGTGTATCCAGATGGTTTTTGTTCAGATCACAAGTCTAGATTTTTCAGTTCACTTACACAGTGAGGATTTTCCATGTACACATATTGTACTTTGTAACTTACAGATAAGTTTCAGGGCCACTTTATCTGGTAGGCAGTTCCATATCATGGAATTTATTACATCATTCCTAAATAAAAGGGCTACCAAAATATTAATGCAATCTCTTTTGTCATTGTTTTTGGTAGTGATACTGTGTCTGAAAGTTTCATGGGCAGTTTTCTTTACCTTTCAGGTGTTTGCATCATCTGTCAAACTAGGAAAAAAAGATTATTGCAATTCTAATACTGATTACAGGTTTTTGTTTTGTAAAAATAAGTGAGATCTCTTTTCTAGTACCACCTGCCCATCCTGATGCAATGGAAGAGCTGTTTTCCTAACACCTTAGGGGGCTGAGAGCTGCAAGAATTGTTTTCCCAGGTAGTATACTCCACTATTTAATTTGCATAACAGTGCTGTTTTATTATGTATTAACATGTTAATATTTAGCCTCCTATGGCAATATGCCCAGAAAAATAACAGGGTCTGTAACACTACTTGGGGCAAGGCGGAAAAAAAGTTCTGTTGAATTTTTATAATTCTTCTTTGCTTAGAAAAAAAGTCATCATGAAACCAGGTATTAACAAGTCCAAATTAGGCAGCCTTTCCTCTACTCACCCCAGAAAGGTCTGGAAAGTCCCTGTTGTTTGGGAAGCTTGCAAACCACTTCTCTGTTGCAGATAGGAGGGGAGCACCGTGGGGCTTATGGCATTTCCTCATCTCCAGAAATCTTCTGCCTGCTTTCAAAAAGTCCACTCAGCCAATTGTAATGGTAATGTCCTTTGCAAGTCAATTTAAACCTATAAACTTCCACCTTAATTTTCCTTCCAGGTAGGCTACAGCTCTCTCTCGGGTTTTCATTAATGGAGACATAATTGATCTTTTGTCCCACTGTAGAATTTGTACACACCTGTCTCGCAGGTTAGTGGTGAAATCAATTATCCCCCTGGCTGTGGCTGCAGCTTTGTGCTTGATTAGGAGTTTGTCAGAGGAGGTGGAGTTCTTTATGGCAGATTGACAAGGCTTAAAGTGATTAGTAAAGGAGTCAAGGCAGCCTGTCCTGAGGGTTGTACCTAAGGTATTACATTGGTATGTTCATGGTTTTCTTCCAGTAATGCAGTTTTGGGGAGGTCTCTGTTAACTATCTAACACAAGAGAACAGTTTAGTTTAATGAGGAGCCCAAATTACAGCTATTTGAGAAAAAAAAAATGGTTGAACTCTTCTGTTATCACAAGCACAAAATGGTAGATTAGCCATTTAGTAAGATAAGATAATGTTACAAATAGATTATGTGACTTAAATGACCATTTTACATGTAGTACTTAATTCTCATTTTATCTTCATACTGTAGATGAGGAGATTGTCTGATGAAAGACAGCTACTTACATTATTTCCTTCTGGCTTTATCCTCACAACAATCAAAAACCCTGCTCTCAATTGGCTCTTCCTGATCAAGAACTGTCATGTATGAAGTTATTATTTATGTCTTTTTAGTGATCTTTGTATCGCTTGGCTGAGAAAGATATCTAAGCACGACAGTCATAGGTCCCAAATCACTATATCTGATGTGATATAATCCTTGAAAATTCATTTGGTCTCAGTTCATGAAATAAAAATTAAATAATTGAATGTATTACATATACCCTCAGGTCTTAACACAAATGGAAAATTCTTTTGAAAAAATCAATTTATGGTATAGTTATGAAATTATATTAAAAGATGAAATGTCTAAAATTACGTAAGTCCAACTTCGCACTTTTTGACAGTGTTGTGTTGCTTACATTAGAAATAATGGGCATATATATAAATATACATACAATTAGTTGAGTTCAAATTGTACAATTTTGTAGTTGTATAGCAGTTTATCAGAATAAGCTTTAAGTTCAATTGTGATGTTACTGGCTGTTTCCTAACATTAATTATCAAATCACCTAGAATTGCTTTCCATATAAGTTGCTGCTCCTTAATGTAAATTTGTAAGTTCAGATGTCAATGTGTTGGACAAGTAAAAGAGCATTTAGGGAAATCAGCTTCTCCAAGAAATCAATTATTTTGCTTTTGTCCTAGAAAAAATACCCAATAGGGAAAAAAAAAAAAAGCCCAAATAAACAGGCCTAGGAAGAACCCCTGCATATCCTTTGCAACATCGTCTTTGCAAAGCTGGTCTGTTGGGTCATGCGCAGAAAACAGCTAAGTAGTGAGACTGAGATTGTATTGACAAGAACAAGATGAATGACCCCCTGGAGACTGTGGGGTTTGTAGGCTTCCAAAGGTTGTTTCCACCACCTTTTCATCCCTTTGTGCCCTATTTCAGTTCATATGCAGATTAACTCAAACCAAGTCCTCACTAAATACTCTTTCTCACTTTAGTTTTGGAAGGTAGACGAAGAAGATCTAAATATTTATGAGGCTTTTTTTCCTCCGGTTTATGATGCAGTCTTGTTGAATGTTGAGGAATTACGTTAATGAATGCATGCCTGCACACACAGACACAGAAACCAGGCAAACGGGAAGGAAAAAACCACACACACACACATACACACACACACACAAAGCGTCCTCAGCTCTAATGTCCGCACTCACTAAACAGTTCCCATGAAAGGAAAAAAAAATTAAACAGAAGCAAAACGATTTAAAATCTGTTGCCAGGAGAAAAATAAAGTACAGCAGCTGAGCACAAAAGAAAGAACAAAGTTTCATCTTCTCTTTCCCAAGTTGCAAATGTAGTTTTTTATTTCAACTCAATAAATTTGAAATAAACCATGTTAATTGAAAAATGAAAGCCTTTCTAAAAAATGTGCTAACTGGATTTGTGCTTCCAGTAACAAAGTAAGGATGAATCTTCAGTGTGGTACATGATTTTCTTTAACATAAACAGCAATAAACATAATCTCTTTTTTTTTTGTCATGATAAAAGGTGCAGGTAGGTACCAGTATTTAGTTTGAGTTATAAGTCATATGATTAAATGAAACTCTTTCCACTATGATTTTGAGGATTTTTCACTAAATTTATTTGGAACAGTTAATTTTTTGAGACTTATTTTTTGGGGGGGTTGTGTTTTTGAGTTGCTTTGCTTTCTCCAGGAAAGTAATCTATATATTATTAACACCGTAAGTATATACCAAGATTAAAGGTAGATGTAGTAGAATATAAATATGGGTAATTCAAAAGAATATGCTCTTTATAGACGGAAGAATATTTTCCATTAAAATATTTGAGCTGAAATATGGACATATTAATTCTTTTAATATTGTGCTGTCAAAAAGAGTCTTCTTTTCAACCTTTAATCATCTTACCTTCCCCCTACTCCTTTTTATTCTGTGCACATACAGCTGTGTCAGATAAGGCCCTGCTCACAGAACTGGGCCAGTAATTCTACAGTTTTGTCTTATAATCATGAATCAGGACATCAGATTTTAAAATGGGCTTTTGTGCTATCATTTAGAACTTACTGAAGCAATGGCAGAGTGTTAACTCCTAGCTCTTAAAAGGTAATAGTATTTCACTGTCTAGTACCTAGTATTCATATTTATAATACACCTATCTGAATTGCATAAAACATTACCCCTAATAAATATGTTCATGTTTTTATTCTACTTCATTTTGAATATGTTCTATTTCATATGTAATTGAATCCAATAAAGCCATCTACATTTCATTTATTCTAACATTTGTGTGAGCTCCAAATATTGACTTTGCTATTTTCGGTGACTTTGACTGTGATACCCAAAGGTTGAACGAAACATATTTTCCTTGGTGTGATCCAAGATGCCACACTTCTATACAAACCAATAAAAAGTTTTTAAGAACTGACACTGCATCTCTTTTGTTGTCTTTTTTTTTCATCCAAATGTCCTGCATCCTTTAGCATCTTACTTTTCTGTTTTTGTAAATTTATGTTGCCTCTGTGACTACAAATAGAAGGATGTGTGTTGTTGAAAATTCTCTTTAAGTCAGAGAGCAGTTATGTACAAGCCACATAAAAAGCCTTAAACTACCATGAAAATATTAAAAAAAAAAAAAAATAGAGGTAATAGCCTACAAGAGTGTCAGATTAAAGATGAGGAAAGAATTGCTTATATGTATTTTCCCCAAAGGAAAATGGAACAGGAAAACACAAGAATTTACCAAGATAATTTAAGGCATTATAGCTTGAGCTAGGTATCATATAAATGCATCTGACAGCTGAATATCAGTTCAGTACCTTGGCAGGAAGGACCAGGATCTTTTCTTTTTTTTTTTTTCCCCCCTCGTGCGGAGTCAGAAGGCCTTGTCTAGACCAACAGGACTTCCAATCTATACATTAGCTAACACGTTCTTTAAATAGGACATAAGGTAGTTACCCAAGCTGAGCACTTCTTCGCTGAAAGCCATTTGTATCCACAGATTTCTAACCTATTAGAATAACCTTGTTTCCAAAAGAGAACAGTGCACAAATGCAATTGCACAAGTAAACCAGTAATGCATATAGTGGGTTCTTAAAGGGGAGATCAGGCCTACCTACCTATCAGCTGTCATACTCAGTTTTGCGTCAAAAATAGTGAAGAATAGGAGCATTCCTCACCTGAATTGCAGATTCCACTGTGGATTTAAACTGAGGTCCCAGGCCAAAAAAAAAAAAAAAGCAACTTTTATAGCAAAAACTAAAAAAAGCCATGTAATCGATCATTCACATGGGTTTTTTTGCATAAGGATCCAAAACACAGTGCTGTCAGGAACACCAAACTGATCAAGATTTACAACAGCAGGAGCTTCCCCTTAGCTGTTTGCCAGGTGAACTCACTTTGCATTTTTGAATATTTTTCATTGCCCAAAGTACTCTAATGAAATTCAGAAATCACAATACACCTAAAGTATAATGAAATCCACAGAAAGTTGCAAGCAAATTCTCTTAATTTTTTTTTTTAAGGCTAACATACAAATGAGCAATCTTTCATTTTCCTAATGTTGATTCTAACGTGTCATCCTATTTCACGTGAAAGCAGTGGAATACAGCCTATTTTGTGTGTGTGCATGTGTGTTTTTTCTCTCTGGAGCTTCCAGTACTTGCTTGATAGGCATAGCCTTTTCTCCAAATGGATTCATTCATAAATTTTTTCTTTGAAATTTTCATGTGCATCTTCACTGTGTTTCTCCCTAATCCCTAGCAAGTTGGTTTAGGTGTATGCCATGAAAATCACATGTCAATTGGTACCTTTCTATACTCAATAAGTGCCTAAATTTTTACTTGTAGGTATACATAAGATTTCCTAACAGATGAAGTCTACCAAGTGCTGGGGCTGCAGTTTCTAGATTACTTGATGGTCTCGCACCAGATATCCTAAGACAAATCTCCCAAAAGACACATTCTCTTCTAAAAATAAAAAAACAAAATGACTGGTTTTGTGAATCACCCTAAGAACATCAAGTTTAGGTATACACTTGATCTATGCTCTACAAATTCTGTTTGGATGCTTTGCAAATATGGTTTCTGAAAGTCTTCGGAGATAATTTGGCTTTCATGGCTTGGTGAAGAAACCGGAGCCCAATTCCAGCCATGAAAATATAACGCTCTTGTACAGAACTTCTCTAAAAGTTAAACGTTGTAACATCAAGGTAACAAGATACTCCTGGGGGTAAACAAATCATCATTTCTCCCTCTTAGACAAACCAGCTCCAGATTTCCTGACAAATCCACAAGTTTAGCACTCATAGGCAGGCATCTTCTGATATCAGCAATAGCCACTGTGGCCATTGGGAGCTTTCCTTTCTGAGCGTAGTATTTTTCTTCTGCTTACTCCTGTTTGTGTTTCTCCACAGTGTGGAGGAAGCAGTTGAAAGTTATTTCAACACGTATTATTTTTAACCTGCAGAATCTGCATGCTTTATAAATACAAAGTGATTATCTGAACGGTGAAAAAAAAAGACTACTAAACAGGTAGAATTACTTTAAGAGGAACATACAACAAACTGATATGGGGCCTTGTGTAGTTCAAGAATCTGTATCCCTTGTAGAAATACAAGAAGCATTATTCGATTTCTACCTTTTTTTTTTTTAATAGTAGCCATTGCTAATTTGTTTGTAAATGATTTTGCATTGTAAATTGTTAGAAATTTTAAGAACTATTGAATATCAGGAAGTAAATCTACGGAGGAAGCTTACATAAGCCTCGAGCATTGTTCTTTCCTAAAGATCATTTAGTATTTCTAAACTGTGTGAACTGAATTTGTTTGCATAAATGTAATTCCACCAAATGTCAATGCTCATAAGTTGAGTACTAATTACATGATCTAATTTTGAATCTTTTTTAAAAGCATCAAAAGAAGTTTATTTCTGAATCAGTTATCCTTTGTGAAAATCAAAAAGGCAAATTAAAGAAAGGAAAAAGTATAAAGAAACCTGAAAACAAAAGAGAGAAACTTCACAAAATGTTATTTCCCAAGGAAAATAAGTTTTTTTTTTAACATAGCCTTAGTCATTTTATCATGGTGATTTCAAGAATAATGGCATATAAAAGAGGAGAAAGGCTGGAAAGACACTGTAATGAGATAGGAAGTTATCTGAACTTAATGTCAAATTTTGCTACAGTCTATAGATTAAACAGGATAAAAACCTCAATCCAAATACAAGGCCAGCCAGCATGGTCTGATCAAACTGTTAAACCTTTGTCAAATAGTGGAGTTGCATGCGCCTATTTATTGGAAGTGATTTTTCATTCTTGCCTACTATCAAGCTGTGCTCAGAAAGTCTTTGGAAAAATGCTAGCTGGTCTTGGGCTGCAAAACCCATCCTGGGGCTGGTCTAACCCTTGAACAGTACAGGCGCCCGGTGCAGCCCCTCGCACTGCTTAGCTTATTGGTGCAGGTGTAGCCCCTGCACCCGTCTGAGCAAAGGAGAGAAATGTTCTATCCTTAAATCCCCATTAGTGGGGAATAACTCTTTCCTTTTTTCTGCTTGCTATCCGCTATGCCTATTTGGATTATATCACTGGAGAAAGTTGTCCTTCTGTTATGGGCAAGACAAGTGCTACATGCAATAAGGTCATAAATGTAAGCTGAAGTTATTATTGAGTACAATAATTAGCGTAACACTAAGAAAAAGACTGCCAACATTCAGAAAAGTCTGATAAGATATATTCTCAGATTACCCATGCAAATATATTTGCGAATCTATAATTATACTAGAATATATAGACACATGTATAGTAAAATACAATAAGTAGGTTTCTTATGTGCTTTGTATTTCTCTGCCAGCAGAATTACGATAGCAATGCATTACAAGGCTACTTGACAGAAACGAGTTAAACAACTTGCTCATAAATGATTTTTTTTAATAGAAAAATCTCAACACATCTCCACATAGGTATATGCAAGCTTTCACTCAAAACTGACAATGTTTTACAGAGAAATAGATAGGATTCTTTTTCCTGCTAGTCTCTATCTGTTAAATATTTTTGATTATCTTTAAAATTAGGCTACATATGATATCCATTTGAAGTCAAATTTAAAAAGTATTTATCAAGGATGAAGTTGATGACCAAGATGTGGGGGACCAAAGAACAGAACAGGTCTTCCGTTGGCCACATGATCAAGGCGGAATTTCCTTTACGAAGTGATAGTTTTGGGTGAATCAAGAAAGGTGGTAAAGAACAACAGTAAAAGACAACAGTAACTATACAAGGAAGGAGTAACAACAGCAAAACAACCTTGTAAACTGTCATTTTTAAACCAGGGATGTAAAAACCTGTACAACTTTTCACCTAGCAGTTATAGCTCCAAGTAAAATTGGGTAAAGTAGTCAAGAAGTAAGTAACATAATAATCCAATCACTCTGCAGGAAAGGAAGCTACAAATGCTCCAAAGTTATGAAGTCCAGTAGTCCCAGCTGCCAGCATTTGCAGGAACAAACATACAGGCACAAAACCCTACTGTTTTGGGCAGAACTGAAGTGATGGTAAGTGAGGTGACTTAACCAACGGATACATTACATCTTCCCTTAGTCCAGAAGAAATAAATAAGCTGAATACTTATTAAAGTCCTTCAGACTGTATTAAAGTCAAATTGCAGAAAACATTTGCTTTAATATAAAATATGCACAGTAACACGATCTTAATTACGCATCTTAAGATATCAATAAATGTTCCTTTTATAATAAGTCTGATTTAATAGACTGTAGTAACAGGAGAATATTTTTGAAGTATAGTTTAGAAGAGAGGGAGAAATAAATAAGCTCAAATATTTAAACCTCAACACCAATTAGCAGCTGATTCTTTTAAAAGAAATATTTGCATTTCAAGTGTATTTAGCTTCAGCCAAGCAGGACAAAGGCTTAGCTTTTAGAATAATTGGTTCAGAAACTTGAAAAACTGCTTCTGAATATCAGTATTTTAGTTCACAGGAGGCTCCATAAGCAGCAAGATAGGTACGTTAGGTCTTAGCAGCAGATTAGAAAATAAATCTGAAGGCCAGCCTCCATACATAAAAGGTGTTGGGTTTTGTTTTGTTTTTCTCTCTCTTTTTTTTTTTTTTTTTCAGGGGCAGGGCAGGGAGTGAGAGGGCAGAAGGGGGAGCATTAAATACATTTGAGAAGTAAAAATAGATTGGTTTAAAAATATTTAATCCTCCCATATGTTGTGCAGCTATCTGGGAGTAGTATGGTATTTATTTTAACTTGCACAGCTTGGGCTATCACTTAGTGAAACCTTAAGCAAACAATATATAGCAAAACCTTCCCAGAAATTTCAAATAAGACTGTGTGTTAGCTAGTGCTTCATTCACAGAAGTACTTGTACTCCCTTTAATGGCATTTTCACCACATACACATACACACCAAAAAAAAAAAAAAAGGGCAGCGTGCAGGCACCTTAAAATTGCAAGGAATGAAGCTCCAGTATCTCTTCCCAGAAAGGTTTCTATTCTCATTTAAGTGTACAGCAGCTGATTTGTATATTAAACCATGACTTACTGGTTATATTTAAGAGGCGATGATAGGAAAAGCCTCCGCAAAAGGAGAAGCCTTAGAAGAAACAGGGAAACAGCGTAGTTCCTCGAGCACAGGAGAAGTTAGAGAAGAGGCTTTGTCTTTAGAGCCAGCAATGCGGGTGAAATAAAGAAATGACTTGATCCATAAAGCTCGCGTTATGCCATAATTACTCCATGAACAAGCCCAAGGCTGTAGAACAAGGAGATCTTTTACTTCAAGACTGTTTTCTTTGGCAACTAGGAAAAGTAGAATGAGCAGTCCCACACAAGTGCAACCTGTGAAAATGCCTGCGTGGATCTATACCAATAGTGGTTACTTTTCTCAAAATGATTTCCTGGCTATTGGTGGAGTCTATTTTTTCCTGTGCGAGTATGAAAGGCCTCAGTTATTCTATTTTCACAAGGTGCAGAGCCTACAATTACATTCTTTCCAGCCTCTTGTAATTCAGAGGCAAAAATATTTTAGCAAAAAATAATTTAATAGTGGATTTACATTACAGTCATCTCATAAAACTAAGTAACAGACTTTACAGTTTTGTTTTTTAAGCTACAGAAGCTTCAAACCACCTGAAGTCAGTAGTTATTTTGTTATTGATTCAATGATGCTTTCACCCTTAGTTTTCTAAAATAAAGAGTAAGAGGAAAAATATTTTTTAAGGCTAGGAAATAGATATGTTTTGTAGTCCAGAGACAGTGCTTGAAAGACATTAAAGTTGTGTTTCAGTGTATCTTATAAATTGGTGGCCGACCTGTCCAGTAATGTCAGACATTTCATCTGCATTTCTTTTCTAGTATATCAGATTTTTAAACATTGTGTAATAGAAAACTCTAGAAGAGGCATCAGTGAAATACATAAAACACAGGAAAACTTCACAGCATCAATGCAAATAAACTGAGCCCCAAGATCTCCCTTTTGTATTTCTTCATGACAGAATTAGGTTTTTAAAGGGACCAAAAGCAAAAAATACATTTTAAGAAGTGCATGTACATGTAGATAGAAACTGACACAGGCAAGTTTATTATGAAAGTGATTTAAAATTTTCTTAAAATTACTTATTACTGACTATGACACATTGGGAAAAAAAGTCTACAATTTTACAATATTTCTTGAATATTAATAATAGTAATGGAATTCCCCAGACTGCCATTATACCACTCTTAGTGGACAAGGATGAATACTGCATGATGTCCTATTAAGGACATATTAACCTCCTCTACAAAATCAGGTGCTGTACTGGACTATGTGCACATTTCCTTTGAATCCACTGTAGCACAGAGAAGCAAAGCATCATAGGGTCTTTTGCATCTCAAAAGTCAAAGCCCTTCAAGTCTCTGCAGGAAAAGCACTGCTGCTTGACCGTATGATTTCTCAAAGATAAATGAAGAAAAAATAAAGTGAACAGAGGGCCCTGGTTCAGAATGGAGAGCTGTGGGCAGAGTTTTTTCTTCCCCTCCTCCTTCATCTTCTTCCCTGGTGGGCTGGGGAACGGGGGGCGGGGGCTATTTTTCAGGACCTAGTCAGGGCTTCCAAAATATAAAAAGCATTGGAATGACTTTAACACCTTTCAGAGAAAGTCTGGCTCAGCAGATGGGAAGTAGGCCTTTTTTTTCTCCCTGCCAGAAAACACAACTATTCACCAGAAGCTGTGATGCATCCAAGGAAAAGGAGAGGGAAGTATAAACAGCAGACAGAGAAAGCAAGCAGCAAACTTGGCCGCCGTGGCTGCCAAATCACCTACGAAAGAAGGCATTCTTTGGAACAAGGAGAAGAGGCTACACCAGCAGGGCCAGGGCCTACACCAGCATGGACAGAGGTCAGGAGTTAATGAAAAACAAGTGCATTTAGTATCCAACATTAACGGAATCCCACACTTGACAGCAGCAAAAATGTAGTATAGAAGTAGAGAAATTAAAAAAAAAAAAAAAAAACACAAACAAACAGGAAAACCTGTGCCGTGTAACAAAATGAACCCAAGAGGAATTCAGAGGGTGGTGGTGAAGGACATCAATCACGAAGGGGATAGAGTGGCTACAGTAAGCTTGTGATAAACAGAATGCCAGAAGCATGACAGCATGTTCTGTGGAAAAGAAAATTTGTAGCTTCAGACATTTTAAGAATTCATTCATTCACTGAGTGCAAAGCTCACAATGCCCAAAACTCTAGGGAACCACTTGTTCCTGAAAACCTAATCCACATTTTCCCTTAGAAGTTACTTTTTTCTCTTTTTTCTTCTCTCAGATGGAAGACTATGTGCTGGTTTGGGTCACTAAAACTTTCTTCCTATTCTTTTTCTGTTGTGCCTATATATACCCTTATATCATACCTATAACTTTCAGCTGAATATTTTTTCTTACGATTCCATTTACTAGCAAGTTCTTGAATCATCCCTACACCATAAAACTGTGTGCTGTAGAGATTAGGATATGGCATTAAATTCAGTGATCGCTTGATCCTTTACTACTACTTCGCTTATCATACCGAATAGATAACTCACTAGATCCACTGTTTCCTGCCCTCTTGCCTACAAAAGACATTTTCCTCTAGTGCTTCTGTTCCTTCCCCTGTCTCCACAATACACTTCTCTCATTTTCTTCAGTTTCCTGTTTTCCTTACCTTAACCCTCCACTCACCTTCCATCTTCCAAAGCCAGACCACCATACTTCCCTCCAGAATATATATGCCTCATTTTTCAGTCCGCTACATTTTGCTTATTCCTGTAATTCAAACTTGCAATTGAGAAGTAATGCCTCTTATTTCTCTTTTCTAATGTTGTCAGAGACTCTTTCAAACTGGATTCCATCCCCTTTTTGTATACTGCACATTGAACACTTTGCAAATGCATCAAGGCTTTTCCCAGCCATATTTCCATGACATTTTATGTGATCATATTTTTTTGATACTAACTACTGTTACACTTAAGACTCCCTCCTCTATTATCCAGCTTTCCATTTCTAACCACGCTCACTTAATCCAAATCTCTATGTCCATTTGTTTTACTAGCCTGTTTCCCTTTACCACCCTCTTCATATTAAGTATGGGTGAGGTAAAATGTTAGTCCCTAATATTCTCTTAAAACTTCTCCATGCTTGCTAATAATTGGTTAAGAAAAAAAATCTCATAATACTGAAGTCTGTAACTATGTACCAATATATTTCTACTCAGCCTTGGTGAGGCCACATCTGGAGTACTGTGTCCAGTTCTGGGCCCCACAGTACCAGAGGGATGTGGAGCTGCTGGAGAGAGTCCAGCGCAGGGCGACTAGGATGATCAGGGGCCTGGAACATCTGCCCTATGAGGAGAGGCTGAGGGAGCTGGGCCTGTTCAGCCTGGAGAAGAGAAGACTGAGAGGGGACCTGATCTGTGTCTATAAGTGCCTCAAGGGAGGCAATGAGGAGGATGGGGCTGGCCTCTTTTCACTGGTGGCCACCGACAGAACTAGAGGAAACGGCCACAAACTGAAGCATCAAAAGTTACACAGGAACTTAAGGAAAAATTTCCTGACAGGGAGGGTGACAGAGCACTGGAACAGGCTGCCCAGAGAGGTTGTGGAGTCTCCTTCTCTGGAGATCTTCAAGACCCGCTTGGATGCAGTCCTGTGCCACGTGCTCTAAGGGCCCTGCGTGTGCAGGGGGGTTGGACTAGATGACCTCTAGAGGTCCCTTCCAACCTTAAGAGGTCCCTTCTATGATTCTATGTCCTCTCCGTATTTGCTCGCCTAAATGGTGTCTCGTTTTGGGGGGCCGTTTTTGTTTTGTTTTTTTTATTTTACATCTCTAAAAACCTACTTTTTTAATTCCATCTGGGGAACTATAACTTTATGGATCCTTGTCTTGATTCCGGATTAACACAAAATTGATCTGTTGAAACTATCATCTGATCTGTTCCTTCATCAACTGTGTCTCTTTTTGTTTATTTCATAACTCCTTTGCAACGCTGCGTCTTGCCTTTCAGGCCCTGCATAAGTTCTTTCTTGCCTAATTATGCAGCGTCTCTCTGAATGCTGCTCTCCATAAGCTGTGCTGCTCTAAACAGTTTCTCTACCCCGCATGTTCCCTTGACCTGCAGTAATTTCCACCCTTATCTTTTCTCATAGCAGAAACTCTTGAAACATGTATTTTGACCTGAACAATGCCACAGTATTTCCATTATCACCCTTTCTCCAGCTCTCCATTTTTCCTGTGTATTAAACACACAAATACAAAGGTTTAAATTAGCTTGTAAGCCTGCCAAGGCAAGGAATTTTCTTGCCTGAACTATGGAAGACCTTTAAGGCAAGTAACAACAAAAGTAGTGATTTTGACACCATTGTATTTCCAGCAGTCTTATTTTGTGGAAAGCAGAGTTTATCACTTCCCCTCCTGCCCTCTCTTTCCTTTACTGCCCCCAAGGCCTATTCAGACTTCCTGGCACATATATGGTTTCACCAAAATTGTTCTGCAATTCTGTAAAATTGAAATGGACCCCCCAAAAATGTGAAGAATTCTTCAGTGACTATTGGAGTCTTTATCATTCCTACAATTAAAATTATACTTCACTATCTTTGCTCGTATTTTGGATGTTTCTCAATTAAATTTTGTTACAGAAATGCTGTGTCTATGCATCACAGAGCAGAAGAACAATTAGTCTGATTTATGTCAATCACATTACGAAATAACACCTCATTCTCTGCATTTTGTTCTACTAGTCAGTAAAGCCTGTATTTTGCTCCAGTGAATACTGAGAGGAGCATTTTGATGCAACATCTGCATAGGGAAGAGTTAGAGGTGTAGTTTGTATAATCAAATTACATAGCATTGTAAAATGGAAGCATAATTTAAACAGCTTACAAAATTGCTTCCATGGCATTAGACATTATATTTAAAGGATCTTTTGTTTTTACCAATATATTTGCTAAATATTGAATACTGATTATTGCAGCCTACTCTGTACATTCACAAATAGAATTCCGATTCCATATTCAGTTTTCCTGTTATTCCAATAACACTCAAACATCTCTTTAAATATTCCTCCCAATCATGCATATTACTCAACAGATGGAGTTTTATGCACAACTGGCTTTTTTTTTTTCTGTAGCCAGTCTAGAGCAGTCAGACAAGACAGAAATTTGCTGAAATTCTGATTTCTTTCTGCAACTTTACAGATATTATGAGTTATCATTCATTGATTATGCAGCATCCATGGGCACGAGCATCTGTTGGCTGCATATGGGCATTAGATAAACTCTGCTTTATGCTACTGCGCAAAATAAGAAACAAGAGCATAACTTAATAAAAAAGAGGGGCACCACAGCAGCTTTGTTTCCAGGATGAGCTCCCTGCCTCCTCTGAACTAGCGCTGGGCAGATGGTGCCAGTAAGAGAGGATATACTGTACCATGCACCCCGAGTGCTCAGGGACAGACACGCTAGAGCCAAATTTTCCCAGCTGGGCAGAAACAAGGGGAGCTGTGGCTGAGATTCAGCCCTTGTAATTTACAGGAAGATTATGAGCAGTTCCTAATAAGCAGAAGTCTTTCCGGCAATTCTTTCATATGTGAATGCAGATAATCTTCCCATTTGAAAAAACTGCAGACCATGTATACTTAAGGCTTCTGAAAGTCATGGATTTATTCCTAATCATTAGAAGGCATGGTTATACATCGCAGAGCTTCATTATTAGAACTCTAGCTTTCAGATTTCTTTCTTAAACCCCAGCTGTTTGTTTCAGTCTGCTCAGCTCCACAAACACTGGAGAAGATTAACAAATCCTACTTTATACTCTTCCCCTCTCCCAACTATCGAAAATCCAACCATTACAAATGCAACATTCACTTAATGTAATGCTTTGTTAAGTAGTGTTGTTCAGTCCTCGTAAATACACCAGGAGCCTAAGAAAACAACTTTCTTAAAAATTTAGGAAAATTACTCTCTCTGCCTCTTTCAGTTTAATCCCTTTTCAACCATGATAAAGCACTGAGTTAGAATGGAGCTTTCGGAGCACTAGGGAATTCATGTCATTGCAGAATCTGAGTTACAGATGCCACTATGCTTGGCTGGTTTTTGTTTGTTTGTTTGTTTTGTTTTGTTTTCCTCAGACTCAGAAATATCCATTTTCTAAGGCAGGTTGCTTTTTCTGACGGCACAAGAGGGGATCACAACAAAAAAATAATAGCCAAGTCAAGATAGCATCCAGCACATAAAAAAAAACAAACCCCGAAAGAGCAAAGAAAGACAGCAGTGAATTTGAATCAGAGTTGGCTTGTCTCATTTTGACTCTTTTTATGGATTTTCTATCCTAAATTAAAATCAAGTTCTTCGTTTCAAAACTCTGTATATATTCTCCTTCCCATTCTACTTTCTTTCACACATTGCCTCCTTCATGCCTCTTCTCCTTTCTATTCACTTTGTCTGAGTTAATTCCTGGCTTTGAACTTTCTTTCAATATATCACCTCTTTATTTTTTAAAAGCTTTCCTTCTCTGGATCTGAAGCCATTTAATCCATTAACACAATAACGTTAAACTCATATAGGTTGGTCTTCAACCAGTACTTAACACAAAGGTCACTATTTCTGCTTGCAATCAGAAACATTTTTTTCCAAAAATATCAATTGATCTAGTAAAAAAAGATTCATTGTCTCTCTTCAAAGGAGCTTTTCTTCTGTGAACACTACTACCAATGAGTGCTTGGTCCCTGGTTTTGTATACTGCTGTCCTATGCTCTAGATTGTGTTTCTCTGAGTTACAGTATAATTTATTCAAAACCTGCTTATGTTAAGAATTTTATCGAGGGTCTCATTTTATAATACTAGATTGTTTAGCACTAGACTGATTACAACCACAGTTTTGACTCCCCAGTAAAAAAGGGACACAGAACTTCTAGAGAAGTGTAGAGAAACAAAGATGATTAAGGGACTGGAGCATCTATCATATGAGAAAAGACTAAGCGAGCTGGGCCTGTCTAACCTGCAGAAGAGAAGATTGAGAGGGCATCTGATCAACATGAAGCTGAAGGATGAATGTAAGGAGGATGGACAAAACTCTTCTCAGTGGTGGCCAGTGACAGGACAAGGGGTAATGGATACAAGTTGAAACACAGGAAGTTCCACCTCCATGTGAGGAAGAACTTCTTTCCTGTGAGGGTGACAGAGCCCTGGCACAGGCTGCCCAGAGAGGCTGTGGAGTCTCCTTCTCTGGAGATCTTCCAAACCCGCCTGGATGCCACCCTGTGCCACGTGCTCTGGGTGTCCCTGCTGGAGCAGGGGGATTGACTAGAGGATCTCCAAAGGTCCCTTCCAACCTTACCCATTGTGTGATTCTGTGAAATGTCAAAGCGTGTGCAAAAGTCATCTCCTAAGCTTTCCCAGTATTCCAGGCTTTCTTGGTTTAGGCAGTATTCTATACAATTCAGGAAGAATATGCATCATTTTTTTAAATTTTACATAATAAACATAGTCTGCCTGAAATCATGCTCTTGCTTGCATAACCACCCTATGCCTCTTATATTTAATCCATTTTAACAAGTTAGAGGGGAAAAGAGAGATCACAGAAATATTTCCTAGCTTCTTTTTCTTGACTTCCAAGAATTATTGGTTGTTTGCAAACCAAAGGGAAAAAAGGGCTTTGTATCTAGAATCTGCTGGGTGCTAATTTGACATGGCAATGAGATGAAAGTTGAATTCATGCTAGTTTCAACATTAGAGGATTGGAATGCAGCCTGCTTAGCATAGAAGTCAAACAATTCACTGGCAATAGATTGCTTTCCACTTCTAGATCTGCTAAATAAATAGAAAACTAATTAACAGTGTGGTATGGCAGATGTAGCAGGTTTGAATTTCATTAGAGCACTGACTAAGAACTGAAAGAATGAAGAAGTTATTATATGACCTAACGTCTAAGGAATCTTTCATACAGTCTTTTCTGTGGGACAGACAAAATATTATTTATGTGCTGTCTGTGTCACATTTCCTGATATATTTCCACTTAAAGAAAGAATGAAAGTGTACACCCCTGAAATTAGTGCAAATATTCTTCTCATTTTCCATAATTTTGGAGGGGCTTCCAAAACAGCAGTATTATGTTTCACAGCCTTGCACATTTATGTGCAGCTAGTTAAAGCTTTTTTTTTTTTTCCCAGAAGGCACTATTTTGTTTTATTGTCTGGTTTTCCTTCCCTTTGATGAAAAGTGATAATAGATTCTATCGTATACTTTCCTGAAGCAGTTAAGAACAGAGATCGCACAAATTAATATCTATACTCATTGTCAGAAGGAGGCAAGGAAGGAAGGAAGGAAGGAAGGAAGGAAGGAAGGAAGGAAGGAAGGGAATATTTAAGGCATTTATTTTTAGCCTATTTCTCCATAAACACACATTAAACTGAACTTCCTATATCCAAAATTGTATAACCCGATTTGGTAGTATTAATTAACAATAAAAGTAGTGCTGTTGCCCCATAAGAATCAATAAGATAATTATGTTACTTAGGAAATGGTAGTTATATGATTTTGCTTTCAGTGCATAATGAATAATATTAGTTTCTGTACAACTAAAAGGTTTTACAAAACAAACCAAGGCACATAACCTGTCTGAAATTCATCCAGAAAAGACTGATTGATGTCCTGTAGCAAATACGTAATTTTACTAACACTTATATGTACACACTTGCAAACGTACACACATTTAATCAAGGAGTACATAAATTGTTAAACCATATACTCCCTGAAGGTAGTTTTGGCTGACATACAGAAAATATCAGGATCATTTTTGTATTTTAATATGTGGACATTTGAACATTTTTGTCACACTCCACATAGCTTCATTCCTAGGCAAAAAAGAATTAAATGTCTTTCAAGTGGCCATTATAAAGCTAAGTGCTGTACATAAATATGCATGAGAGGTCATTATTGCCAAGAGATGATGCTTAAAAGGTTCAAGTGTCTCTTACTAAGATTTTTTTGCTTGCTCTATAACAGTAGAGTGAATACTTCAAATGAGTAGTTGAATCTCCAGGAACTAATTTCTACTTTTTGGCTTTTATCTCTTTGATTTTGTGGTGGGAGCTCCCAATGATCAAACATTATCTCCCAGCTATCCCAAGCGATGAGGTACTAGGACTGTCTGTGCACTAAATACATTGAAAATGATCTTTACAAGTAGTTGTGCTACTTCAGAGATTTTTTGCCAGCGTGACCCCCATCTACAGGAAGGGTCTTATGGCAGATCCGGGGACCACAGGCCTCTCAGCCTGACCTCGGTATGAGGGAAAGTCATGGAGCAGATCATCTTGAGGGTGATCACACAGCATGTGTGTGACAACCCGGGGATCAGGCCCAGCCAACATGGGTTCGTAAAGGCAGGTCCTGCCTGACCAACCTGGTCTCCTTCTATGCCCAGGTGATCCATGTAGTAGATGAGGGAAAGGCTGCGGACGTGGTCTACTTAGGCTTCAATAAGGCCCTTGACAATGTCTCCCACTGCCTTCTCCCGGGGAAGCCGGCAGCTCATTGCTTAGTCAGGGGTACTCTTTGCTGAGTGAAAAGCTGGCTGGAAGACCAGACCTAGAGAGTGGTGATGACCGGAGTTAAATCTGACTGGTGACTGGTCATGAGTGGTGTTCCCCAGGAGTCAGTGTTGATGCTGGTCTTCTTTATCAATGATCTGGATGAGGGGATTGAGTGCACCCTCAGCAAATTTGCAAATGACACCATGCTGGGAGGGAGAGTTAATATGCTTGAGAGTTATTTTGCTGAGACTGAGGGATTGTTCAGTCTGGAGAAGAGGAGGCTCAGGGGAGACCTTACTGCTCTCCACAACTACCTGAAAGGAGTGAATCAAGGATCAGTCTCTTCTCCAAAATAACTACTGATAGGACAAGAGGAAATGACCTCAAGTTGCACCAGAGGAAGTTCAGGTTAGATATTAGGAAAATCTTCTACACGGAGTGGTGAAACATTGGAACAGACTGTCCAGGGAAGTGGTGGAGTCACCATCCTTGGCAGTGTTCGAGAAACGTGTAGGGGAGGCACTTAGGGACATGGTTTAGCAAGGCATGGTGTATAAGGGCTTACGGTTGGACTCAATGATCTTGTTGGTCTTTAACAACCATAATGATTCTATGATTCTATGATCTGCAACAGGGGCCTCACCAAGATCCCTATCAGTCCCCAGGACTTCACCACTAGGAGACTGTGTGCTGCAACCTTTGCTTTCAGGCTCTGCAGTAGCCAGCTTCAGAGTAAAGTCACTGTCTCCAACCCTCCTTCCCACAACACGCTGCCTCCAGCCTGCTTGGCGTTGCAGTTCCTGCTCAAAAGCATCTCTCCCCATTCACAAACTGCTGTCCCACGCTGGGCTGCTCCAACTGCAGACAGTAGAGAACAACTGCAATATAGCAGCCTGCTGGCTTATTCAGGATATATATTTATATATGTATATATGTACATATTTTGAGAACCTCATACAAAAGCACAATGCAACGAGCAGGACATTTAAATTAAAACAGCAATCATAGGTGTGAAATCACGGCAAGTGAATTCAAAAATACACTCCTGATGATAACTTTGGATTTCATTCTGTCTTTTGACAAAGAAAGGAAAAAGCCAGAAAAAAAGCCCATGAAATTAGGGTATTTGAGTATTTAAACAAAGATCTATGGCCTTTTTTCTTTTTTCTTTTCTTTTCTCTTTTTTTTCAGCAGTGCTAGGCAGTAACATCTCCCAGAGATTACAGTAGGAGCTGTGTATAGCCAGCAGCTTTCTCCAGATCTTGGGGTGGTGACCTATGAAACTGTGTTTCAGCAATCTCATCATGCATGGAATACCTATAATACCAACAACTGCACTTGCCAGATGCCACATTTACTTTGGCATTCTCTCTCCCCCCTTTTTTTCCTTCTTTTTTTTTCTGTTATTTCAGTGGGCCTTTCAGCTCTCTCATGTGCATATTAGTTCAGTATTATGTCATTCTTCTAACTACACAAACCTACCAAAAATGCTTGTTAAAACTACAACTACTTTATTCTAAAAACATATGGGTAGAAGCATGAAATTCAGATTCTCAGGCTTTACTCAGACAGGAAAACTCGCTCTCTCAACACATGGCACACTGGAGAAGGTGACTAGGCAGTTCCCAGCTGATGCTGCTCCTTTTCCGTCAAGTCAGTTAGTCACATCCTTTGTTATGGATGACTGACTTGTAGATAAGCCTGAAGAGCAAATAGGTCCTTCTCTCCTGATCATGAGGCTATTTTTTCCTGTATCCCTTGGAAAATCCTAGCTACTAGCACAGCAAATGTTTGAAATGAATCTCTGTAATTATGCTCTGGATTTTTTGTTTGATTGGTTTTTGTTTGTTTTTGCTTCTGATTTTAAATATAATTAGTGACCTAGTCAGTATCCCTTCAGTATTTCCAATTCCAGGACCACTGTTTAACCTGGGAGTATGCTGGTTCTTACTCTCTGGTTAATGCATCCATTTCTTCACTTATTGCCTTTGCATTGATCTCTATTGATTCAGTTAAAAGACACATTATCTTTGTCTGCATTTCTGAGAAGGAGATATGCTTGTATCGTGGGACCTTTGATGGCAAGGTTCTTTCTGCAGTCACAGCCTTCATCTGTGGCATGTTTTACTGATTATGTTTTATGACTAATCCTCAGCACGGGGGCTGCTCAGGAGATGAAACAATCTATGTGTCTGACATGGTTTGTTATTTTTCACTGAGCTAATGGACACACCCATGCAGCAAGGGTCAGTGCTGGCTCAGGCCTATTCTTCAATGGTAAGGAAGGATGTCGTCAAACCAGTAAATCCATCCAGGGCACAGAAGCAACAATACCCCAAAGTATGCATGTTAATCCAGCAAAATTAAAGCTGCAGTGAAGATTCGATAATATCAGCTGGGAGCAGCTAGGGAAAGACCAGAGGAACAGCTAGGAGAAACTTCCTTGCTCTTTCACAGCCAGATGTTAGGTGAGTGAAGTGGAGGTTATATGCTCAGACAAAAAAAAAATTATGTGGAAACAAAGGAAATGACATAGCCATCAGGAGGTTCACTTCCTCTACACAAAGCAGACGTGTTTCCAAAAATAGCCTTTGCTAATGAAAATGTTGCATATGCAGCAAAAGTAGCAAAAATAGCAATAGATTTTTTTTTTGCTGGCTCTGCAAATGAAATGAAAAAAAAAAAAAAAAGAAAAAGTCGGATTTGTTTTTTTTGTCCTCCCTCCTCGGTGAGAATCACCGTCGTGACTCATCTGCGCAGACTGCAGCGCTCACCGGGCAGCCTCCCGGCTACCTGTCACGGCAGAAGGCAAAACCGCAGCGTGCTGGCGGCAGCTGCGCGGTTACCACCCGCGCCCAGGACAGCCTGGGAGCTCGTGTCTGAGCACTCGCTGCGCTTTAGGGAAACGAAATTCTGGCTCCCAAAATAAAAGAAACAAGGGGAAGTGAATCTGACCAGCTTTACATTTATTTCGTTTTCTGCTGGTATGTGGAATGTTTCAAATACCAGCTCAGCTGCCTTAAAAAAAAAGGAGTTGGGGCTAGTCGTGTCTCAGCAGACTGTTTTTAGTCTGAAAAATGCTCGTTAGAATCATCAGATTCTGAAAGCAAATGTGATCTTTTGAATTTAAGCTTCCTTTTCCTTCACCACTTTCCAGCTCACAGACAAACTATTAATTTAAAAATAATATGTCCCTAATCTGATTGCCGTCCTATATGGTCACCAAATCACCAGATGAGACAGACCCTCAAGGGAAAATGCATGTCCTTATATTGTCAGTAATGGATGGAATTATTTCATGCTTCACAATGCCCTTGGGGGGAGTCATATCAATTAACATAACTGGGCTTTTCTTATTACATGATTGAAATTAATTAGAGAAAAAAGAAAGAAAGTAAAAAGAAAGGATGGTATAGAGTGGTGTTTTGTAATGCATTTTGATCAATATGGTGAGGATGCATTATTGTATTAGCAAATCGCAGCCTCTCAGGAATAAAAATTGCCTCAGTACTGAGGAATGTGGGCTAATTTTGCCTATATAAGTAAGTCCACCAGTACTGAATCCTGTTTCAAAGTGAGGTTTCTGAGTGATTTAAGTAGTACAGGCCCTACGTATATACCTGACATCTTGCTGCCAAATTTCACTATGAGTAAGTGTCTCTGATGTCAATAAGCAAAGTCCACGCCTGCTAATGGAAATATAAAGTCTTGACTGTAAATGTCTAGACTGCACAGAAGATTTTAACTCCCAAGAAGGCTTCACAAGCATGACAACAGCTATATGCAGCTCCAGCATCCCTTCATCTCCCCCTATCTACACACAAAAGTTCAATAAAAGAATGCTTTGAAGACAGCTGAATGCCAGCAGCAGTTAGATTAGAAGTACGGAATCCCTTATTGGCCTTGTCACAGTTGGGAGTTAATAGAGATTTTGACATCTTGCTTGGACTAGATACACAAAGACATGCATGGGGATTACAGACATGACAGTTGGCATTGCACGGGTTTCCTTTGCACCTTGCTCTACAAGTCAATTATGCTAACAGCTTAACAATAACATCTTCAACTACATAGCAACATTGACAAAATAACGTCCATTTATTAAGGGAAGAATTTCTTAAAGGGCAAAGCAAGCTATTCACAGCAGCAAACTGTAAACCTCTAATATTAGCATCTATCTGGGATCATCAGGCTGCCTCCGTAGATACCAAAGCATTCAGGGGTCGGCACAGGACACCGAGTTTCCAGCCTTGCCTCTAAACTGAGACTGTAGCAGCAGGAAATGTCATCAGTGCCTCCCTTCTGTTATGGGGTCCCCAAACTGACTTCAGAGGAGAGCCACTGTTACCTGATTTCCACTACCTCCATTTTCAAATTTATCCATTATCATTTCCCCTTAAGCCAAATTTCTGTCTATCTCAAAATTATCATTTAAATCCTCAGGCTCCTCAACTTCACCAGTCATCTGCATTTTCTGAGCAGGAAGACTAAACATTTCCTTTGTCTAGAAAATAATTTGATTTTATCAAAGAAAGATTTGGCATAATCTATTGCAGTTAACCTCAAATGTAGCATTTTATTTCATTTTCTGCTTGCTTTCATGTACCTGAATATCATTCAAAATCTAAACTAGAGCTCTCCATACAGTTGAGGCTGCTCATTTTCTGTCAGTTACCCACCTTCGGCCTCCCACATACTGCAGATAAATGTTGTAACCCTGGAGATTTCAGCATTTGGGCACAGCTTGAACATTACCTGTTGAATCTATCCCACTTTTCACATAATACTGAAATATGAACAGCAGTCAGGTGGGGAACCTGGGCCACGTGGGGATGCCTGACTGGGCCATAGGCTCCTTCAAATTTTGGTCTCTCTGTAGACCATGTAAAATGCATACAAACTAGAATAGCTTTCCACAGTAGGAATTCAAAAAGCTCCACCGGAGAAGGCATTACACCGGAGAGCTATGGGCTGAAATACCTCCGGGCAGAGAGGGAAGGCTTTGAACTCTCTTTTCCCACGTCTTCACTGCATGCTTGAACTACCCCCATAATGGGAGGCTGCAAGAAGGCTTTTGAAAGGAGTACAAATGACCAAGCTCCAGAAGGGCTCCAGTTTCACAGCCACGAACTCCAAGCTGAAACAGGCACCGTACTGCATGATGTCACTAGGTTGCTATGTCCCTTGGAGGGACTTCGATACCCTCTAAGGCCATACCCTCTTCCCAGCACTCCATGTAGATTAATTGCCCACTTAGCATGAAACAAGCTTTGAATCCCATTCCTACTCTCCTCAACTCATTGTACATGCGCATGTCAAGGTTATGAACTCCATTACAGTATATAAAAATTGCAATGTTCCCACCTAGCTCTTTCACTCCCTGAACGTAAAACGGAATACAAACACACTCGGCTACTATCCTCAGATATGTTCTTGATGCTGGCTCTCCCCAGGTGTTTCTTCAAGGGACCTTTACTATGAGTTTATTTTCCCACCTCATTCTTTCTAGTTAAATTCCACATACCATTACAAACAACTTCTGCTTGCAGGAGACTTCATTCTCTTTGCTGTTGGTTATATATGCTCGCTTCCTTCTGTTCTTCCTGCCAAGTCACTCCTGTAGGGTGTTAAGAGAGCTCAGTTCAGAAGTACCTGTCATGCCATTATCCATCCCTATCCTAAACAATCTCTACATATTTTTTTATCACCACCTGGATTTAGAATTCAATAAACAATTCAAGCATTTATTGACTCAGTCCAATACCTCTAATTTTACACCGCAAGGTCTCATGGAGCAACAGATCCCCTGAGCTCTTGAAGTCTGAGGATGCCACAATACAATTTTTTATTCTTCTAAACTCCTTTAAAAAATGTATTTAATGAAGTTTAAAAAAAATGCTTTCCCGTTGTATCTATCTTTCTGGTAAGGGTAATCAGCTGTCTGGAGTGGTCCCTGGAGCTCAGAAACACTTCTTTCTCTATTATGTTCCTTTTAAAATCTGGGATGCTATGATGTCTCCTCTTAATTTCCCAAGTACATCTGCCGTAGCCCACTGAAATTTCCCTGGTGGTTTCATCCCTTTGGCATCGATTTTAAAAAGTAAATTTGGGAAGTAAACAATCCTCTTTTGGAATAGTTTTTGATTTTAGCTTTTTTTTTTTTTTTTTTTTTTTTCCTGGTAGCCTTTACAGCTAATAATTGTTTATTTTCTGCCCCTGGAAAATGTAGAGAGACTGGGACAGACTTTCCACCTCTCCCTGCTGAATCCTGAGGCACAAATAGTAATTCACTTTCCCAGCAATATTCCCCTCTTTGTCAAGGTAGCCTCCCTGTTGCTCAGGAAGGTGATAGCTGTCTTCCTGGATGACCTTTGCCTTCCTATATGCCAAATTTATAAAATCTTTTATTGTGTTCACATCTTTTACTGTCTTCTTTTCCTTTCTTGGCTTTTTGGATCATTTTCTTGCATTCTTCTTTCACAATAGGTTCTTGTACCAATTTTTGCAGTGCTCACCCTGCTGATTTATAGGTCTCATATTCTTCCATTTTATCGCTCTCTGTATTTCCCTGGTCATACACTGTGGTCATTTCTACTCCAAATATATTTATTTCTCAATGGTATACAGATTTCTTGAACTCTTGTGGACTATAGTTTTGAGTGTTTCCCCATTGTAGTCTACCCTTTCACTGTCTTCTGTAATTTGTTTAAAAATACATATGCCCCTGATTTCTGTGCCTTTGAGTTTTCTGTGGATTTAATGTTCTTGCTCTTCTAATTTGGGGGAGTCACCAGTTCCTGATTTCAGAACTCATTAAATTTCAGTCTGCATTTTTATATCCTCTTCTGTTAGTCCTTCTGCATGATGCGTAGCAAACCTGGGTAGGTGCCAACTGCCACAATGCAGGCCCACAGCTTTAATTACGTATTCATAATCTTTGCTATAGTTCCCATATAGCGTGTGAGTGCTTCCCAGATATGAACAAGCTTGTTTTCTCACTGCCCTGTGAGAATAACGAGTATTATTGCTTACATTTTATGGAGAGGGAAAGCAAGATACAGAAATTAAGATCCTCTGTGAAGACACTTAAGTGCCTAACTCTAATTCAGCTCAGAATAAAATCTGCTGTCTGATTCTTTGTTTGTGTAAGTTATTTCTTTTTCTCAAAGCCTGATTGCTTTCGTCTGAGAAGTTTTCCCATTTTCAAACTCCTGCTGGCTCCCTTGTCCCTCATGCAGCTCCTGTCTCCACGGGTGCAGCTTTTCTTATTCCTCATGCACATGCAATTCTCTCCCATCTTCCCCTCTGCTCTCAAACAGAGCCTTAATTTACACATACTTAATTAAGATGGACTGAAGGCCTGGCCAGCCTGCAGACTACATCACTGTCTCAGACAGCAGTTTTTCTCCAGCCTTTTTTGTTTTCCCACACCACCTAAAGCACAAAGGACAGGGATATGAACTGTTTGCTTTGTAGTGGTTTAAAGTATTTCATTCCTCAGCGTTAGGAATTTTCTTCTTACACATCCAGAAAAAAACCCTGCAACACGGATGCCTCCAACACACAAACACAGATGAATGTAAGAGCTCACTGCTGTTGTGAGTCCTCAAGCCCCAATCCGCGTGCAGCCGCAGTGCCAGCTCGGCCTGGGAGACCAAAAAACACGCACATTTCCTCACACTGAAACCCCACAGAGCCCATGGATGCCCATGGCTGACAGACACAAAGCCCTTGCCAAGATGTTTGCTTACAACACTGAGGTCCCGCCTGGCCCCTCCACCACATCCCCCATCATCACCTTTGCTCTTCTGCTGTTTCCCGAGCCCCCACACTCGCTGCCAAAGTGGCCCAGGGGGGCACCCACCATCCCATGGCCAAGTCTGCAGATGTTAAAGACTGAGGCCACCCATGTCTGCCCAACCCCTTGGAACCAGGGTATACTTTGTGCCTCCTGGCCTGCTTATCGAAAGGCGCAGGAGGGCTTTGTCCAACTCCGCCCGGTCCTGGGGAGCAGCGTCCCTCTGCCCCAGGGGGCTGCCCGCTGCCTCACGGCCGACAGCTCCCCCTGCTCTTGTCCCTGGGCTCTCAGGGCCACAGCTGGGCATAACCAGTGTCCAACATGTGAAAAACCATCACGCCACTGGTGTCACCGCCAGGCCTGCAGGGTACCCTCCAGCCACGTGAAGAGTGGCGACAGCTCTCTCTCTCACCGCCGACACGCACAGCGTGGGCACCGCAAGCTCAGGCAGGTGAAGCCAGCCCAGGTCTCCTAGCTGGCCAGGCCCTTCAGGCCACAGGATTTTCTTGATGTCGCTCAGGTTCACATCCTGTGTCTTCTACAGATGCTCCCCAGGCAGCACAGGAGCACTGCAGAGCTCGGGACAGGGGATCCAGGCAGAATCAGCACTGAAGAGACAGCAATGTCTCTGCTGAAAGAAGAAACTTTCCAGAAAAAGGGAAAGTAATGAGGAAAACAGCAATAAGGGCTTCTGCAGTCGTGCCAGGGCACCCTGCCTTCAGCTGCATCTCCAGTCAGTCCTAAATGACACTGTTTTATCAGGCACTTAGCAATCACACAGTAAATACAGTGTCAGGCAGTTTTATGTCACTAGCCATCTTACTGTTACCATAAGATGCCGATATTTTGAACAATCGGGTATGGCCATTTATACAATATCCACCGCTATAAAATAAAGTAAAGCACTCGAGATCCCGCTTAACAATCCTACTAATGTACTACCAAAATCAATGACATATCTGAACAGTAAGAACCACCCTCAAGCTTTTTAAGACACACTGTGTCTATTACTGAGTTTGGGAGCACAAGTGCTCTTTCCACGAGGGCATGTTGTGTTTGAAAGGCAATTGCGCCAAAGCACGAAGAAAAGAAATTAGATTGTTTGATAAGAGGCGACAGCAAATAGCTTCCAACAAGTCACTTTATCTTTCAGTACCTGAGTTTCTTCAGCTTAAAGACAGCCAGATATAAAACACAAACGGTCTCCTCCAGTGCTCTATCTGCAAAGCCATTTGCGAATCATGGATGGATGGAAATACAGTATTAAAGGTTACAGAGAATTATTCTTAAGCAATCTTAGTTGATGTTTATTTTCACAGCATGCATTTGATACAGCAACTGCAGATAAAGCATATATCAAAAATGTTTAAGTGAGAGCGCCTGTCACAACTTAAAATACAGAGTTCAAGAGAGGAAAAAAGAAAATGGGAAACACAAAATCACAAATAGAAAAGGACAATAGGGAAATAATGACAAATCAAATACAGCAACTTTTTTTTTCTCTCAAATAACACTTCTCATCAATTAGTGTATGTCAAAGAAAAAAAAAAATCTCCTGTGACTCTTACCTATTGGAGTTTGCTCTGAATACCTGACACGCTCTGGAGCTGTGTCTGTGAGTAGGTACAGCTCTGCCACACTTGGCTAATAGCCTTGATCGTTCGCTCTGAAATTATGCTCACAAATGCTGACCTGCAAGTCCATATGACACTCAGCTTCAAACTGATAAGGAAGACCCTCAAATAAGATGGCATGTGAGTGACTGGTGCAGTCTGACACTGCATTACAGCCTGCCCTTCCACTGCTGCATCCCCGCTTGTGTAAGTTAAGTTGCTGATGGTGAGATAAGTCACTGCCATCCACAAAGTGCTGGTGTTTAGTATACAGTATTTATATTTTATGAATGTTAACAAGCAAGAAGCCCTGCACAACCGAGCAGTTACAAGCTCAAAAGCCTTTGTGAGATATTTTCTCTGAGGGCTCATTAATGTGGTCTTTTAATGGAGTACTTGCATATCTGAATCTTTAACTGTAGCTATAAATAGGGTTTATAAGTACTTGACAGTGTGTGGTAAAGCTGTGTTAACAGTGCTTGCCCAGCTTTTTTTTGCAAGTTACGTTTGCAAAGGATGTTTAAGAGGCGGAATTTAGATGTTTCCTAAAATGCAAACATGCATCCATCCTAATAATGCTGCATTGCAAGTACCATTTTCACTAGATTTCACTAGAGGCATTTGGCGTGTTCCCTCCATTAGCCGAGCATCACAACACACAACAAAACAGCTAGCATTTCTATGCTAGTGAAGGGAAAATAAGGACATAAAGAGGTCAAATTGCAACCCAGATATTCCTCAGCAAGTCAAGAGCACAGTAGGGACGGGAACCAACAAGCTCTCACTGCCTGCCCTAAGCATTTAACCCAGAGAGAGAAATTTTGCCATTATCTTCACTTTTGCTGAAACAGAGTCATATCAGCCATGCAAAGGTGCTCACTGCACATTAGCACTGGCATAACTGGCAGCTGCATTTTGCCTTTTATGCCCAGGTTCTGCTTTCCCTGTCCATACTGTGTTGACCAGATGGCCTTTCTTTCCTCTTGGTGATCCGTTTAGAGTAACAATATTTTCATCTCACCAGCCAAAATAAAGCAACCTTAAATACAGTTTTGCAAAGAACCAACAGAATTGCCCGACTTAATGTACTATATAGGAGTGCTTTTTTTATGATGATATAGTTTTTTTTTGATGATATAGTAAAAACCGTTGGAGGATCATAGCCTTTAATAAATCACCATCAAATACTATCTATGAAATTGCCATTTCTGTGCATTGCAGAACTGGTGACAGCTCTTTTATTTTGTCTGGCCATGCAGAGGGTATCCACATAACACACCTGCCGTGGGCAAGCACTTCTGCCCCAGCGAAGGAGCTGTCTTGCACCGAGCGTGACAAATCCAAAGGGATGGTTTTCAAAATGCCAACAGCTGGAAGCATCTACCACAATGCAGCAAGGTACAAACAGGCCTTTCTTCACCTGTCTTGCTCCTTTAGCATAATAATAATTAAAAAAAAAAACTTCAAATTGTTTCCTTCTTCCTTGTTTAAAAGACAAGCCTTATAGCCTTTGTGGAGAAACACAGCCTGGCACATCCACCTTCTCTCGCCACAGCACACTTCCTACATTGTTCATGCGTTGGCATACATCTCCAGTAACACAGCAAGGACCCAAGTCCAAATGGGGCTGGAAAGGGAAACTCTGGTAGCCTCAAAGGGATAGCCTTTTCTTATTTGTACCTAGTGTCACCACTCTGTTTCACAGTATACCTATTTGGAAAGAATTACATATATTTGTTGAGTTGGGGCCCAAACACATTGACAAAGTCCCTTTAAGATGATTATAGGGGAGGTGGTGTCCTCTCAGACTGCCACCAGTTATAGGTCATTATTTGAAATTTATGCTAGTAATTCTGAATGCTTCCATTTTGGGCTCGTCTCTGATGTGACTGTAATTGAGTTTTCCACATGCATACATCCTGCATTTATTTTCACTGTGCTCAGTGTTTGGAAGGTAAGTGAGGATGCTATTAGCCACCAGTCTGCGTCTATGAATGATCACTTATTACTTTTTTGGTGCCTTGGTTCAGACGTGTGAGAGAATATGTTAGTTTGTAATGAAACTAGCATGGGCTGAATTGTTTGAGGGAGCCTGTTGTCAAATGGTTACTTTTATCTAAAGGGGAAAAAGGAAAAATCAACCAGAATAATTTATAGATCTAAAATGATGACTTTTTTGTGAGCATGTTTTAACACCATTAAGCTATTGCAAAACAAAATATGATTAAATATTTAAGCAAGCTTCTCTTGATTTCCTTTGCATGGGTAAGTATCTATTTGTCTTGTATCACAATTTTCTGCACTTAACACTTTGCAGCACCATGATCTTTCAGCATGAGCTGAGGATTGTTACCTCCTACAGGAGCGGGCAGGTGGCTCTAAGGCTAGTTCTTCAACAAGAAATCTAGCAGCTCCATGCTACTGTAAGAACAGAGAAAGCGCACAAAAATAAAGAGTCAGCTTTGCTTCCTGGTCAGTCATCTCTGCACACTGACCACAGGCATAAGTATCTTTCTTCCCTCTGTTATTAAGTCATATTTTCATCCTTTTTCCCCATCATCAGTCATCCTTGCCTTGACCTCTGCCTTGCTGCCTTTCCCCTACCCTATGCTACTGGTTTCTTTTCCTTTCTCACAAAACACTTCCTCCTTTTCCCATTGTTTTTCACCTTCCTCTTAATGAGTAAAACATCTCAATCCTTCCAGCCTTCAGTGCTGAGAGCTTCCTCACATGCTCCCATACTGCCTCCTCCGGTCTTCCCTGCAAACCTTCATTGCAGAGGAGCTCACCCCCATTTTTCCTGTTGTTCATGTGGCTTTGACCCTGCTCAACTGTGTTCCTGAACATGCCACGGCATGCTGAGCTAAACGCCTAACTGAGAAGAGGAAGAGATAGACCAGGACAAGGTGGCCCAGATCTAAGCCACCCTCTTTTCATTTCTACTACCTCTTCGTGGCCTGGCAGGAGGACCTTTCCCTAAGAAATAATTTTATTCTGGCCTCGCTGCAGGTCAGCTCAGATTCACTCCACTGAAACAGCAACTATATATTTCTCTTTCAGCCATATAGAGCTGCCCATAAACATTCCCCCCCGAGCCTAAACAGGGCATCAAAGGATAGGATTTGTTTCTTAGGAATTGTTTCTCCTAACACGCATATCTGCTTCCACAGCAGCTTGTTCTTTTCTGCTGTCCAAAAGGTTGCTTAGTTATTGACTCCAGCAACAGCACCAGCAAATCATTCAGCTCAAGAAAAAACATGATCAAAAATCGTATGTAGACAGGACTGATCTAGAAGGCAGATACTCTTCTTCCTTACTCAGGTATAAATCTGGGCAGCGGAGAAAGCAGGATAGGACCACAACTCGCTATAGGCAGGAGGACTCTGCATTTCCCCATAAAGGCCTGTTTCGTTGAGGAAAAATTAGGTTTCATCCTCCTGGGCAAGGCAGATAAGTCTGTGAGGAGAAACACTTGCACTGCAGACCACAGTCCCCAACGAGAAGAGGCCGAAACCCGCAATTCCCTTTGATGTGTTATGATCAGAGGGGAGTAAATGATGTGCCGCAAGCGTTTCCTTCTTGGTGAGCCCTCTCTCTGGCACCTATTTGATCACCAGGTGACGCAGCGGCTCCCTGCAGGGAGCCAGCCAAGCGCGGCCGAGCTTTGGCCGCAACCACGCAGAGGTGCTAACGTTCACGCAGCACGTCCAGGCATGGGGCTCTGCGCTGACGCCGGCCAACCGACCAGCGCAGCGGCACCCCCAGCCAAGCTGGGGGCCGCAGGCCAGGTCAGCCTGGGATCATGCAGAGTGCGCGGCGGGCCTGTCGCTGCCCACGGCTTATCAGCTGAAGTGGTCGGCTTAGGATTTCCAGGGGGAATTTAAGATTTGGGTTTTGACCTATTAATCTTATTTAAGAGAGGCGTCTCCTCCAAGCGCAGCTGCTGCCTGTTCCGCCAGCAGCGAGGCTTTGACCGGGCTGGTTTCTAACTGGTGCCGCATGAGGAAAATTGCATCTTTGTCCCCAGGGCATTTTGGCAGAAGTAATTGTACCACTCTGGAAGGAGTGGGAAGTGGCTGTAAACATAGGGGCTTTTGAGGTGGTTTTCCCTTATTTCTATGGCTGCACGTGATGACCACATCCATCCCCTGCTGAGGCAGTCGGTGACATCCCCAGTATCACAGGCACCTCTTCACAGGCACCTCTATTGGATCAGTTCTAGGTGACCTACCACTCATTTTCTCATTTCTGTTGTTTTCACTGGGTCTTAGAGGCTGTCTCTCTTTCCACAGAGGTTGGACCTTCAGCCCTGCTCCCCTCCTAGCTCTGCTTTGGGCAAGAGCTGCCCTCCTGCTTTTTGTGCTTATGTATCATCCTCCAGCCACCGAGGGGCAGATGTGCTGGGACCCGGCGCGCGGCGGCCAGGAGCAGGGCTGTGCGGCTCACCCCACGGGCCAGCCGGGTGCCGCGGGCAGCGGGACGGCCAGGCGGTCACGGCGCTGCCGTGCTGCTTCGTGCGCGCTTCTGGGCTGTTGGGGTTGTTGCACTTCCACCGGGCAGCTGCTGAAACAAGTGAGAGGGTGCTAAGTTCACAGTTAAAAAAAATGTCTTTCGTAGTAAATTTCATGATTATCACTACTGTCTGATAACAACAGCTCTGTACCAGTTTCTAAGCGCATCATGTCACTGATTTTAACCTTGATCATTCTTTAAAGCAAGGTGTGTGCTACTTTTATATCAAATCACAGAATGACGTGAGAGGTAGAGCTCTCTGGCCTCCTAAAATTGTCAGTAGAAAACCATTTAGAAATACAAATGCAGGTTAAGAGCTAATGAGTAGAACAGATTAAAAGAACAAAAAACAAACTGAGGCAGAGAAGCCAAAATGAAATGACCTTATAGCAGTAAGATAAAGATACGGTTAAAATGCAAATACAGCTCTTCTAAAGTGCTGCTAAAGGTAGAAACAAATTACTGAGGAAAAACCTGCAGCCAATTATACGGAAACAACATAAGTTTCAAGACAAGGTCAAGGGGCCAGTTCCTGCTCTCCTTTTGCATATGAATAGTCCCTTTGACTTCATTAAGACCAATCACAAGGATACGACAAGCAATATTCAGCTGCAAAATTTGCTGCCGGCAACTGCCGCTGGGTTGGTGCGTGCTGAACCGAAACCAAGGCACTCGCATGGCACTGCTTCCCTATCTGGCCCACGGAGGCCGCGCGCTGGCGACGAGGCCCGACACCAGCCGCGCATCAGCAGCGGTCAGCACGAGGGGCTGGGTTTGGCCTCGGCGCTCGCACACTCTTCGCGGTGGCTTCGGCTCGCGCAGCCGCGGCGGAAGCGGCGCCGCTCCCGCGGGCAGTGCCGGAGCGCTGCAGAGCGCAGCAGCTCTGCAGGGCTGCCCTCGCAGGACAGCGGCTCCCCAGCCTGCCCTGTGCTCGGGGCAGTGCGCCATCACCTCTGCCCAGGAGCGAGAGAGACGCTGGCCTTTGCAGACTGCTGGAAGTGAGCGGTCACAGGGCTTTCTCTCGGTATTTAGAGCATATACGTAGCTCCTGTACTTGCCTGCAGCAAGGTGAGTCAAGGGAAGCAGTGGGGACATCTCCCGTGAACAAATACTCTCACGTTCGCACTGTTGCTCCGAAGCCTGCTCTTCCNCCCCGTGAACACTCTCACGTTTGCACTGTTGCTCCGAAGCCTGCTCTTCCCGAGCGCCAAGCCGGCCGATGCCACCTGGCTTGTGCCTGTCTCCGTGATGATTGCTCTCTGTCACGGCAGGGACAGAGGCAGGAGATAGAGACTTGGGCAGCTCAGTGCACAGGAAGCACCGCTGCCGTACAGGCTGGGCAGAGGTTAGGTGATCATGTTTGCAGGTGCTGCAAGAGCTCTTTCTAGACATGGATGGGGATGTCAGGAATAAAAGTGCCAGTGTGGGCACATCCCTGGCTTTACTCCCCTGCGCCATGAGCCACAGCTGTGCCAGGCAAGAGACTCCTTTCTTCCTGGCAGCCCTGGCCAGCACAGGAGGTGTTTGCTGGCCCTGGGTGCAGGTGTGGATGGGCACTGCCACGCACCCGCAGGACAAGAACCTGCCGGCATCAGCTCTCTGGCCGTAGTAGCCGAGTTGGTGCCAAACACATCGTCCTTGGCTACATTTGCTCTTTGGACCTACTCAAGACATGGTCAACATGTGCTTTTGTCTCTCAGTCTCACCTTTGAGAACCCAATCCCGGAGGTCTGGGACCAAGAGCCTGGGGGCAGCCCCACAGCACTGCTGGATTTAGGAGGCTCTTGGGGTTCTTGCTCTTTGGCAGGAAGGCTGGCCCCCCTTTTATTTTTGTCACCCCAGTTTCCAGCAAAGTTCCCACCTCTAGTAGCCCCACGGCTTCCTTTACCGCACTCCTGCAAGGAGGTCTCCCAGGCCCCTGCGGCCCCTCTGCGAGGGTGGGCGAACGTCTCCATTGGGAGGAAAGAAGATAAATGTCATGAGATGTCATGAGATCTCAGGCAAAACAAATGAAACAACCGAGTATAATTTAAGAGCAGCATTTAAATTTTCATGAAAAAACAAAACTGAAAACTGGAAATAAAAAACTACTGTTTGTACAAGTGCCTTCTGTTGATCAGTTTATAGGAAACAGCAATGACTGAAAGCAGTGGGGAAACAAAACATAAACTCAAGACACCATCCATTCACATTCCCCAAACGTAATAATATGGATATGTGAAACATACAAAGACAACACATTACATGCTGCTAATAAAAATTTGGAAATGTTTGCCAGTATGAAGGGAAGCTGGTGGACAGGGGCAATGCAAATACCTTCTGGGGAGATGAAAAATGCTGAGGAAGTAAGAGCTTAAAAAAAATCACTGAAAACAGAGGAACCGCATTTTTTTTAATTTGCTGGGAAGAAAAACCCAATCTTAAAAGTATACATGAAGAAACACTACAGAGACTGCAATTACCTCAGTTTCCTTCTGCACATGGTACCCAACTTGTTTTATAATTAAAAGCTATCACACAGACCATGAAACCCAATACATACTATATTAGCAGCAAAAATATTGATAGGAAATGGTCCTACATGGTTTATTTATGTCCTGTTAGTCTTTATTGCCTTTAAGTAGCAGGATCCATCCCTAAAAGGCCAGGACTTTTTATACACATAGGATTCAAAAGCAAATAGTCAGAATTTAGTAGTTTAGATTTCTTTTCTGCAATGAGGATTTATTTTTCCCTTCTACTGATAAGGGAAAAAACCTTATTAATGATGCCTCAGTGGTAGTTACACTGTTGCTGCCGTACTGTAAGAGATGCACACATTTTTTTTCCCAAGGAGGGTTTAACTGCTTTGTAGATCCATAAAGATATTTCACAGAGAAAGCTTTATTCAATTGGAGCTCTTAAACCTCCTTTGTGAAATGTTGTGGTATTTTGTGAGATATGTGGCCTTTGCTATACACGTGATGCTGTTATGTTTCAGGCATGCAAGTTCAAGAGCTTTATTTTCCAGATACTTTTCAATCAATTAAGCCAGTTGGTAATAGCGGGTGCACTTTAAAAAGGAGGCAAAATAAAAATAACCACTAACTGTCTCTATCTGGTGCACAAGCAGCTTGATTTGCTGCTGCTGTCGCTGCCTCTCTCCAAGCAGAGCAGCTCTGCTACTGGTTTTGGCTGTTTACGGTTTTGCAGCCCTGGAATGTTTCTGGTGGGTTTTTTGTCCTCCATCCCAAGGATTCTTCTAATGTAACGTGGGAGATTCCTAGCAAAACCGTAATAACCCTTACAGCACAGCTTATTTCCCCACTTTTGAATAGGCAACTGCTGAGCTACAGAAAACATCGCCCTGTGTCTACAGAATTCTTCATGGAGGCTTTTTCCTCAATGTTGCATTTTTACATGCTTGCACACCCAGCCCCTATGGGGGAGGGAACAAAAGGCCTTTTACAGGCAATCTCTTAGAAAGCTCCTATTGTGCCCTTTAATTGCATCAAAATACGTGTGGGCTCAGCTGCATATGGGCATAGTTTTAGCTGTAGGTTGAGTTTTAAGCAAGCCACACATTCCATGCCAAAGAAATGTATAAAAACAGCCACGAGAAAAAAAGGTTTAATTTAGTCACATTACTCCAGTAAGTAATAATGCATAGCAAGCAATAATTGGATGCAGGAAGTTTAGAGCAGATGTTCCCTTTACTTTGATTCTTGAGGCAGTGCAGTAGCAATTTCTTCCTTTGTAACAGACATAAATGATTCAGTATTAATAAAAAAGTTGCAAGCATGAAGTTCTTCAAGTGAATAGCTGAGGAATAAAACGCACACCATGAAATGTAGCATTAACAGCCAGGCCTCCGAGTACTCCCCTCCTCCCAGGGAGTATTTTGAGGGAGAGTTGGGTTTTATCCTTGGACTTACAGTAATTGATTTAAAGCATTATTTCTGCTAGGGATTATTCTTTTTCTCTCTCTCTGTCCACTCAGCAGGAGTTTCAGACACTTTCCACGGAGGAGAGGAAACGCGGGGCACGACTGGTCCTAGCAGAGATGACACGAGTGCGTTGAGCTCCCTCCGTCTTGGCCCTCAGGGACTGCTGGGCTCCAGCGGGGGATGCGGGGGTGATGCAGGGCACAGGGTGCTGAGGCTGCCGTGGGGACGCGTCGCACGCGGCCGAGCGCGACGTGTGCCGTGAGTGCCGGGGAGGCCTCGTTCGCCGGCTCTCACCCTGCGACACCTTCGGGCAGTCGTGGGACGGGGCGTGAAACAGCCACCGGGAACAGCTCCGGCAGCGGCTGCGTCCGACCCCTGAGGGGAAATGGGCAAACAAATGCACTCAGCAAGCCCCGAGAAAGCAGGCTGCGCTCTGCAGCACTGGCCAAGGTCCATCTGCAGCTCCACATGCCCCACCGCCAAGACCACGAGAGGCGACTATAGACAGGTCTGGGCAGAGAGGTGGGAATGGGTGGGTTAAAACTCCCAACTCCCCAAGCTGCCTCTCGGGAAATGGGAAAGGCAGGGAATGAACACAAGGAAAATATGGCATTAGAGTAACATAATAAACCTTCACTCGACGCCCACAGGCCCAGCGAACATGACTGTGGATAGAGGCCCTGCAAGCATCGCCCCACTGCAAGCACCAGCCTGTGATGACCATAATCAATGCTCGTGTATTTGGCTCCAGAGCACGAGGGAAGGAGCAGGGGCAAAATTCGTCAGGGACTTCTCTTCACACAGTTTGTGAGCTCTGCCAGGGAAAGCTATGGATGTCAGTGCTGGAAACAGCTGAGTGTTTGGGGAGGACAAATGGCAGCCCTGCAAAGCAGGGGTTGGAGACGCACGGCCAGACAGCCCTCAAAAGCCTGAGAAATGCAGCCTCTCATATCTCTTGAGCCTGCCAAGAGCTTCCCACCATTTACTTTCATTCCAGCCCCTTGGTTTCAACAGAACAGGTATTTTTCTCCCAATATACTGCTGCATTACGCAGGAGATGGGAGGAGGTTTACTTACAGAAATGCTTCCACTGCTGCCAAGGGAACAGTTTCGGGATAGGAAAGATGCAAGTTCCCCAAAACTTGCATTTTCCAAAATGTAAACTGCAAAGGAAAAGCCTTTGCCGGAATAGCTGATCCCTTATGACCTTTTTATCATCTGCCTTCTATGCTTAGCTCTGAGAGCTTCTCCCTTTGGCTTGATGCAACACTGCTGGGAACTGGAAGAAGCGGGAAGCGCCAACACTCAAAAATGAAGTAATGGGACTAATGCATGAGAGAGCGGCAGTGAGATGTGAGGAACTCTTTCCCTGCTTCTGGAGACAGAAGAAGGGAAGATGAGCTGCTCTTTGATAATTCCTCCTTAGGGAAGAGCTTAGAAATTGCACCCAGAAGAAAAGAAATTGAAGGCTGAGAGAGAACTAGAAAGACCAGTTGCAAACTGGCCATGGCATTTGTTGAGTTCACCCTTTCCAGACAGGCTCTGTCTGTGATTCAGAGACCTCCTAGGGCTTCCTCCCGGTTGAGGTGTCTGTCCACACCATGGCTTTGAACACTTTATCAGTCTCACGGAGCAGTGTTTGATGGGACGGTGGTGTGATCCCATGCACGGAGCAGAGGATTTCACGGAGGCTTGTAGCTGTAACAGCTGCACACAGCTATGCTGTGTGCTACTAAAAGCACCAGCACGTTTTCCTGCATTCACCTTAAGGATGGTGGTGCCAGTTCGGGAATTCCCATGTCGTACAACACGGAAGTGGAAGTGCAGCAGGGATGAGCGCAGGGCGGACACGCTCCCACTGCGCCGGGCAATGGAGCGGGCCGGGGCGGCCGACCGCTCGCAGCCATCACCCTTCCTGTCCGTCACCGCAGCCTTCCTACGGCCCTGACGGCTTTGTTCTTTTTTTAAAGAAAAAAAAGACATTATGCTGATGCAGCTCAGCACAGGGAGTTTGGTTTGCCAATATGCCTTAAACTAGAGGTCCATTGTCATTATATTGCTTGAGATAGGGCTGCGGCGCCTAATCCTTTTTATCCCAGCATGTTTAACCTCCCTCCACTAAGATGTAGAAAGGCGGCTGGGATTTCACCTTTCCTCCAGCACTGGCAAAGCAGCAGGATTAGCTCCCGTTTCCCTGAGTCCTTGCCATGAACCTGCGGGTTCCCCCGTGACGGGAGGCTTCTCGTCCCTCTGAGGTGCTCTGAGCAAGATAAAGCAAGACCCGAGCAGCGCCCTCTGCTTTCCCCCGGCTTTCTGTGTGAGGAAGGGGAATTGAGGGCGACCAAGGCTGGCGAGTGCCGCGGCCCGGGCCCAGCGCGATCAGACGCTTCTGCTTCTCGTGGGGAAGTGCGAGCCGGGAGCAGGGCGATCTCAACGCCGGCCGTGTGGCGCTTCCGAGCCCTGTGGCCCCCGTGTCTCAGGGCATGCGCTTCTGTCATACAGAGACACCCCTGGGTGTTTGTAATAAAAAGAAAAAATAAATAGGGATTTGCGGGGCTATGTGGTAAATATGAGCTTTTAAAGGACTCGCTGTCCTCCCCGAGGCTGCAGACTGTCCCCAGACGTGGGCCGCGCCGGGAGCCGCTGGGAGCCGCGGTGTCCCTGCAGCAAGGCCCTGCGCGGGGCCGAGCTCCCCGCCGGGCAGCAGCGAGCGGGGCGAGATGTGCCCCCGCGCGCCTCCCCTCCCCTCGGTGCCGGAAGGATTATGGGGCCGGCGCCGGGAACGTGCTGTCCTGCCAGGGCAGCAGCCCTCCTCTGCCGTTCTCCGGGAGGCACGGAGCGGCTCCAAGCAGTTGCGAGGCTTTGTGCGGAGTTCCTGCAAACATCGCTGCTTTCTTTTAAAGCAGAAAGCACAGGATGTTACAGATCAGTGGAAAAATGCCCCGGTGCCTGCAGAGCCCCGCAGCGCAGCCGAGGGAAGGCTTTTCTGGGGGTCTCCACACGGGATCAGGAAGACTCCCAGGGTCTGGCTCAGCCTGACTGCAGCTCTGCCTCCTGCACCCACAGACACCCCTGCCCCTCTCCAGCCAGGTCCATCACCTTCCCTCCCGCTTGGAGCTTCCCAGAGCCCTTTTGTGCTTCGCTCCCGGGAGGCCCTTTTCAGGCTCCTTTTGTCAGCCCCATCCCTTTGAAGCGCTGGAAAGTCACCAGCGAGCAGCCTGGCTCCGGCTCCCCGCGGCCGGGGCTGGCAGCGGCGGCCCAGGCCTCTGCCAGGCCGCGTCCGTGCCCAGAGCGTCCTGTGCCGGCGGCAACGGGGCCTCCTCCGTCACGGCGGGCGGCGGATGGGGCCCCCTCCGGCCACTTCGTGCAGGTGGCTCTCAGCACGCAGAGACCCAGTCTGCGTAGGGACTGCTGCACCCATCGGCAGCCTCAGCAACATCAGGGGGCTTCCCAAAAACGCAATACCCGTAGAAGAAATGTTCTTACTCAGTTTGGCAGAGGAGTCATTAAAAAACAAAGGGTCTTTTTCCCCCTCCATTTGAGGGTTATGCAAGACGTACAAGGTCACAGTTTTTTGTTTGTTTGTTTTTAGTATTAGCACGTGGCTTTTATGCTGTAATTAAATGAGCAGCAATTCATGTTCATCAAAATAACCTGGACACAGCCCAGACATTTGTTTCAGAGAAACCAACACTTTACTTCAGCACCCACAGGGTCCATTACCGATGTTAGTCACCTTGTGGCGCCTGGAGATCCAGAGAGCAACAGAAGGCAAAAATTTCCTACTGAGGCAGAGCCCACTCCAGCGCCATACAGCCAAGCTGCTTTTAATGGAGCTGTGCTTAATTTATACTATTTGAAAAATCTGAGCCAGAAGGCCTTTTAATTGATTACAATTAGAAACTGTTGATTGGCCACCTGTAATATCAGTGACCACAATTACACGAGCTTGAGAAGAGAGACAGTTGCTATTTTGAAACTCTAATTCCGTTTTTGATCACGGCAAAATAGCTAGGCAGTGTACTGAATGACATAATATAACTCATATGCTTTAAGCACCTAGGTCCTTGGTCTTGTGCTTTACAAAGTGCTCCGAGCAATGCTGTAATTGCCTATAAATATGATGCTGATCCTGCTTAAAGGGACACTGTCAGGCTTGGCACTGTTAGACTTAGCGAAACGATAGCCTAAAATGGCCTTATTTTTGGTGTTCCTAAATTGCCAACTTGTTTTTTTTGTTGTTGTTGATTTTTTTTCCTTTGTTTGTTTCTTTCTATTAATCCAGCTTCCAGGATAAAAAATGTTTTGGGGAAACATTCATTTTTAAAGCAATGGTCCTGTCATAGAAATAATATGATGCAGGCTACTTGAACATGTAAGTAAAAGAACCTAGCTGCAAAACACATTTTTCCTAATATGAATGGAGATAACTTCTACCCTTATGGTCTGCAATAAGATCAGCCCTTGTTGAAGTGATACCTGTATAGGAATCTCCATAAAAAGAGTGGTGCTGAGTGGATGGGGTCCGGGCAGGGCTTGAGCTGCGCCATGTACCCATTTTCCATGACATCCAGCATCTATTTGTCAGTCACTATTCTTGTCCTGGCTGAGCAAAGTGGGGAAGGGATGCAAAAAGAGAGGGTCAGGAAATAGGCTCAGAAAGCTGGGGAGGAGCCTGCAGCACAATCAGACCCTCGGCAGTGCCGCTGGGATGCAGAGGGCAGAGGGACAGGGAGCTCTCAGGACGAGAGCGCTTGGGCTGCAGCTCTGAAGGCAGCTATTGAGGAGCCTCTTAGCCTCAGGCATCCGAGCGGTACTGGGCTTTCTCTTAAAGGACAAGAATATGAATAGCCAAGAAGTGAAAGGTGGCCTGAAATGGTTATTATTTGTTCATTATATGATTTGTTTCAGAGTGGAATAACTCGGCTCCTTCCAAGCGGTAGTCATCCAGCACACTTTCTGCTTCATGTGGAAAGGTGCAATTCCAGAAGAATAATCCGTAGGGGCCATTAAAAGAATACGGCTCATTGATGCAGGGCACAACAACAGGGCTCGTCTGAGGTGGAACAGAGGGAGCCGAGTGCCAGGGCTGTAGGAGATCCCCCTCAGAGAGAGGGAGTTAGAGCCCCTCTAGGTCTTATATTTATTACCTTTGCTGGCCCTGCTTGCACAGACATTTCTGAGCTAGGACCATTCCCTGGAGTAGCTCCTAGGTCTGTGATCTATAAATGCTCTATTTAGAAAGAGATTAGAAAGAGTTTGACAGGCATTTTGGAAGAGCAAATGCGGTTGTAGCCCTGCTGCGACATCCTGCTAGACTCTGTGCTGCAAGTTTTGAAGACAAAGCTCTAGCATTTCCCAAGAAATATGCCTACAGACAGGCTTGGCATTCCTTTCTGCTTGGGAGGTGAAAGATTTACAGATAGCCTAAAAGTGAGGCAGTGTATTTGATGTACTCATCCATCACAGGCATGTGTCAGTCACTGCCTAAACTCTAGGGACTTGAGAGAAGCCTTGGCAATGTGCAAAAAAGAAATCAGAAATAACAAAAACAAAAAAGCTCTCCAGAGTCTGGTAAAAAGACATACCTGCAGCAGTCATGCCTAAAACAGGGACTGGTGAACTCTCATGGCCAGGGGCACCACATGATATAGCAGTTCCTCAAAGAGGCAGGAAGACAACAAATCTTCCTCCTATGTTTTTCTTCAGTTTCAAGAAAGAGAAGAAAATAAAAATATAAAAATATAAATAAATAAATAAAAAATCCTCAGGCTGAAGAGCTCATAGAACAGGATAAGGCAAACCAAATGTCAGCCCAATGACACATTTGGCTCAAAGTTTCTGCAGGCAATTAGGTGTGCCATTCCTTTACTCACCAAGAAAGCAAAGCAGGATAAGGGCCACGTCTCCCACACAGGCTCCTTGCAGTGCGTGAACATGAACATGGACAAACATTTGGAAAAAGTCTCATGCTTGTAACACAAATGAGTCCTAAGAGTTACAGGGAAACGCTTGCAATTTCTGTATATTTTAAGAGCAACTAGAATAAAAACAAAATCTGTATTTTTTTAAATCTTTTCTTTTTTTAAAAAGCTCATATCTCCTGATTTGTTTTTGAGCTTACTCCACTTTTCAAATGGTTGTCCTTGACAATTATAAAACTTATTTTATTATTCTGAGGTGTATTTTAGAGGGTTGAAGCCAATCCTGATGGCCTCCTTAAATGAACAGCTATATCAATCCCTGCTATGAGTTGGCAGAGAGAAACTAACTCTAAGAGTTCCTCTAACAATAAGGACTTTAGCATTGCCACCCAGTACCTTTTAAATGCATATATATTTATATATTGCGTTTAGCATGCTAAGCAGTGCCATTAGGGCGTGATATATTATATACTCTGCATATTCCATCAGATATATTCAGGTTTTGCTTTTTTTCTTTTGTTTTGTTTCCTTTGAAACTACATTTGTGCCTGAGCGGAACAAATAGCAACCCAAGTTTCATAGAAAGGCAAGCACCTGTAAGCCTAGATCATAAATGCGAAAGAAATAATAATTTTGTGACAGAGCTTTCTGCTGGGCTGTATAGAATTTCCCGCTGTAACAGGTATATACGTTGAACAGTGTTATTGTGTGCCAGGCACACTATTTTGCACAGCTGCTAGGGAGGCATGGCTGAACCGGTGTTTCTCTTCCATGACAAACACCTATTAAGCAGTCAGCATAAACTCTTCTTGTTACAGCCTCTGACATCACCCTCAGGGCAAGCGGACACAGAACAGCAATTGCTGAATTGCGTATGAAAATTATAGTTTTATTGTCTATACAACTGAAGGTTTAACTCTGATTCCTGCTCCAGTCAGTTCTGTTACAAAGAAGCAATTCTTTCGTGGAACAAACAAGCACAGTACACCATTGTAATCAAAGGAACAGGCACTATTTATGTATTGGAAAGACTTGTTCACAATAGTGCTAACAGTCTGAAGCCCCAGAAGCTACTATTTTAGCAGCTGTAGAGAGAAAAAGCATGACTAACAAGATGCCACACAGAGTTAGATATAGTTTTTTTAGAGCACAAATGGAATCATCCCTTTTGACACAACTTAGTTTAATATGCACGACTGATAAGTAGGGATCATGTATTTAATGTTTATATAAGCAGTCTCTCCACCGTGGCGCTCGAAGGCTTCCAGTGTCTCTTGAATCAGATCTCCAATATTTTCACGCTTCTGCTGGCTGTAGTCTATCCCATCGCCTGAATTAACTGTTCAGAAAACAAAAAACAGAAGTTACATTAACGTTTGTTCTTAAATGTTTGGAAATAATGGCACAGGCAATTTGAATTGCCAGCCAGTCACTGTGTCTCTTTTGGAAATTTTGCTCTGTTATACAAAACAGCTGTATTTCAAAACAGGACCTTTTCAGTATCACTTTAAGGCTGCTGCTCACATCGCATATTCCTTTAAAATATATTTATGTACACCTTACTTTAATATCTAAGTGAAAATCCAAATAAAAATAAAGAAAGCACATTTTACTATATTATACAGATGGACTGTCTCTTAGATGGTTAATCTCTCAAGACCCTAACTACTTCATTTCATAACATTGCTTATTTAGGACAAAATTCTACTGCCAGATGCATAAATGCTTATCTACAAAATGTGACTTAAGCTAGACTTGTTATGATTTGAAAACTGCAATACATATTGTTTTGGGATTGTTCCATGTTAAACATCATATTCACATGCTTGTGCTGGTTTTGATAGTACTGATGTCATTTGACCTAAAGGAGACTTTTGCTGTACTACATGGCACCTATTCAATTTCTGCTCCCTGAAAATGTATAATTAAGTCAGTGTCAAAAGGACAAACGAATCCAGTTCTTAGATGCAGCAATATTTACAGCTTACTGCTTTCTCTAACATGGACTTGAAAGGGTCACATATATTCATGTACACATGGCATAATTAAAAGAAAAAATCATAGTGTAAACAAGTGTGACAACAAAAAATACTATTAAAAATAACACCCTAAAATAATGCCAAGTGATTTAATGGCAGAAAATATATTCCATTTTGTTTCAATGCACTATACCCACGGGGTACAGATCTAAAATCTCTATAGCCCTTACATCCTTTCCTGGATCCAAATCCTCTTTGCCAGTAAAAAACGAGGAGTAATGCTCTTGAAGCTGATAAACTCTGTGGTAAAAATCATCCTTTTGCTGAATATTACTCGGAAATAGCTGCTCATACACCAAGTTAATTATGTGTATCTCAGTTTTTCCAAATCACTATAAACATTTTTCTCTTTTCCTTTTGTAAAATGTTTACACAAATACAGATAAGAAAGTATAAGAACAAGGCTTCTCAGTAGAAAGGCATTTCATTTTTATGATGATTACTCTTAAACACACAAACACTTTCCTGTATATTAACTATTTATTTCACTGACATGAGAATCAAGGTTATGATATCAAAATTTACTACAATTGAAATGACTGTAATGTTTAATAAAATGGATTATGGCAGCCTGTAGAAAACACTGAAAGCTATTAAATAAAATGCGATTAGTTTATACAAAATACATTATGCGGGAAGAAAAGCACATTAGAATTGAGTGGATATTGCCTAAGCATGATTTTCTCTTGCACCTGAGATAACTGTGTTGCACGTGAACTGCCAGCACTCCCCAAAACACCTGGGGATATTTCTAATTTCACTAGTTTAGCAAAGGAAACCCTGAACCTTGACCTAGGTCTTGGCAAATATGTAAAGGAATTACTGACTTTCCAACCATTTGCTATTATCTGTAATTTTAAGCCTACACACATGCTCTGTTAATGAGCTTACCCAGCTTTCATCATTCTTTCAAAGAAGTGGTTAAAAACCTGACTCTAAGGAAGTAATGGTGATATATTGCGCAATGGAGAATGAAGCAAGTTTTCAGAAGGCTAACAGGACACGATGACACTATTGGTGGCAGAGTGTATTTTCCAGCCTCCCATACTACAGTCTTTATTATAACGCACAGTCTCTGCAATAAATGATACCTTAGACAGTTGATTAAAGGGTACCTAAGAAAATGAGGCAATGGTAAGCGAAATAATTTGCAAAGAAGGGTTGAATGTGCAATGTACAGACCTTCATTGCAGGTTTTTTCCCACAGACCATCTGTGCTATATGAAGACTTGTATCCTCAAAGCAGCCATAATTCACACTAATGTCATGACACAGGTTACAGCGGACAATACCAGAAAGGTTATGTCAGCTCTGAAGTCACCCGGTAAGTCCCAAAATAGCTGTCCTATGCGGTTGTAGGAATTACCAAATCTTTCAGACAGAAAAGATAATGATTAACCCAGCAGGACAACATCCAGCCAAGTACTGAATGTCAGCACTAAATGGATGAGTCAGACGGATCTGCTCAGTACACCTAAGGGTAAATATCTAGTCATAATAATGATGATTAGTTGGAAGAAAATAGATCCCGAAGTATAGCGGTCTCAGCATGCCCTTCTTTGATTTGACTTTATTTCCAAGTTAGGTTGCATGAGGAGCCAACTTTGTCAGCCACAAAAATGCTGCATATGTAAAGTGTGAATGTGGATCTGATTCAAGCACTTTATGAAGTTGTCCTTTGTGAGGGAGAATATATCAACATAAAAATGCAAGGAAGCACATTTGTCATATCCTCATCTCAAAGTGAAACGTCTGGCAAATTCAGCATGCATCAAGAACTCTTTTCAGAGCAAATGTTATTATTGTGCTTAGAAGAAATGGACTGATGCAGTGCTGAGACATTTAAAGATTAGAGCCAGGAAAATGTCTCATTTTCCCTTTCTGTGTCAAGAAGTTTGCTCCCAGTCTCCTGAATTACGCGGCCAAGGTTTTGGCGATCCCTAGGAGTGAAGCCGGAGCCTTGCCCCGTGAGCCCTGCTGGAGCTGCTGGGGCTCCCCACGGGGCAAGGCGAGGAGCGGCGCCGCCGGAGCCGCTGCGGAGCCCAGGAAGCCCCGCGCCAGCCCTCGCAGACGGACTCAGCTTGGGGCAGGACAGTGAGGGAGGAACTGCATTTTGCTCTAAAATCTGGCTTATGTCTGAGTCTAGACGTGCTGCTTCCACTCATGATTTGGGGTGTCTAGGAAATCCTAGTGTTCTCTTTGTATACCATTTCCTTTTAAAATTTCAGTGTGGTAGTATTACAAATTAAAAAGTGTAGTTCGTTAAAGAAGGACAAGCCAGAATTCTCTCCGAGTGTTAAGAGCTTGATAGATAGGGCAGTTTTTTAAGTCCTGGATGGGAGGAGAAAGGTAAACCAACCCTTAAAGTTCAGTCAGATCTATTCTTATCTCTGGATGTTTGCTAGCATCCCAAAGCATCCTAGACATTCTTCCAACTTATCAGGTTTCACTTCAAGGGGCACCGGGTTTTGAACAGAGAGTTTTTAATCTCTCAAATATGTCAAAGTATCTCTCTGCAAATCACAGATATGAAAACCTGCTTTTCATGGTGGCTCTTTCGAAGGCTCTATTTCATGGAAAACAAAAATTAAAACTGGAGTCAACAGGCACCTATTATTGGAGGAACATCAGAACTTCAGAATGTGCTACGTATCTCAGGAATGCTTCGTCTTGGAGAAAACAGTAATACTTAAGAGATTTCTGAAGAGACTGTGAGGCCAGGCCCATGCCTGTAGCTTAAGCAATGATTTTAGTAATGTAATGACAAATAGTAATGATTGTAACACAAAGGCCATTCCTCTTTTTCCCCGATGAACTTCGGAGAGCATATGAACCATATTTCAGCTTGCTGCCTGAATAGAAAATTTTGAAACCACTACAATTTAATAATAAAGTTTTCCCGTATAGTGATTTTTATACATAAAATTTTAAAACTTCACTTTGAAAGACAAACATCGTGTTTCTCTTTCTGAATCCTGAGAAAGACCCTAGAAGGTAACGTGACTTCCTAAAATGTGTGCAAAAGGTCAATAACAAATCATGATTTTTAAAAACGTTTTAGTGCTGTTTATGCTAAACTATAACTGTGATAAGAAATATTTTAAGGTGCTAATTCAGGTCTTCCTAGCAAAACAACAAGCTTTCTGAGCAATTGATATGATTGTAGTAATGCCACATACTAACTACTTATCTAAACAAGATTGTTACTCCAAAAAGAATACACAGAAGAACGGTGATGGTATTGTGAATGCCATGTATTACTGAACAGGGAATCGTATTTTTACAGAAGAGTCAATCACAGATCAATATACATTTAAGGAATATAAACTAACATTAAAATATTTGGGGACAATGTTCAGCACTTTATCGCTTCTTGGAGAAAGCATCAGAGGAATAAGGACACAAGGAATAAACCAAAACTGATATCCGATATCCCGATCACTGTGCACGTGTGCCAGTGCTCACACCCTGGGTTCAGAACATAGTGCATTTTCCAAAGACCTGTTGTGAAGGGCATTATTGTGCTGTAAAGAGTTGGTTTCCCGACTGGAGTGGGAAGTGGAGGCTCCTGCGGAGTCTGTGCCGTGGGGGATGGCACCTGCTCCTCGGCTCTCCTCTCCCCGGGGCTCAGAATTCACCCTTGGAGTTGTCCACGCTGGGCAGGATGAGCCTGCTCTCCCGAACATTTAATTGAAAGTTTGGGAAAAGTTCCAGGATAAGACTCTAAAACCCTCCTGTCTGCTAAGAAATGTATTCATTTTACTCAGGTAAAGAAGAGCCACCAGCAAGCTATGATACTTAGTCATTACTAGCCAGGACAGAAACCTCTGTGTTTCACTCCTGAAGACTCATAGCTGGAGAAATAACAGTTTTAAGTTGGGTTTTTTTTGAGCTTTTTTTTTTTTTTGAGCATGTGTAGATCATGTGCACACAGACACTTGAACCAGCCTTGCACAGGCTAGTCCCAGAGCTAGAACATCAGAAAGAGGAGTTCATAGTACAATCTGGGTTGAAAGAAAACTCTGGAGTCATCTGGTCCAAACCCCTGCTTAAAGCCAGCTCCAGTTTCAAAGTGAGATCAGGTTGCTCAAGGTCAAATACCTGAATTCACTCTGCACAGACTAATCCCAGATCCAGAAATGGTGCAGAGATCTTTGAGCTGGCATAGCTTTTCACCAGCCATTTCAGTGAATAGGAGTGCCTAAACACTAGTCCTTAAGTGCCCCCTCCCAAAAATAATCAAAATTTAAGGAAAGTCCTTAATGAACGTCCTTAAATTTTAATATGTGCTTGATGAAGACAGTTTTAAGTTTCATGAGGAAAACTATTTTCTGTTTTAATACAAAACAAAAATAACTTTTTGGCATGTTAACAGATTCTAACTTGCATACCTACAGTGTTTTTGGAAGCTTTATCATGCACCAAAAAAGAGGCACAGCTTCAGCTGGAGAATTTTAAAAAATCTACTCTAAATTGAAACTTACAATCCTTTTTTTAACTGTACTTGTCTTTTCAAATCCAAATTTAACTTGTATTTTTCAAAACACTTTAAAACATTAAAGCTGAAAGCACAAAAAGACTTCAGGAGGCAAAATCTTTGAATGCGCACAGTCTTTTTTGTCGACCTTGTCAATGTTTAGAGTTCCTTGTGTCTTGGTTAGCTTGGCTCTCCACTCTGTTTTTCATCACTAGGGCTGAGTGTTAATCACATTACTACAGTACTGCAAAGCTTGCGGGAGAATGCAGAGAGCATGTATGCTTAGAATTTAAAACAAATACTAATACAGAAACATTTCTGCTTATCATGGGTTTTGTAAAGAAATAAAAACGATATGCTTTGGATAAAAATTAACTGTTTAATGTCTAAATAAAATGCTTTCACGATTGTCTTATTTCTTATCAGAGGCATCTTGCTTTAATGTAAAATACACACTTGCTCTGTTGCCATCTTCCATATGCATCTAGATTTTAGCTTCTTTCATAAATTAGCATTTTTTTAAGTTAGTGTTGTTGCTATAAATACTATTCATGTAGTCAACAGTTCAGTAAGTGGAGGAAGTGCTCTGATTGGAAAGGAAACATTTGACTGACTTACAATGTTTTTCATCATGATGCAAGCCTATTGGAGATAGTTTTAACCACTTGTAAATTGCTGCAGCATTAAAAAAAAAAAACTGAAAATGATCCAGGATAGCAGCTGTTATCACAGTTTTCCATTTCCAAGAAATGTTAGCAATATCAGATGTAACCCATTCTAAGCCTAGACTTTTTTTTAAAATTGAAATACTAAAGTGCAAATGAAATCACAGATTTTTTATCAAATGGTATTAACAAGCATATTTGACCAATGAGTTAAAAACGAGAAAAGATTTTTTTTTGCTTTTCTAAGTACTAAAATACTTTGACTCTAATGAATTTAGACTTTGACGTTTACCCATGTTTGTGCTAGTGATCAATATCAAATGAAGTAGTGTTAAATAATCTTAGATAAACAGTGTGAACAACAGGGCAACAGAAACTCGAGGCCGAGATCTCTGTGGCCTTGATACACTGTTGACTGTTGCAAAATAATATATTAGGTCACAAATCATGCTTAAAGTGCAACAAGAATCGCACCACTTACGTGAATCAGATGTTCTTCCAATTGTTTTCATATATACAAGCAAGTACAAAGTAACTCCTGCTTGTTAGCTAGAAAACATGTTTGTGTGTGCAAAATTTGTATAGCTTTGTTGGCCTGATCTGAAATATATTTGCATATTATTTCACCTTAGCTACTCATCCAAATATAGCACAAAAATGCAAAAGGAATGAAAACCATGTAAAAAATATTTTTGTGCAGTAAACATGATTTGTTGTATAAAGCTATTTAAAGTGACAAAGCTGGAAGTCAGAAAATGTTTTAAAGAAGTTCATTGATTTTGGTATAAAAAATTATCATATAATAGAATAGTCAATTATTAGCAGCAAGTTAATTCATATCTAAAATCAAGATGCTTGAAAAACCTTCTTCCTGCTCCCTTTGGAATAATTTTATTTATGTAATTAAAATGCTGTTGAGGGCAAGCCCTGGGATTTTCTTTACAAGCAAAAAGCTCAGTAATTCATTACTTTGTGTTAATAACAGTTGGTGTGTTTGCATGTCTGTCAAGTGCTAATGAAATTTATTGTGCTTAAATTCATTCTTCAAAATGAGAGTTTCAAAATCATTCCTTTTTAAGGACGTTGCCTGGCATAGCCAGGCCAGCAAAAATTTCAGTGACAACTGAATGACTTCAGTGACAGCTTTTGTAACTTAGGGATACTGAGGTGAGACCATTATTGTCATTAGAATGCAACCATTTAAAATAGGTTAAATAATAGATTAAAAATGGGTCAACATGTTGAAAATTTCCCAGGAATATTTTGTCATTAAGTTGCTAGATATGCCTATAAGTTGTTGAATATGCTTGAAATTGCCAGTTTTGCTATTGCCTAATTAAGTGCAATAAACAAGAACTTTAAGTTAATTGAGCGTTTTTCAGCAGCGATTTGAGCAGGGACAAGGAAATGGCTCTGAAAGGCTGTGTGCACTTGCCAAGATTTCTTTCATCACTATGGGACAAAGACCGAATTTATGCAGCTTAAAGTACAGATAGCACTGAAAATGAAATGCACTATTTTATCCTCAAGCCAGATATAGAGAATAGTACACCCTCTCCTCCCCAAATATTTGTGCAGTAAGGGCCAGAAGAATTTCTTCTACTATGTTTAAGAAAATAAATTTAAAAAAAGGTAAACTAAGTGATCTGATTATGGCTTTGAGTTTTTCCAACTGTAGTGATGCCTATGAAAAATTAAAAAAAAAAGAAAAAAGAAAAATACCTCTCTAAGATATGAATGTGCATTCTTTTCATTCTTTTTATGAATATCAGAAAAGGCATTAAAATAAATGCTTATCAAAGGCTAGTTAATAGCCATTCATTTTACAGTAAGGAAACCTTGCATTTGAATTTATAACAGTTTTTCAAATAAGCAGAAGAAAGTCATTTTTTGACACAACTATAATATATTATAATATATAGTCTTTACTTACAAGAATGTAAAACAGATAAAAGAGAAAGAAAATTGTATCCCCTAGGTGTGCTCTTTCCTACATTGCTTTCAAAAAGTTTCAACTTTCACAGCTCAAAAGCTGCGAATCTGCAGAAACAGCCTGGATTTTTTTTGGGGGGGGAAGGGGAGAGTGGTGGTGGTAAAACTTTAGGAATCTCTCACCAAATTATCTCTTACATAATGTTTCTCAAGATGCCTGCTTTCAATTTTTTTCCTGCATTAAGGGTGAAAGTCAGATTTATAAGGAAAGCTACATGCAAGTTACAAGTAATATGGAAGCTATATGGGAAAAAAAAAAACAATCTATCAGGTCATAAGAAACTTATTCATCTTGATTTATGTAGCGATTTAGCCTTCCAAAGTGATGCTTGAAGAGACTGTATCTTGGTATGCCAGAAAAGGCTCTCTCGTATTCTGAGGCACACAGGTGAGGCCATATGACCACTGTTACGAGATTACAGCTTAACAAAAAGAAAATACAGCACACAGTCATCCTCAACACTCAATCTCTGTGGATTTTTGTGTCATTTTAAAATTACAAAGTCATTACTGAATAATGAGAGATCTGAAGACAAGGAGATGTGAGGGCTTTCCAGTAGACCTTACAGAGTTCCTCAAATTTTGTTTTGAGTTAGCTTGTTAAAAATGCGAAGGAACCCACGTGATATTATTTTAAGGAAAAAGAGTAACTTATACTAGTCTATAAATCCATGTGATCAAAATTCCATATGAGTCACCAACAAATTTGATCACTGAATGGTTAGTTCTGCAGTTCCTCAATTACTCTTCCTAGAGCCACCCAAGCTTATTATGTCCCGGACTGGTAAGCAGAATACACAGTTCTGATCCTTGGGACAAGAATATAGACATGACGGGAGTTAAAGAATAAGAAAAACAAAGGATGAAAATGGAGGAAGCCAAGAATATTTACTTGTCTAATGAACTTATTTAAGTGTGTTCCACAAAAGCTCATTATACCTTACGGATTAGGATGATTATTTCACTATGTAATGTGAAGTATCACACCAGATGCAAATGAGTCCCTCTTGTGTGTAGTAAAGCAAGGTGAAAAGGTAGCTAGGCTTATCTGCACTTCTTAAGGGAGGCTGGATCCTAACAATAACTTTGCTTTACAGTTTTGAGTAAGAATTCACCTACTTACAAGTTTGCTTTGGAACATGATGAGAAGAAATGTCAACTGTATTAATATAAAGTACAAGGCTCCTACAGAAGTGCATGCTCTCTGCTTGCATATTGACTTGTTAAAGATGAGGGTGGTAGAGTGGAGCTGTTGGTTGGTGAATGAAAGGAGAGGTAAGAGCACTCTCTCTTACCTGTCCTCTTTTATGGTCTCCCTCCTTTAAATCATATGGATTAAAACCAGAGTCATTCAGAGATCTCTTGCTGATTTGGTAATGTCCTCATTATATAGAAGCATAAGCTTTCTTCTCTGCTTAATCTCACAAAAAATGCTGAAGAGTCAATGAGTCATTTTAGGCATAGTTGTTATCAGATCGAGTGCCTCAGCCATCTGCCTCAGCAGCTCCTGAAACTGCTGTAATTTGGCACTGAGGTTATAATCACTGCCACAGAATCCTCAGAAGGAAAACATGGAAGAAACTGAGCTAATATCAGTTTATTTACATGTCCTCAGCATTATCACATATCCACATTCAGCAAGTCAGATCAGCTTAAAAGGGGTAATGGTTCCAGCTTTTTGATGGAAATGGTATGATATGATAAAAAATAAGATTTTAGAGCAGACTAATGATAATAGGGCTCATAATAGCCTGGCTTGACTACATACAGCCATGGAACGTGACAATGAAAACAGGCAGCATCAGAGACACAGGGCAGGTGAGTTGCTCGTGGAAGTCTCCAGCAGTCAGAAGGGACAATTCGGATCAAGTTGGCTGTTGCGACACTGCACGTCTCTCACACGGGCTCTCTCTGAAAATCCATAGTCTGCACGACATTGCCTCGCTCCAGGAAGCCGGGGTTACATTCCCAGAAAAGTGTCCAAGCAAGGCAGAGGCTGAGGAGTGCGCACAGCCCCACAGAGGTGGCCAGCAGGGAACAGCCAGCAGAACAGAGTGACTAAAATCTTTTGTTCCTCTGAGACTCCAGTGTCTGCATCTACCTGGATGCTGCAGCCATAATTTCTCCTGAACGCTGACATCCGTTACCATTCCTACTGAGAACCGGGTGAGAGCAGCTGCTTTCTTTAAAAGCATGTTGAGTCACAAACCAGTAATGACACCTGGTTCCCGTAGATATATGTTTGTTCCCTGCTACGCTTATTTAGAATAATAATTCAAGTTTTCCGTAAGTTCTACCAGACCTAAGATAGTATAAGTTAAGGCTTGTTCTGACATTCCAGCTAATATACACTTATGTATGTTATATATCCACAGTATATAATGACTAAGTTCTGCCTTCCTGCCTGTCTTTCAGCGTGGGCACAAATTTGGATCTCTCCCCTCCACCCAGATGCTTACTTTTTAAGAAATGTTTCCAGTCTAACTGAAATGCGACAATTGATTTAAAAGTAACAGGAATTGAGGGAAGAGAGCAGACTGATGGAAAAGAAAAACAGTGTGTCCCCATAAGCCTTGCATTATTAGAAAGGTAGACAAAAAACGGGGTGGGGTGATGAGCAAGGCCCACTACTCCCCTTCTTACGATATGAAAACCCTCGCAGGAAGCAGGCAACAAGCACAGCATTCTTCAGCCTGTGCGGTTTCAAATCTACCTCTTCCATCCACAGGGAAATGTCAGATATCTATCAAATTAGTTCATCATGGAGAGAGGCGTTCTTGACATCTGCGTACATCAGCCAGCAGCGAGTCCTCCTACTGCTCTAGGAGGAACCTGTTGGTACACTGTGAGCTCGGGCCAAAGCTTTCACAGACACCCCAAGCTAAGCACCTGAATCCAATTTGGGCAGCTACCTGAGTGGGCTGATCTTGAGCCCTCTGCAGTTCCCAGATGAGGGCTGCAGTGAAGCTGAACATCTGTACGTGAGGACAGTTACTTAAATGACTAAATGCAGATTAACATACATCTGCAGTGCCAAGTTTTAAATGTTTTGACTTGAAATAACTTCCTAACAGATGGTTTTTCTACATCTATCTTCATTTATTTATGGCTGTTTATGTTTGTAGAGAAGTAATAACTCATCTAAAAGTGATATAAGCTTTTTCTTTGTCTTCCTATTTTTTATATTACGATAGCAGTTAAAGATATTATTGTACTGCGCACTCTACTGAAAATATATAAAGAAGGTCTTTCCGTGCAATACTCACAAGAGTTTTTTTCCAAATATTTAAGAATAAAAATGCTGTGACTGTAAAGCAAAATGAACAACAAACATAAATTAGATTTTATCATTCTCTGTAACGTTGTAAGCCTAAGCAAAAATATATCCCCCCCACAACTTCTGAAAAAGGAAGAAGATACAACAAAGTGGATATATAGCAGAGACATGTTAAGTATGTGTGTCAGATGCTTCAGGTGCCAACAAAATTCATTCAAAATTGCCCAATAATATAAATCTCATGCTACATAAAAAGCAGTTATTGGTACCAAAAGTGAATATAGGTTTGATTCAGGAAACTGTTACCTGAATGTATAAATAATTGGGGCTACACACGTTTGTTAATATCAAAGAATTTCCCTAAAGAAGCAAACAAGGCAAGCGTGTACGAAGTACTGAGAAAGAAGAGCCTAACACTGCTCTTCAGCTTGCAGCCATATTCTGGCTACTACGAGTTAAGTCAACAGGTTACAGAAGCCTCAATAAGATGACTGATTAACTTGATTTTAATGTGAAAAGTCTTAACTAACTGTGTTGTTATTCCATAACAAAGAAAGAAAATTTATACACAAACTATAAGATCCAATAGGAAAACATTTTACTGTAATTATTTCCTTACATTTTTGCTACATGTCTTTTTAATATATGAAATACAAGCAACTGCAATCATTTGAAGAAGATTCAGAAGATCTTACAGCTGCCAGCACTTTGTCTACACATGTATGTGTGTTGAAACTCCATTTTTACCAAGCACAACATTTTTATCAAGAAATCAGATCTAGAATGAAGCTGAAGTAAATTTTCCCATTGAGTGAAAAAGATCATTTATTTCCATAAGCCAAATGAATTTTTCAGGAAACATAAACTCCCAAAATTATTGATGTAGAACAGTTTTTATTGCATCAGCTGCACAGCTCCACTGGGAAAAACAGAAAGAAGAAACCCTTAGGCCACGTTTTGTGTGACCTAATTCTTTCAAGGGTATGTTCCTGCGAATTTTTAGGAAGTGACAATGCAAATGAATTACCGTTCCTACTGTGATCTTTTCAGGGAATCTCTGCATAACCTCAAAACAGGACACACTATTCCAAGACTACACTACTTAGCTTTGTTGTGTAGTTTAATTATTTTTGAATGTCAATGAGCCGAATAAACAATTATCACAAATACACATAGCAGAAGAAATGGCTATGCTTCTGGTATTGTAGTGCTGAGATTGTCAATTTAAAGTTCGGTCTATACACTAGTGCTGCCAGTTAATGATTAGTCTACTACATTTTCATGAAATTGCACTCCAGTCAAGGGAAATGAAGTAAAGATGAGGAAAAGAGAAACTAATATTGTTAAAGTCTAATGAGAGCAGCAGGGTTAGCGCTGGACTTAGCTGTGATGAGCTTTTCTTTCTATTAAGTTCAACGCACTGAATTCAGTGAGCGTAAGATCGAATTCTTACGATTTGCTTTTTCTGGGTGAAGTGTTAATAGGAATGTGGATTAACCTTTTCTTTGTGTTGTGAAATTGTTTTTATATCAATGTAAAGCAGGACACAATCATTCTTCTCTCAGAGAACACATTTCTACCATCAGCCCACTGTCGTTCAGAATGACTAGTGCTATGCACCTTTATTTTAAAGGAAATCACACATCTTTCAGAAGGAAAATTTCATTCTTTTTAACTCAGCATCATCAGCACCAGAACTTCATTTTCATGACTTCCAGTGTCAGATAGCTGTTTTTTACATATACTGTTTTAATTCACCTTCTCTTGATTCTGAATGAGCACATGAAACCCAGATGAATGTATTTGTATTTAACAGCTTAAATGGGGTACAGCACATTTTAGCTATAGTCAAAAACTTGATAAAAAAATCATAAAAACTTCATAATTAAAGAATAATACTTTAGGAATGTCACTGGATTTCATCTCAAAAAAAGAAAGAAGTATTGTACTTACTTTGATAATACACTCTATTTTTCCTCTAGAACATCTAAACATCATAATATTTTGCTAGCAAAAATGCTTGTGATTTCATGACATGTGGAAAGTTTTAGAAANAGAATAATACTTTAGGAATGTCACTGGATTTCATCTCAAAAAAAGAAAGAAGTATTGTACTTACTTTGGTAATACACTCTATTTTTCCTCTAAACATCATAATATTTTGCTAGCAAAAATGCTTGTGATTTCATGATATGTGGAAAGTTTTAGAAACTCCACCTGATAAACTCACACTTGGTAAAATGAGAATTAGTAACAAAACCTGTCTGCCCAAAAATACATATTATAAAGAAATGTTATGCAGAGGGCTTTTCATCCGTCCAACTACAATTCTTTAATGCAAAATTATCTGAAACATATATAATTTACATAAGAAGATACTGTTTTAAATAAAAAAGTTATTTCACTTTACATCGTGCATGAAGTTTATTTGTAGACCTTTGTAGCGGATAGGAAAATTGAGTGCTTAGTCAGCTGGAACTTTAACTATTTCAGATTTAATGTGTAATGTTCAATCAAATGATTTAAAGAGATTACAGACTACAAACTACTACAAACAAATAGTGGAATGTTGTGTTTGCATATCAAATGTTTCCTAAAGCAGATTAAAAATGTGATCTAGACATCAACTCCTTAGGGTTTCATATTATGCTATATTATTATTCCATAATAATAGACGTTAATAGAATTTTATATTTCATTTTGTAAGAGAACTGTAATCCCTCCATTCCATAATTATTCTATAGATACAAGAAAAAATCTAAGAACAAAATAAAATATCCATTTTTTCTTTTAATTCTGCTATCAAAATTTAGAGGACTTCCTCAAAAACATTTTGATAAGCGTCTCTAAGACTAATTGCTATATTCATGGGAATATTTTTGTTGAGGAAGTACTATGGGAATCCATATTAAATGATATTCTACCATGCTGTTTCTTTTACTATAGAGTATAAAATACGCTCAGGCCTCACCTTTCCCATAGCAATAAGCTCCTAAGCAAAGACCAGTTAAATTTAGATTTCATCAAGGCAGAGATGACATAAGTGAGAAAGAGAAAATATTCTGTTAAATGCTGCTAAAGTTATTATCCTCTAACATGTCACCTTATGCTGAGGGATTCTCAAGCTAAGCAGACCACCAAACCCACCTATTGGGCTTGGATTTGGGTCGCTTAGCATTGTAGAACATTGAATAGCTTAAAGTTTTGTAAAAAATGATTTTCTACCTGAGATTGTATGTAGTACAAACACCTGAGCTGTATCCTATACCCCTGGATTATAATTTGTCCATGTTTGGAAAACTGCCAGGATGAATTTCTGACATAAATTTTTCTTAGAGACAGCAAACGTGGTTATTGGTATCCTATCTGCCTGGCCAAAGATGTGGTCTCTGACTTAAGTATGGACCCTGGTCCATTAGAAAATGATATTCCCATGTACTTCAGAGATTGACTTCCTCAGTTGCTCTTAATTAATTGTGAAGCTATCATTCTGAGAAATGAAGTCCATGAGAGCAGAAGATAGATTAATTCAATAAATAGAAAAAAAGATTTCAGATCCTCTGTCAGAGGATACTAGCTTGACCATAACACTCTCGGGTTTCAGAAAAAGCTGAAAATTCACTGCAAATTAGTATCCTCACAGCCACTGTACAAAACAGCTAAGACGAAGAAAATAGGACATGGAACAAAGTGGAAAAGGTGAGGTTAAGAATAAATTAGATTGGTGAGCTGTTGTGATTCTGGCTATATAGATGCTCAAGTCCTATGGTAGGTACCATTAAAAAAATCTTATTTATATGAGAAAATGAGAAATTCTTTATCTTGGAAAAGGATCTGATGTTGGGAAATGATTATTTAATAATAAATAAGATTTTTTAAATTTAAATTTGAATAATCACATTAAGTAATAAATTTTTTTTTACCTTAATCACAATTTACTGCTTAGCTGCAAAGGTTTCTAAAAAGGAAAATGGTTTAAGTTAAGAAAATGTGCTATTTAAAATGCATGCTTTTAGTACTCTGTATTTGAAATAAGATATGGATTATGACTGTGTAATTGACTGATATTCAATTAAAAAGCTTGAAATTAAGTAAAGTTGGCTGTGTATTGAACTGTTTCATTTTAGTGCGCTTCTGTTGGCAAATCAACAGATCATTCTTGAACTGTATCATCAAGGGCGTAGAATTATAAGTTGAAGAACAGAGTCTGTAATCAACATGCTTATCTGTCTCTCAGTGCTGTTATCTTGAGTGATGCACATTCCATTTCCATCTTTTGAATCAAACAAAATCTTAGAAAAAGTCAGAACAAATATTTAGATTGTTTTTCACAGAGTTAAACTACAAATTGCATAAATAACTTCTTCGGAATGATAAGCATTTTCATGAGCTGAAGATGACCATACATTAATCCATTTCTTCTTTTCTGAAACCAAAAATCTAGCAAACGATAATGGGTAGGAATTATAATACAGACCATGAGGAATAACTTATGAAACGGCATTAAAAGTCCAGTATTTACTCAAGGTTTATTGACTTGGCAGAAAAGCAGTTTTATTTGAATCTTAGAATCACTAGTGTATAATATTCAGTTTGGTTTAGGAGGGAAGAAAAGGAGTAATAAGTAAGGGGAAATGAACTTTTAAGACCTCTAAATTATGACCCGAATGCGTAGTGCAGGAAAAAGCCCACCATTTGATATTTAGAGCTTTCCCTGAAATATTCCCTGACTGTTTCGCTGTTTCACTTATTAATAACCATTACAACAGATTCTCTTCAGCCAATGTGAACTAGGAAATGGAAAGGCTGTGGTCTTTAAGGTTACCTAAAGATTATAAAAAGATGGATCTGATTTTAGTCAGCAAACTGAAGTAAGTGACTAAGGAAGATGAGTTTCTTAGATCTACGATCAGCTAGGTCAACTGTGATCTAGGTCAACTGCATTTCAGGAATACCTGCATGTTTCCTATTTTAATTAATGGAGTAAAAATAGGCCTGCAAACAGAATTTAGTTAAGGCAGCTTCTCTTCTAGACAGTAGTAAGGACAGTATAATGTCGTTATGCAATATGTAGTAAATGAAATATACAAATTTGGATCCAAATGCAAAATGCAGTGTAAAATATGTGTAAAAGAACCATTTATACCCCTCCAATTAATACTCTTGCAGTTAAAAACTATTTATACTCCTTTGCAATAAATGATACCTTTGCCTAATTTCTTAATTTTAACAGTCTTTGTAAGTTATACTATATCTTATTGATTAAAATACAACAGCAGTAATTGCTTTATTTTTCAGAGAAATTGGTATTTTCTTATGGAGGAAGCAGCAAGCATTCAAAACTATTCTACTGTGCACCTCCTTTAAATGTTCCTGAAGAACTTTTTAATTTTTTTTTAGTGGTACCCACCAGTCCTTATTTTGTACAGTTAAACTGATAAAACACATGGGCTTTCTCTGAATGAGGAAATGAAAAGTATGCCGTCAGCATGTTTGTTACATTTTATTGCATTTAGCATGTATGCTGAAAATGCAATCATCTCATTTCTTTTTCTAAACAGGTAGATTATAAATTACATTGAGTATAGCCTGCTACACAATGTTTGGATTACATACCATTATATCTCTATATCTACTATCTCTGATTTCATAATTACAGTATATCCACCAATATTTTAGAAAACTCTTTTTTCCTTTTCTAACATAACCTTCCAAAAATTCTCTATTTCTGGATACAAAAATTAATTTGAAACATGGTTTCAAATGACCAACTTCTAATCAACATTTGATATAAAAAAGTGGGCATAGCTAAAGGACATGCTGCTAGACATTTACATTTTTCTATTTTTACTATTTAGGAGATATAACTCTGTACCTCTTAGCTGTAAGAGCTAAGATTATCTTAGCTTAGTTATAAGAGCTATATCAAGAGCTGTAACTCTTGATCACTATGCATATTAACTCCTACAAACCTTAGCAATATTAATAGTAGGAATTCTCCATATCTATTGCAGGTCTGTTGACAATGGCACAAAAATAAATAGGTGCATGAAAAAAAATTCAAATGATAGGCCAAGTAAGACACAGGATCTTCTCTAAAATCAGTTAGCCCAAGAAGAGAATAATCTTTAAATATTTTCTCTTTCCACGCAAGTTCTAGAGGTTAATGAAACATATAAAATTGAGTTAGCAGAAAGATTGCTCAACCAACCCTGAAGATTTCTGAAAGACACAAGATGAAGATCATCTAAGTTTATGCTGCAACTGCAGTAACTTGCGTGATGGAATCTATGGACTATACAAAAAATTAAATCAGCTTTAAATTAAATCAGGATAAAGGAAGAAAATGTTTCAATAATATTATAGGAAACTTTTAGACTTAAGTTAGTATGAAGACAAAGAGAAGAAATATAGGTAGCATGATGAGGTGACTCACTGACTAGCTTTTCACTCCAGCAGATACAAGCTGGAAGTCTAAATCAAATCATAAATGAAACAGATTTTTGGAGCCATTCTTGCCCATTTGTTCGCTAGACAAAATCATCACAAAATTTGTCCTGATAATTATGACTGGCAGCTATATTCAAATGGCATGGATCCATAATAGTAGCTGTGTTGGATGATAAAGCTGCAAAACCAATGAAGAAAGGCAAGGTTGCATCTATTTTTTCCTTTCCTTAATAGTGTTTAATTTTTCAAAGTATTGAAATCATACATAAACAGAAAAGAAGAAAAGTGAACAAGGACAGCAACAAGTATGCAAACTTTCTATTTCCCATTAAGTAACAGTAAAATGGGAAAGCAGATGGATGCTTGGAAGGCAGTGGTATTTGACATGTCTTCCTAAACTCCTCAGGTAGAGAAAAATATATACATTTAAGTGGAAAATCTGTATGAAAGCACAGAATTGTATTTAAACACAAGTGATACAACTTTCAGCTGATCGCAAATTAATGATCGTTATGATGTCAATAGAGAAATCTTTTGCCACTAGCATTGGCCTCCTGTCAGTACTATGTTCCCTTCCACTTTATTTCTTGCAGGAAATACAGCCCAGGTTTACACAAACAGGTGCAAGGGCGGAGAGGAATTACCTTCTGGTGGCTGGTAACGACTGGTAGCACTTCCATTATTTTCTAACAACACTGATTCAGTTTCCTGGCTGAAAACTGTCCATAGGAAGAACTTCAACTATACAAGGCACATATCCACTTGTGACATAGCAAATATTCTTCACTGTTTGATGGCCATTCCCACAAAAAGCAGAACAAATGGAACTTGCTATGGAAGGTAAACCATTAATTGCTTGGGACGACTCTTTGGTTACAGCCCTCCATCACTGACAACAATCTGTACCTTTGAGACTTCCTGAGCTTCATGACAGCCATTGACAATTTTTTCTTCCAAATTGCTAGGTAAAAATATTGTGCAGGTAAGAAAATATCTGAGATTTTGACAGGTCTTTTGAGGATTCCTTGGGACACTCGAGAAAGTGGGATGCTTAACTTGACTTTCACTCCATTCTAGGCAGGATAGAGAGAATTTAATTTGAAAGAAGTAGAGCTAGAATTCCTTGTTTTTCTAGTGAGGGTTTTTTTTATAGCATCTTGTCATTCTACATCTTGGTGTCTTCCTGCCTGACACTTAGTTTGGAAATAAAGCAGATAATTATATAGGCTTTTGCTAGGTCAGAACTATAAGCCTGGCAAGAGAAAAGCTCCTCTTTTAACTTCTCTATCCCTTCCCAATCTGCTAATTTATCTGAAACTTTATTTGAACTCCTCCTTCTTTGCAAAATTTCAGGCCCATTTCTCATTCTAAAAAGACTGTTTCACTCTCAGTATTGGATAAATATCCAAACTAAACCAAACTTTTGAACTTCAGTACTTTAGAAAGTTCACAGGCTACCAGTGCAAGTGCTGGCCATTTCTGTTCACAAACTTTTGCATTTTTCTATCAGCTAAATGTAGCAGGAAATTTGACAAACGCAAACAAAATAAAAAAAACTCTTTTGTCAGACAACAGTTAAATCAATTAAATTCAGAACAATTCTAAGAGATATACTTTTGTTATTTTACCACATTAAGACAATTAGAAGATGACAGAGTGCTTCTTATGCTAAATAAGAGGTAACATAGTTATGTCCATTTAAATCTTTGAATTTAATTTAAGGTCAGGAGTCAACTCAGAAATCAATCAAAATACCCAGGTTTTGGACTGGAAGCATTGGATTTACTTCAGCAAAGCACTGGAAGCATTTAATTTCTTCTCACTTTAAAAAGTATGCTGGTTTATGTGCTTAACTTCAGGTCCAACTATTTCTCAGAAGAAATGCTTTCCCAGGTCACTGCTGGAACATCTACTATCCAAACCACAGCAACACATCACTAGATTGAAAATCAAATGCACATGATTTTAACATTTCTATTTATTCAGGATCAGGTTAATTAGTGAACACTTTTTCTTCTGTCCTATACAGATAAATATATTCATTTGTGGTCATATGAAATGATGAAAAATATGAAATGGAATAAAAATAGCACTAATATATAATTAATAAATAACAAAGTACACAAGGATGCTTTCATTTTCCATAACCATGCCAACCATCCCCACAATAGGCAACAACATTTGGCGTGGGTATAACATTTTCCACACCACAGTGTTGCATACCTTACTCTATGCAGTTGTAATCTGACTTCCAGGGCACAGCAAATGTGTCTTGATGGATAGCTCAACAGTTAAACTACATCATCCTTGTCTGCAAATGCATCTTCTGGGAGACAGTCCCTAGGATAATTGATTATGCAAGAAGCTTTTGGAATAACCATATGACCCCAGCCTCCTGGCAGAAACCAAAGCTTTAAAGGCTTTTATTTATGCCCATGTTTGTTTCCTTTCCTAGGAAGTGTCAGAAACAGTTGTATATTACTTAGAAGATGTCCTTTAACATAAGAAAGAACAGGAAAATTCTAGATTCATCCCTAACTTGAGCAAGGGAGATGCATATCTGAGCAATCCTTCACACTCCTGGGTGTAAAAACAAACAGGAGATTTAAAGTCAGATCCTGCCTACTGCTCAAGCTCAGAGATCCACATGGAAAGTAGAGAGAGATTAGTGCATTATTGGAATTTCACTCTAACTTATTTCTTGAACAGAAAAGCAAAAGGAATATTAAGGATGATTATAAAATCAATGCTAAAACAAACAAACAAAAGACAAAACAAAACAAACAAACAAAACCAGATGCTTTGGTGCATCTGTCCGACACTAGAAAACTTCTTCTTGGAAGACACTCTTTTAAGCAGATTTACTTTTTGACTAGTAAAGAGAGATCAAACTCTGACTCCACAGGCACCAGATAAGTGATGCTACTGAGTTAGACAGCACTTCACACATCAATAAATACTTGTGTAATTAGACACATTTACTGTGTATAAGTCAACGCACTAACCTAAGGCAACAAGATGAAATCACAGAACTTGCTTAAAATACAAGTGAACCTAAACTTGAAAAGCAACAATTTTTTAATGATCATGTTTAACCACACAGTGATGCATGAATTCATTTTCATAGACATGTTAATATTAGCCAGGTGAGTGAGATTACATTAAGATTTAAAATCTGGGGCAAAATGTTCACTGTTTGCTAGAAAACTCTCATTAAAACAAAAAGGAGGGAAGGAAGAAGTTATCCCTCAATCTTAAGTTCATAACTTAGATTTTTTCATATAGTGATTCTGTAAATCACTAAATAAATCACTCATAAATCACAATCCACTATCTGCATTTGGAATTCCAGGTGCAGATATATTTTTTAAAGTTAGATTTTATCTAAATACCTATTTTTTAAAATACGGTTATCATCTTCAACACCTCACTATATGAAATGATTCATTATTTTCCTTATACTGAGTCAAAGAAACAGGTAGTTTTGTATTTATAGAAGATACTTTGTAAAGAAGTGAAATGTTAAGAAAAACTGAAAGTACTAGTAAATATTTAGGGGATACAAGTTATAGCTTGAACCTTATTAGGGTTCTTGCTTTACAATTAAATTTTAGCAAATCTTAGCTATCCTATTATCTATGTATTATGGTTTCGATAAAAAGCTTAGATTTAAAAAAATATAAAACTACTGAAGTGTGTTGTTTTAAATTTCATACCATATGGGGAATGACATTTTTGCCAAGAATATGTAGCACTTTTAGATCCTTACCTGATAAAATGGAACAATGCCAATTTATCGATGGAACTATGCCAGTTTACATCAGAAGAAGATTTGGCCCTCCGTAAGAGTCAGATATTCAGAGGTTATGAATTTTTTTTCACTGAAATTTTACTTATGTTTGAAAAATCTGGTACCGACATAACTAGATGGTTTAAAAATAACCACTTCCTTTTTGGAAGTCTTTTCTTAATTTTTAAAATAAAAACTTAAATCTCAAAAATATGGTTTGTTCAAAGACATTTTTTAGTATTATCATAAACCTGAAGGCTACCTTTACTAAATCCTCATGGTTGCATTATTTTTTCAATCAAAATTATAAAACTGGAAAAAATTGTAATATTTTTGATAACTATGAAAAGATAGCTCTCTTTAGAACATATTTGTTAGGTATAATAAATTATTTTTAGTTAGACCTAACGCTGAGAGCATATTTAAGCTCTGATCTGCAAGTTTTATGTACCTACAAAGTTTCATTCACGCAGTTAGTCCAGCTGAACAGCTGTATGTGTGTACACAGTGTTTGCAGACTCGAGGCGTTACTTACAAACATACTCTCCTAAGCAAGTAGTTGTAAAGCAATGCAGATGTCAAAAGATCGCTATTAAATTTTAATATATGGTGAGTAGAGTATGCATGAACTAGAATAGATAAGTCATAAAGCAATTCCAGCTTTGTAAAGCTGACTGAAACTTGTCCCTCTTTTGAAAAGCAAAAAGATATAATCTTGGCCTCATGAGTAGGCTACTGTAGGAAAAATAGAAAAAGCTAAATCTGAGGTGACATACTGCTACAAGCTACAAATTCTTGAACCATAGCACACGACATCGCTGACATTTTTTTCTTTAGAAAGCATAATGAGAGAGGAAAAGGCTTTAGCCTTACCTTACTAAGGTGGTATATTTACCTTCCTACCCAAAGTGTAACCTTATCAAGGTACATCTAATATTTTCTATTTTATCTTATTCTCAATTCCATGTTGTCATAAATTGCTGTGGATTTCCTTCTCCTGATTGCTACATTCCTTTTAAAATATTTGCTTAAAAAATATTAGCATACAAGCTGATCCTGCAACTTTAACGGAACATGCATTTTAGAACTTTTTTTTTCCAGAGTTCTAGTTTTTCATTTAAACAGTAATTTACTTAATTTTAAGCATGTGTTGAAGTTGTTTGTTCAATCATAGTTAAAAATCTCATTTGAATGATAGATTTATAAACCAAAAAAGAATAAAAATAGACTCAGTGAGCTAGTTTGATCCTTATGGTAGGAACTCTGAGTCTGAATTGTTTATAGGTCACAGATAATAGATCATGCTATTTATTTTGAGACAGATCTGCACGCTCACTTTCTAGAGAACAGTGTTTAAAGCTCATTCACATCTGAATTTCATCATGAAATCTCTCAAAAATGGATTAGATTTTCTGGGCAGAAAGCGCAGAAATATGTGTTCTGAATTTCTTTCCAGTTTTGGATAACAGTTTATATTTTTGGTCTTAATTTTTTAATTTTTATATTTATTATAATCAAAACTTAATTTTTAATCAGGTTGTGAAATATTTAATTTTTGCATTAACAAGAATGATAATATCACAGCACAAAAGCCTATCAATCATAAGCAAAGATACGTCATCATAAGTAAGATAAGCAAAATCTTTGTAAATAAAGACAACTGAAGTAAAGTAAGTAAAAACACACTGTATATTAGTGTTTTATATATTACATATTAGTGTAATTATTTTAGTGATTGAAGTATCCTCATGTGAGAAGGACTAAAATTTTAGGAAATCTGAATACAAAAGGGAAGAAAAATCTCTCCTAGAATTTGGATTATTCAGCTCAAATCCCAGTGAGAATAAATAGACATGATTCCAAAAATTTTAGAATCTATCTGCTGTCTGACATTGCTCCTTTTATTTTCCAGCTGCTGATAATTTCCTGCCTCATTACAAACATTTCCAGATTATCCTTTGGAGACGGGGTTGGGAATTAATGCCAACATACATAAGTTGTTTCAAACACATGCGGTTTGCACTGTTCTAAGGTTTCTGACTCATTTTCTGAAATCCTAGATTCTCTCATTAAAACTACCATAATTGAGTTTTGAATACATTTGAGAACTGCACAGAAGTAGATTCATTTTTTAGCATTCATGCACTCATCAGAATTTCACTTGCACATTGCTGAAGCCAGTAGAAGGCCATCATAAAGGCTAACATTAGCCTAAGGTTAGTCTCGTAGTGTCCTCAACCTGTTTCATAGCACATGGAGAGATTAGCTTCCTCCCGAGGTGAGTCACCCTATCTAAAATTAGGTTCCTGTTTGGAACTGCCCTTGAGAGAGGCTCTTTCTGCACAAGTGAGTGGAGAGAAATTGTATGGAAATGAGCTTCCGTGGCCTAATTGTTAACCTTTTGACATGCTCTGATTCCTGCTCTACCTCCTTTCCAAGTTCATTTCCCTGTTAAAATCATCTCATGTTCTGGGTGCATTTTAATTTCATTTTAGGTTAGATTTCCATTGTCTTGATATACATTGTGATAGAAGATGTATAGAAGCCTCTTTTGTACGTGTTATATTTTGAGGCCTTATACTAGGCAGCACAAGTCCTGTTTTTATTCCATGGGTGTCTGAAACACGTTTTTTCCCCACTGTGTTTTCTTTCCTGTGTCACCTCCCTAAATACCATTCACCAATGAGTTTTTTCTTTGCACTTTTAGGTCCTTTTTAACTAACCAAAAAGAATGCCTTGGAAACTGGACAGCAATTCACACTGGGCTAAAGATGTGGGCTGGCAAGCAACATGCCAATCTAAAACTCACAGTTACTGAAGAGGGTGATCCTGGGTCCTTTCCAAATATCTCCTTAATTCCTCCTTGCTCATTCCCTCAAATGAGCATTTCCAGCACTTTGCTCTGCTCGGGTGCTCATCTTGCACCTCTGCAGGCAGATACGGCTCAATAACTCAGCAGAAATAACACCCGCTTTTTTCTTTTCCTAGATTAATTTTCTGCCAAAATAGTAAGTTGAATCAGCTCTCTTAGGGGTGAGCTACGTGAAGCAGCAGCACCCCATGACCAGGAAGGAAGGTGAGAAGGTGGCTGCCATTTTCAGCAATGGCAAAATGCTGTCGTCACCCTGTGATGGTGCCAGATGATCGATTCAGGCTGCTGGAACAGACTTTGTGACCGTGGTTAAGAACATACCACATCCCAACCCTAAAGACTCATCATCAGATACAACCGCTCATGTTTGAGAAGGAGCTCCCATAATCATCATCACCATGTCCTGTCCTGTCCTGTCCTCTCCTCTCTCCTCTGCTCTTCATGAAATACTGTCTTAGAGCATGTGCTGAGTAGCACTAGCTTTGACCTGTCCCTTCCTCCTCCCCTACTCACCTTGCAAGAAGTCATATAGATATTAGCACCAAAACTGATCTCTGCCTACGAGAATTAACAGCATAGGCCCAGATGCAGAGCAATTCTATTTCTTTTCATACCAAAAGTTTCATACCAAATATTTCATATCAAAAGATCTTAAAAAAAGCAAAAATAAAACAGTATGTATCTGCTGTGTGGATAGAACAATCATAGTTGCTGCTGTGATATACTGTCCTGAGGGCATATATTGGGTCACACATACCAGAGCACCTGTAGTCCGTCTTGAACCTGCCAATAAACTTTCTTTGATAAAAATCAATGGGTGTTCTGGTAAGGACAGCAATACATTGAGCAAAATATTACATTCCTGAAAATATGCTTTTCAGCCTTCCCTATTTCTAGATACTGCGAACAATGGTATTTTGCATCCGAATTGGGAAGATGGGCAGTAAAACAATAAGAAATATGCATTTTGAAACACTGTGGGTAAAAAATACAGTAAAAAAAAAATTCCTCTTAATCATTCTCAACAAACACATTCTATTCTAGGTACTACTATATTCGTCTTCTGTTTTCCTTGAGCCCCTCCCCTGCCCAAATTTCTAATCAGGAAATTTGTGGTTTGCTTAAGACAGGATTAGCACGTAAATCACACTTACTGTAAAAGAACCGAAATGTATTATGTGTATTACAGACACTCTTATGTTTATATTTCTTTTAAAAATACCCTTAGAGTTTATGAAACCTATTGAAAATATTTTAAGACAAATCGCTAATATAGGAGCATTTTCCCCCTCAAATGTATAGGCATAAAATAATAAAATGTCATATTTTGCATGTTGATGAAATATGAAATAGATCTAAGTCAGTCACATAGTACAGAAAAACTTGTTAAATATAAAGCCCTTAAGCAATGAGACTGTCAATTAATTAATAACTAATGAACTGTTACAGTATCCTTCCTTACTAAACCAAAGTTAAGTTTCCCCAGCCCCTTTTAATAATTAATTATGAATTGGTTTAAAAGTCACTGCATTTAAGATATGTTCGGTAATGTCAATAAGTAGCGATTCTCCTGCCTTACTCTACTGCTCTCTCACTCACTGCAATTGTGTTTTGCTTCATTAGCTTCCATTTTATTACACAAGAAGGTGAAATTTACCATGATCACACATTAAATGGGGTGACTTCAGCTTCCTGCAATGGGCAATGCAATGATTAAAAAAAGTGCCTGTAACCTTATGGCCAGTTGGAAGGATGCCACTAATGTTTCAAAGAGAATGGTCTTGGATGATGGGTTATTATGATGGAGGGGGAGCAGTCACTTATATTCCCTGTGGGAGAACCTGGGTATGGGGAAGGAAAGAGAGCGCCATATGATGAGCATTTGCAAGTCTAATATGTCTCCGGCTGGCCAATTGGCATCACTTCCCTTTCAAGAGGGAAAAAAAGGAATCAGTGCTGATTTCACCAAAATGAATCTTATTAATTCAAGGAAGAAGAAGTCTGGATCCTGTGTCCTTCATGTAAATTCAGAGGGATTGAATATGCCCCTGTGAAGTGTGTAGATATAAGATAAAAATAAGTTATTCTAAGACTACATTAGCTTGCAATTTAGTATACCTTAGCCAGAAAAATTCAAGGAAGTAATACGTAAGTAAAATACTGTCCTTTGGTTTTATAAATATGTTCAGCTTTACATCCAGCCTTTCATGCTGGGATATCATATGATATCAAACTTATATCATATTTCCAAGTTAGCAAATTATAGATATTAAAAATAGCTGTATATTGTATTGACACATAAATAATAATGACAATAAGAATACAATGGTAATATTGAGATTTCCACGCCAAAAATCTACATGAGAGTCTCATTGCACAGTGTCTACTGCGCATTGAAATTCTACACAAGAAAGAATAGAAAACTGTTTGAACTACCATTTACTCAAAACATCCGAAGGAATAAGTCTGTACAGTTTATACACTGAATAAATAGCAGTTTCAGCACACAAGTTAATATTAGCTTAGGAGTTCAGATTTCACTGCAGTGCAGTCAAGAGGAGAATGAATCTTCTTTAAAATACAGCTTAAGGTTCACATTCATAAGTTAAACATGCGACCGATGAACCCAAATGAAACAGACAATACTTGACAGAAGAGAAGCTCAATAAAACAGAAATAGTTTGAGAGGGAAAATTAATAGAGGTATATTCTCCTCAGAAAACATGTTTTCAGTTACAGGTGAATTGATTAGGGATGCTTAATCAAAAATGCAAACAAAAAAACACCATCTCCCCCCATAATTTCCTAGAATCATTCTGCAGTTTCGCTTCATGCATATACTTAACAGCAGATCATCTATCATATCTTATTTAAGAATACTATAAAAACTAATTAATATTAGACATCAGATTGGTTTTGGACTGGATTAAGATTTTGACAGAAATTAAGCTTTTTTTTCAGGGTAATGGAATAGGGAAAGCAATGATCACAGTAATAAGTCCTCATTCTCATCAACTACTATATAGTTTGGGCAATAAAGAATGTGCACTGCTTCTAAACACATAAGAAAACAAAATTGCTACATTACTACTATATATTAAAAACAACACCAAGAAAGTAAATAATTAGAGTGAAAAACTTGTGACAGACACATACACACAGTAAAGATGAGAGTGGATATACTGCATAAAATATAATAACATTTAAACAGGAGAAAATAAAACTGATATCCTTGCGTCCAGACTTAGCAACATGAAGTGTTTTTTGCTTATTGATTAAAGGGATTTCAACATACCAACCTCATTATAAACTTCCATCTTTACAACAACCATTTCTCTTTTACAGTCGGAAATTGCCCCCTCTTTAACCCAACTGAAAACACAGCTAACATCCTCTTCCTAACCTGGGGCTCTGATGTAAATGATCAAACACTCTTTGAACACTTCTCCGGTTTTCTTTTATCCGTCATACTAAATTCAGAGTTATGCTTCCATGCCTAACTCCCGAGCATCCATCTCACCCCTTCAACACTTACCAACCGATTCTACTTTCCACACTGTCACTCTATCATCCTTGAACATCTGTTTTATCTATTTTTCCCTACAATTCCCTTTGTATTAAATTATACAAATCATCAAAGTTCTTTAACAGAAAAGGCAAACGCAGAGATGACAGAGAAGGAGCGCTCACAGCTCTGCAGGATGAGCTGGGAAGAACGCCTTAAAAACACCGCAACCGGCTCTGCCCGCGGAGCTTCCCTACAGCTACTGCTAAACTCAGTAACTGCAGGAAGTACTGGTGTGTGTCAGCAGCCTTTAAAAATCTGCGAAGCTCTAGGCCAGAGAATTTTGCCTAAATCGATTACTCAGTTTGAGAGTGGCAAGGTGCTTTTGCCAGGAGCCACAGCTGAAAAGTTTCATGGTGACCAAGTCTTTATAGCTGAGACAGAAAAGGGAGTTCCTTATGTCTATTAAAGCTTGAAAAAGATGGAGGGGACGCAGACTTTGGGAACCCTATTCTTTTCACGAGGTCTGGTGAAATTAAATTGCCATGTTTATGTGGTTCTCCTCTGTCCTGCCCCTTTCTGTACCTGTCTAGAGCCAGGCCTATCCGCTTGCTGCTCACGAACAAACTGCAGGAATGCTGGAGAAAACGAGCACAGAGCAGCACGGGAGACCCCAGACCCACAGAGAACTGAAGACGCTGGCCTCTCTGTAAAAGAAAGGTGCTCTTATTTGCCCGCAGGCACCTATGCTCGCCTGTGGTCACCTATGGTCAGAAAGCTCTGGGAATGGTTCTTTAATTGCATACAAATTCTAGGAGAGTTCTGCAATGCAGAAATGATAGCTCAATGTGAGAGTCATGGTTTCAAATATAAAAACATCACAGATTCACACCTTTTGGGGGACAAAAGGAGAGGTTATGGAGAAGAAAGTGGAACTGACAGAAAAGCAATTTCTTCTCTAATGTAGGTAAATTTTAACCTTTTTAGTAAATACTAAGAGATACTAAGATGGGAAATGTGAAATAGAGAAATTAGTTTTATCAATTTCAAAATTTAGCTGTATTGCTCAACTCTGAGGAGCTGACTGAAATAGTTTAAAATAGTTAACCAAAGCCGAAAAACTATTTTTTCACACAGTTCACAATTATAAGAGGCTCTTTTTAAAAAAATGACTTTCATATTACCTTCTCTCCCTTTTTTTTGATCAAATGATTACATCAAAACAAAGAATTAATTGGAATTCAGATGAGGAGTAGAGCAGAAGAAATTCTGTGTATGCTAGTTAAATAGCCACCTGAAGCTACAGCAGGCTATTCCAAGCTCTTTAACTTTCAACCAATTCTACTTGCTCAGCATAAAATCTTAATATGTATGGTTTAGTTTATGCTATTAACAAGCTTTACAGTTCACGAAAACAGATGTCAATGTAAATTAAGAATGCAAGTATTTATACCATACCTGAATCAGTGAAAATATTGATGCAAGAACAACCACAGAAAAGCCACAAGTAAGATTTATTAAAAATAATGCTTTCTTCCCAGAATCTTAAAGCACTTACGGAGTAGTTAGTTAATAAAAATGCTGAGAAATATCACAGGTAAATAGAAGATTTACCTACCTAATACAAGAATATATTTATTTTGAGTACTGACACTGTATATGTACATGTATTTTCAGAACTGCCCTGACAGGAAATAATGTATCACTAATCTCATTTTATGGACAAGAAAACAGAGCACAGGAAGCTGTGTTAGACCAAAACTTGAACCCATGATTAGGATTCTGACCTGATCCTAATTACATATACCTCAAAATCTCTTCTATTAAGCATACTCACAGACGTTTGGGGAGGAAGTAGAATTTGCATCAGGACAATTACTAGGCTAGATCTGACAGGCAGTTTGTCATGTTTAAAAAGAGCTTCTAAACAGCTGTGATGAAACTGTGGATACTGACACAAAAGAGCTTAAAAAATAAAATAACATTTCCTAAGCAAACCGGTTAATCTTTTCCTAGTAAGGTAACCATAAACTTAAGAAGATTTAAAGTATTCCAGGCAAGTAATTTCCTTCTCTAATTCCAAGGTAAGGGCAGCTTGTCCCTATGAAAACATCTCTTTGCCTCTCCCAAGGTAAACCAGTGCAGGCTGCCAATGAGGTTCATCAGTCACCTCGTCCCAGAACTTCTGATACTCAGTTAGGCCAATGAATTCCTCACAGGTAGCCCAAGCCTCAAGGGGTAGTTCCCTTCTGTAATCCTGGCAAAGGCTTCAGGAGTTCTGGACTACATTAAAAGAGAACTTAACTTATTGCTTAACCCAGTAGGATTTGTGCAGCAGACTGTGTTTTTGTTTGCTTGCTTGCTTGTTTCAGTTTGTAGCTCCCCCAGTATTACTAAAAAACCCTAAATTCAATCTGGAAATCTCTGTTAAATTTTTCTTGCCCTCAAAAATATCATTACTGAAACTGTGACATACAATATTGAAATGTTGTATTTAATATGTACTGTAGTTTTCAGGATCAAATTTCATTTTATAACTAATCTACAAAATAAAATGAAGATCTTACTGGGAAACAGGAGAACATTTTGTTATTTCTTTGTCCCTGAATATTCTTGGGCAGATACCTCTCTGTTTATGCTAAGAATGAAATAAATAAATTTCAGACTTAAAAACATATACTGACAAAGTAAATACCAAATAATTAGGTGAGAAAAGATCCTTTCAAAAGGTATATATTTTTAATAAGGGAAAGTACTTCTGCTTAACTTGTGAGTTTGGTTATGGGATAATTTTTTGTACCAAGATAAATCTGTTGTACCAAAATTGCGCTTGCATGGTGCCTATGACTGCCTACACTTTGTGAGGCCATGTGTGTGGTATCAAAACAAGTTTACACCAAATTTGTATTGATTCCTGCTACTAATCCTCTCATTTCTCACTATTTTGTACTTACAGTAGCTAACTTCTCTAAGTGAAATTCACTTGTACTGGCCTATGCTCTTCTTTTACTACTAACATTTCTCCTTTCTTAATGTTAAGAATCAGCTCCAGCATTTGTGTTGGATACAGGCAACTATCAAACACCGACCAAAGTCACAGAGAGAGCTATGCACAATTAATTAATTTGTTCAAACAAATGTTCTCATTAGGAAAAGAGATGCAAAGATTCCAAATCTAGCATGCATAATATTTATGTGAGAAAGACAAGTGGGTGTTATCTAAACTATCAGACAAACAGGAGTCATTTCAGTGGCAATTTGCAATTCCTTCAAATGTTAGCTTAGGTGTGAACTCGTTTTAATATCTAAAGAAACAATTCCCCATAATATTTGGACAATATTTTGGACCTTTTTGGAGAAGTAAATGAAACATAATTTTTAGCAACCAGCAAAACTTGATATATAATGACACATCAGCAACACATTATGAATTTTATAGTTATGTATATTAATTTTTTTCTACAGATACTTCATTAAATAAGCCTTCTGAGACTGGAGAACATCTTATCAGAACTATTTTTATGTATTTATCATTTTTAGTTGTAGTAAAATACAGTATTATCTTTTTGAGAGCAATGACAAAATGCTGTCCCACTCTACAGAAAAAAATTCCTAATCAAGGACAGTTAATTAGGACTCGTAGGTCATGAATAAACGCTGCAATGATTGTATCCTACTAGCTACTTCACAGCACTTTTCCTACGGTATTGCCAGTATTTTTGGTAAGGTGCTCACTGAGTTGCTGAGCACAACTCCAATGTGTAAACATTCCACATGCAGTAATTTGCATTAGTTCCACATAATGTACAGCAGCATTAATTAATAGAGTGGATAGCGTCTGTACATCTGTTAGCTATTAGTCTTTGCTCTAATTCATTAGATCTTTATCATTTACCTGAACAACCCATCAGGAACAGGAAAAGGAGACCTTGTCTCATGTCATTTGTAGGATAGAACAGCCAGGAATATTAAATTCTCTTGTATGTGTCCAACTACATGTGAGAAGAATGATCTCAAATATTTTGATAAAAGCTTTTGAATTGCTCTATTTTACATCTAATCTGTGCACATGCTGTTTAAACTATGGTAAATGCCTTTAGAGCCTGTTTAAATGAACAATCACTTCATCTTTTAATATAACTAACTGAACTGCATTCCTCCAGGTTGCCTTCAAGTTTTGGCCCAATTTAGGGCTGACAAAGTTTGCTATCAGAACAATACAACACATTGGAAACCAGTTGGATGCTGTGCTTATTTTTCCCTGATGAGTATAAATCATTGATTAAAATTTAATTGATATGGTTCCTTTTCATTCAACATCATCCATTATTTTGTATTCTTCTCTAAGGTAATGAAATTTAAATAGGAAACAAAAGCTTTCCCCTGAACTGAAAACATTCTGAAGAAAAGTTATGTCAAGAACAATGCAACAAATTGCACTGTATCCTGCACTGTATCCTGTATATTGCACATACTGATTTCAGATCATCTTTCCAGTCTCCAGATTTGAGGGTTTAGTTTCTTTAGCAAATATTCTCACCACCGTCCATCTCAAAAGTGAAGCATCACATACGCTTTAAACACTTTAAAAAACTTATTATTATTTTGGGATGAGTTCCACCTCATTCTCATGGTATTCTCATGAGTGTTCCCGACCCATAAAGCATCTCTTAGATTGGTGGAATCTCTTAGACTGGTGGAATCTTACTGCAATAAGCAGCAACTAGGAAAGAGACTGTCAACACAGAAAATATATTTGATTAATGGATCAAAAATGATGATCAGTTATTCTTAGGACTTCAGAGTTAAATCTATGTTTTCTTTGAGACAGTCAGTAAGCATCCAGACATCTTTGGTATATCTTTTGGCTACAGAGGAAAGCAGGTCTGGGTACTGTAATAACTGAGTACTCCATCAACAAAGAAATGACTGAAAACTAGTAACAAAACATAATAATAATAAAAAAATCTAAATTATTGGCTAGACATAATAGTATAGAAAAAGATGTTTTCTGCCTAGGCCAATATCACAGAAAAGTACGTACTACAAGTATCTATCTTTCCTCAGTATACAAACAGGACTTTTCTCATGGAAATGATGCTATCAAGTAGCTTATCTATACAGGCAAGCTTTACTTGGCTATAGAGTGCTAGATATTAGAAGGTACATAACAGCTGTATATGAATGGCCACTGCATTTTAATTCATCATGATTCAAATCTGGCAGGCAAGCAGAGAGAAACTTCCTCAGAATTATGAGATCACTACAAACTATATCTTATGTATAGATTATATATATAAACTTATGCTCTTATATCTTATGCTCTTTTGTGTCACTGGCACCTCCGGGAGGAATTAGGAAGTGTGTTATGGAAATTTTAAGAATATTATTTAGAAGTCACTGCAATTCCCCTTCATGATCAGAATTCAAAAAGTCAATTAATTATCTCCCAACTATTTATGTTTGCAAGCAACTCGAATGAAGCAGTAGCTTGCAGTGCAGAACTAGTAATCATGAATGTGCAGATAACGTGTCTATGCTTTTTTAATCCCTCCAGCAGCTTTCAAAGGACATCACAGGTTGATGCTGGTGCCCTGTGGCAAAATTCTATCATTCCTTGGTAGTTGAGAGGTCTAATCCTTGCTCTTGGTCTTCAAATGATTCATTTTCATACTTAACGTCTTAATGCGGTATTGTGACTACACTTCCAGTTTAGGAAGTTCAGGCTTAGCTACACCTATGCCTTTATCATGCCTAGCAAATGTCTATGTTGCAATTTGTTATCTGTAGCAGGTTCTGACCCTCTTGCTCTCCTGAAAGGACAAATATATTTTGGACTTCTGAATAGGTCCAGCTGAACAGATATCAAACCATGGTATAGAACCAGAATAAACTATCTACCTACACTGGCTCCAGGGATAAGCAAGTGCAAATAAACTAAGCCTGCTGCCAAGCTTGAAAAAGAAAGGTGACATTCAATCAGCTTCATCCCAAGTAAATCCAGACCACTCAGATAAGCAGAATAAACATACCAGTCCATACCAATGAATCCTCTTGCAGTGAATGAGAACTAATACAACAGAAAGAACAAAGATTTAACAAATTTACAGTCAAAAACTATGGAAAACCATATATGGGAACTGAGGTCTCAATAGTGTATGCAATGCTACCTTTTATTATTCCTTATTTGTTTTATTGGAGCCTCAGCTGTGGATCTAGATCTCCACTGCGTGAAGACATAGGCAAGAAAATCATTACTCTGTCAAAGTTGACAGGATGGTGGAGAGAGAGCAAAAGGCTAAATGTGCATCACTGATGCACAGTATAACATATGAGGATGAAAATAACAAATTTCTGACAAGAGAAGCAACACTGTTTCTTATGTTACTTGAATCATTCTTAATTTACTCATGGATCACATCCACTTCCTATTATTATGTAGCTTACTTCAGGTTTCAGATCTGAATTTCTCTCTCTGTCATACAGTTTGCTCATACACTCTGGTCGCGGTAGGTTCTGACTTGTGAAATAAGATTTTCTAAACTTTCAGTATGCTCAAACCTTTCCCAGAATCCATTGAATCATTTGCATTTTTTGTTCCACTTGCTATATTTTTAATTGTTTTGCATTATTGGGAGTCAGCTGCAGTAGCAAAACTCTTTGATGTAATAGGTGCTAAGCTCCTACTGATGTCAGCAGGAGATACACGGGATCAGCACTGATCAGGTTTCACCCAACAGTCTTTGTTAGGCTGACAAATATAGCCAAAGCTTGTGGGAGGAGAATGCCTTTGCAAATCTCTGTGGTCCTGAGCTATACAGAAATGACAGCGTTCAGAAATTTAGGGCAAACTTTTCTGAAGAAGATCAAAATGAAAACTGTGGTTATGTTATAATCTGTATGAAGTTCAATTAAATGCCACAGTAGGATAAAAACTGCTGATATCAGCCTAAAATGAGAATGGAAATTACCCAATCAATCAATAGGGAAATTCTATGAACAATATGAAAACGCTGCTTCTGCAGCTCTTCTCTAAAACACGTACGGCATTTTTTCCACCTTGATGATTCCTTGTAGCTAATAGAAAAATTATCTAAATATAAAATCTATTTGTCTTTAAAAATATATGTAAGTGAAATCTGAAGGAATAGAAGTCAAGTTTGTTCCCCAGCCTTCTTTGCCTCTGCCCCCACTTGATAGCAGAGAAGATAACAGTGGCTGGCACTAGTAATCTTTTCCTAATTAAATCCCTAGTGTACAGAACAAAAGATCCACCAAGAATTTATTCAATTTAACAGTATCAATTTTATACTATGATTTCTACAGGGACTTGATTTTCAAGAGAGAGCTGACTATACATGCAGCATTTGTAGTCTTCCAAAAATTTGTAGTTTAATTTATATCACCATGTTTATTTATTTATTTATTCACTTTTAAAACATAACATCATTTTAGATGTTCAGGAACTGTAACATTAAAATACAGTATTCCCTCCTATTTTTCTTCTACCATGAGATTAGAATTGTAGCAGTCTTGCTTAAACACAACAAAATGCAAATGATTAATAAAACTAACACTTCAAGCCAAGTATTGGATGTGTTGCTTCCTGGAGTCAGCTTTTTGATGAAGCAGGCCATGAGCAAATATTTCAAATATGCTCTTGTCTTGTAGGATCTTATATAATGATTTGATTAAATACTACAGCATGAAGCATTACAAAAAAATGTATTTTGTTCTATTCACAGTTATTGCACAGATATGCTCTCTTCTTGAGGATTTTTAAAAAGAAGTCCTCAATCAACCTTTCGTCTAAAGTAGCCCTAAAACATAGTTGCAACTAAGTTTATTTTATAGCGATAGGTTCTTTAAAGGACATAGTGACTTGACAAAAGTGAAAATTTCCCATTTTAGCAGCTACATAGTTATATAAATAAATAAACATAAAAACATAATAATAAAAGAAAGATAGAGAAGCTGCATTTCACTTGTTCAAAACTCTTTAGTGGCACAACCAGTCCTTTACTGTGTTTTTCAAAGTTTATCATATTGAGTTTTAGAAGTTGCAGGTGACTTATGTCTCTTCCCCAAGAGTTTTTCCCAAACTGAAATATTAGAACATGACATTATTTGTCTAATTTCAGTCCAATATATATGTTTTTGAGTTTCAACTTTTTTTCATCATTGGAAACTGATGGTATCAATCCACATTTTTCTCTTTCTTCAAAGTATATAGAATTCAAATATTTGTAAACTGAAGCCTTGTTTTTCAAAAAGTCATTAGTTCATGTAGTCTTTCTCTGTATAACAACATCTCCAGTTTCTAAAATTTTTTATTGCTTGTTTTTACTGGCCTGTATTTAATAGTTTTTCCCCAGCAACATTAAGTTCAGAGATACCCCAAATACAGTGACCCAAATCCATACATGAAGAACTATGACTTTATTATCTTGTAGATTCTTTGCTTATGCGAGCCAAAACAGTAATTTTTGTCCTCTGCAGCACATTGCAAACTTCTTTATTGTCCACCATCACCCCAGTTTGGTTTTATTATTATGGGGTTTTAGGCTATTCACCACCACCACTAATTGCAGAAAGGCAGCTGGATAGAAATTAAAACATGCAAAACCAACAACTTTCCTTCTGTTTTCAAGTCTGAAGGGTGCTACTAGAGCTCAAAAATTAATAGTATCAATCTGGGATAGTGTGTGAAGAGCGTATCAAAAGATACATTACTGCAGAACATTTCCATAGCTACTTCTATTGGCCAGTGTCTTATTAAGCCACAACTACAGTTATTACTGCTTTTTCCAAGACGTGTGCAGGGACATAGCCACAAATAGGCCACCTGCTCTTTCTCTGAAATTTCACTCTTTTGCTACTGTTATTGCCAGGGATATAGGGAAAAAAAATGCACTTTGTGCTGGTTGGAATAACATGGTCTAACATGTAGTGCACACTTTCATTACAATCTGATTTTCACATTAGGTACCCCCTAGTACTGAATAAGTGGTGCTGTCCTCAAATCAAAACTGATCCTTTATGACTAATGATCGCAGAGGTGAAAAAAAGATTATTGGCTTAGGCCTATTGTACTTGTGTCAGAATTAATTATACAAGTGCTAAATGTATAAGGTGGAAAATACAGAGGCAGAAATGGAGTGAGAGAACTTAACCAGAAAATTTACTCTGATCCTTTATGTGCTCTGTACTATGCAGACTGTGCACAGTAGGCTATGTAAAATATACTACTTAGCTGTGAACAAAAATCAAGTTACATTCTTCACGTCAAAATGTTAATTTTAGTATGAGGCATCTTCTAAAATGGCAACATAAAAAATCAATTGTACACACTGGAGAGTGCTAGATTTAGCAGCAGGAGCCAATGCCAAGAAAGTATATGAGAAACACAGATCAAAGATAGGAAAAGAAAATAGAGCAGATAAAGGAAACCTTTAAAAATATGTTTTCAAAATAGGTGGTCGATACTGAATTAAGAACAAGTAGTTTCATATAGGATTCCTTAATTATGAATTATAGAATAAAACCATTTCAGAAACAGCACAACTTTCATTTCACATCACCATAATAACTTCATTAGTTGAACGTGGTGACAGAAGCAGCACAGAAGAAATATTTGGGAGACAGCATAACAACAGTACAAAAGCAGGATCTCCTTTTGTTTGAAATTCTTTCAGGAGACAGGATACCCTTTTCCAGGACACAGAAGACCAGTTCCAGTTCTCAGTGAACTGCCACTAACTCTCTCTGAACTAGCACTGGAGACCCCCTGAAGAGGGACTCGTCCGTTTACTGTTTAAGAAGGCACGTGCCTGGGTCTACTACATGAGTAAATACTCCTACATATTCCACAGACTAAAGATGCAGAAGAGATTGAGAGCCACACGCGCTCCGTGCAGTGTGCCCTGAAGCTCAGATCGCCTTCCTCTTGCACAGAACGTGTGGGCTCAGACCAGAAGACAGAACAGAGCCCAAGTTTCCTTGACATAATAAGCAGCAACTACCAAAAAAACAGTAAGAACAATATTTTTTCCTTATAACCCTCTGCCTGTTTAGGCAATTCCTGTTTAGGAAAAGTATCATAGTTTCCAGTACCTTTTCCTTTTCATTCCTATTGAAAATTGAAAGAAAACTTGTTGATCTGCTTAATTCAATTCCNGCAACTACCGAAAAAACAGTAAGAACGATATTTTTTCCTTATAACTCTCTGCCTGGCAATTACTATTTAGGAAAAGTATCATACCTTTTCCTTTTCATTCCTATTGAAAATTGAAAAAAAATTGTTGATCTGCTTAATTCAATCCCGCATTTAATTCATTCTGAAATAATTTTTCTTCCATTATTTTTTTTAGTTTGAATTAATAATGAATTATTTGTACTTCTTTAGAAATTAGTACTGTGGTAGTGTTACATCAAGACTACTATAATTTACTTGCTAATTGAAAAAAAAAGTAAATTCTAACCTCACCAAAATTTTAGCATATCTTTGAAAGCAGCACTTTAAATATATTGGATAGTTCTCCAAAACAATAACATTTCATTTTTAATAATCAGAAGTCAGAGGCTGTAGTTGAGCAATTATTTATTATACTTTCCTCTCCTTTGCTCCAAGAAAAATAACTATTTCTGGTCATCCCATCCCAAAAGTATTTTTTAATTCAAATGAGTAGGCCACACATCTTATAAAAATGTTTGCAAAGCACTCTTTCCAAACTCATTTTACCTATACATGGTTATAACTGCTCTTATAAGAGAATATTACCAGTATAACTTATCTTCACACAATTTCATTCCAAACTACAGAATTTGATTTTCTCACTGGGGAAGAAAAAGACCATTTCCTTCTCCAGAGGAAGTTCTTAATCTAGCATAAAAATGCCTACAAATATATCTATACAAGCTATTTGTATACATACATATACATGCACATATATGTTTGTATATACAAATACGTACAAATAGCTTGTGAATGCAGCTATCCATCCATGTCAAACAGTTTCAATTTCCTCCGGTATTGAGCTAAAGAACTTGGATATTTTAGGATAAAAAATTGTTATGGAAACATAGCCTATTAGTATATGAAAACATAAACATAAACAAAACCTTACACACAAGAAAAAAGCCTTGATATACTCCAAAATATCAATGTGTCAATACATAAAACCTAAACCAAAATAACTGCTAGCGGTAATCACAGTCATTGCTTTGATCTGCTGTCTGGTCCCATGAGGTCGTGTGCCGGTACTAGGAACATGGTGGGATGAATGGCTGGTGCCTGGGATGAAGGGCAGGCAACGGTAATGGACTTTCCGACTTGGAAGCAGCCCAGATTTATGCTAGACATCGATTATTGGGTAACCACAGCCTATTTATTAAATAGACAAAACTAGACTGTAAAGTCCTTCTGGAGCTGCCCTCATCACCCTTGTTTACAGAGCAGATTCACTGGCTCTGTACAAGAGGAGACACGCAGTGCTATAGGATTACTGGAGGAGGAAGCGCAATAAAAGTGACTCTGTGGGCCAGGCAGAAGGGAAAACTGTAGTACTTAAAGGCAATATGAAAACTGTAAGTGTGTGTGCCAAAGAATACAGAGGGTAGTATTTTTCAAAGCTTTTTCTGATGCTCTAAGCAAAGATACTGTAATACAATACAACAAGATTGAAACTCTTGAAAATAACAGCAGAAATTGTAATCTGAGAGTCTTTTGCTTTGCTAAAAAGAATAAAAAGGGAAGATACTTGTGAAATAGCTCTCTCTGCTATTAAAATCTATTTTAGATACTTTGAAAATACCCTTCCCTGACAACTCTAACACTTTGGCTCACCCTCTGGATAAACAACGTAGATCTTTTTCAATATATGAAGAAAACAAAACAAAACGAAACTTGAGACAATATGAAAGAAACTGTGGGTCATTGTTTTCTTCTCCTTTACCCCAGAAAGCAGATGCTAACTTTTTACAGGAGACCAGCACTCGGGACGCTCAGATGCGGAGACACGCAGCAGGGTATTGCAAAGCCGAACGCTGCCTTCGGCGCTGCCGCGGAGCTCTGCAGAGGAGCTCCCGAGGCAACACCCAGGGATTCAGCTACCTGAGCCCCTGATTCGAATCCCTCGTAGTGCCCGCTCCATCCGTCACAGGGACGGTAGATACTGTGGCTGTCAAACATTAACTTGTATTCTCCCATTCATATACCAACACACACTTATGCACAAGTTCTTATAAAGAAAGAGTCCGCTAACGTCATGCAGAGATCATATGAAGGCAGGCATCGCTATTGAGATAAATGGGAGAGGACTTTTTTGCTTTAAATTAATGGTACTTGTTAAATTGTTTGCTTTGCACTTCTGGAATATTTAACAGTCCTTTGGTTAATTGAATTAACGTAATCATTTTTATGTCCTTTTTTCATTTTGAAACAGACGACTGTGAAAAATGGCAGATTTATTTTTTTAACGATGAAAACAAAGCTGAAAATAATGACAGAAATGCATAACTTATCTTCACTTTTATCTGCTGGGCATCTTGACAGCTAAAATTCTTTGGGTCAATTTATTTGAAAATGGAAGGAAGTTAATTCCCTTTAAAATCAATGAGTACTATGCCCTTCTAATTTAGATATAAATCTAATCTTCCCATCAAAACACTTCTGTCAATGAATACACCAAATTGCCCTTATTTGCCATATAAGCTTTACTTATATAAAATTTGTTTTTCTTTTACAGCAGAAGCAAGAATTTTGGAACTAATACAGGAAAAACATAGTTAGGTGAAAAGATGCTGTAAAATGGTAGGTCTGTTAAAACCCTCTAATATGAAAATGATAAAGTCAATACATTGACATTCCCATCATCAAGAGAGTATAACAAGACACTGTTGCTCTTTTGCTTTAAAGGCCCGCTGTGGATTGGCTGCTGAGAGCCAGAGTTAATATTTACAAATTCTAAGCACATTCAATAACTCTGGATTTTCTTCCTTTAGTGGGGCCACTGCTCTTTTTGTTTGAAGAGGGAGCAAAGCTGTGAATAATGCCTACGAGCAAAACTAACCAGAACTAACTGCCGTTTTTAATGTGAGACCTTCCACCTCAATTCCGCTTCCCCAGAGGCCGTCTTTGACTCCTTCCCTCGCAAAGCTCCCGCGCTTGGCACCCGGCGACGCCGGCAGCCCTATAAAGACAGCGACGAAGACGCTGCTGCGGAGGGAGGTGAGCTCACAGCCCTCTCCTGACACTCGTGAGGGAAGTTAGGTCAGTGTCGCTCAGAATAATCAATTTCAATAAACAGACTGCAGGAGCCGACTGCCGCCGCAGCCAGCAAGGGCAGATCGCATAGCTGCTTCGTGAGCCAGTGAACGCCACCACTCAGTGAAAACAGCGCCCAGAAATATTTCAGGGTGTGATGCAAGACTTGCTGAGCTGTAATACACTATACCAGATTATTAGTGCCCTTCTGAAGAACTGTTAAGATCCAGATAAAATAAGAAGAATTTTCAGAACACGTAACAGATACTAAAGAAGAGCGATCGCACATGAATAAATTCAGGTTCTCTCTGTGTCATACGGGAATCAAGAAGTAAAGGAAAAGCCAGACCTTTTGTTGTCTCAGTGTCTCCTGAAAATAGTGCAAGTGGTTAAGGTTGCCAAGCATTAAAGAAGAATTTTTTTAAAATGAATGAAATTAACCACTTTTCTGATACAGACTGAATGTATATGTGAACTGAAAATTTATTAAAATTTGATTCCTTTTCTCAAATAAGATTCTTCCTTTTTTATTATGCATTTTGTTTGAATTGAAACTTCTTTGACAGCTCTTGTGTTATTTCATAAAATATTTCTGGTTTTGCATGTCTATAGAACATACAGGTAGCCAATTTTCAAATAAATTACATGTAAGTTTAATATAGCACAACTCTCCTCCATCTTCACTTCCACTGAAAAAATATAGATGGACTTTTCTATTTCACTGCTAACTGTGAATTCTAGAACATACATTGACTGATATGACATGTAGTTTTTATTCACCAAATTATTACTCCAGTTTAAATTTTTGCATCTATGTCCTTTTTTGCACATTGATATCTTTGAGGGACCTTCCCACCTGTGGCATTTGAAGTGCAATACCTCTGTGTTTCTAGTCTGACTGCCAGCACTCGGTATTGTGCCCTTTGGTCATGAGACAGTCAAAAGGTTGATACATGAATTATGAATACATTAAATAAAAAGAAATTTTAAAAATGTTAGGGAATGTCCCATTAAAGCAGTGATTTGATATTTGCTGGTTCATCTTCAGTTGCAGAAAACAACTGAATAGATGTAGTTCTCACACTTTATCAAAATTTAGAGTAGTTCTTTCTCAAATATAGCACAAACACCTCCCTCCACACCATTCACTTACAAAGGCAAAATTACATGCCATTGAAATGCAAAATATAAAGGTGTATCTATAAATGTATCTATTAACAAAATATTTGCATTTTACAAGCTTCTAACAGACTTTTGTAAATTAATACTGTTTTAGGCTAATCTGTCACTTCTCCACAAAAAGCTATTTTTGTATTACTGTTTAAAAACTTAGTATTAAAGTCACTGAATTTATTTTCCACAGGTTAATAGAAAACTTTTACTTAAAACATCAATCTCTTTACCAATTGCTCTGTTAAATGCTTCATATTTTATGATGTACTTCTTCATTTACGTTTACAAGGACTTTTGATAAAAGGGAGAGGTATCAGAAGAATCTATAGAACATCCATTCCTCTGCTTCTTTTAGTAAATGATTCCTCAAAGCCTTTCTATATGCTAAGACTTGCACTTCTATTTGTAGATGTACAAAAATGAGCCTTCCCTTCCCATTTTTTTTCTCAGACATACAAAAAGAATCTATCATATTAACAACAGTGGACTGTGGCAACATATTTTAAGTTTACCCCATGAAAAATTAGACTTTTAAAAATCTCTTTCCCATCCTGTTACAGCACAAAATGCATATTGAAAGATATTAATTAAAATGGTAGGAAATTCATTTTTTAGTAAAAGAAAAATTTCAAACTATATTTTCCAAATTATTTGAAAAAATATTTGAATTTTTTGACTTGTTGCTCAAGTAAATCAGAGGTTTATTGTATCATAAAAAATACTTTCATCTAGAAGCTTTTTTGCACAGGTTTATCTTAGACAGTTTAGGAAGCACATACATAACCCAGGATAACATTAAATATAGCCTAGAAAAAAGGGAGGGATATTATTATTATTATTATTTTACAACTTCATCATCAGATCTGTTTTGCCCAGTATACTGTACGTTCAAAAGCTTGTTTCCTCAATTTTTATAATAACAATTTTTCTTACCTAATATATCCTGTGGAACTGGAATCCAGAAAGCCCTGCCCCAAGCTGGTATGCATAAAAATCTAAATTGAAATTCATCTCTATATGAAAATATAGGTTTTACTAAAATATCAATCTCAGCACTATGGAATGAACCAAAATTATATCTGTATCTCTGTGAATAGCAGATTTGAGTCAATGCTAATTCTAGAAATTCAAGTTAGATTGCTAAGTAGAAACATTTTATCTGAAATTCTCACTGACTTTTAAATTGTGCTCATATGTGCTCAAGTCATGAGAGAAAAGAAGAAAAAAAAGAAAAATTCAGAAGGCAAAAGAAACCTTGCTCTATGCACGTTGATCAAAAAAGAGTTACTCCCATATGTCATTAAAAAGCTAGCAGCTGTGTTGATGAAATCACAATTCCTTTTGGTAAGATCCATATGGAATGTAAAGCTTTGACATTACATCTACTAAAAGCCATGGTATGATTTCCTGCATATATCTCTATTGGGCAATTGTCAATTCTACCATTTTATTCCAATATAAAAATGATTAATATTATGGGTCATATTTTTACATGAAATCCAGAATCACATTTGGTATGCGATGTGGCAGACGTTGTTCCTCACTGATATAAAGGAGAATTGTCTGCATCACAAAATCATAGATTTGGACAATCATTGAGTCATTTAATTTGAAAGTGACATCAGGCGGTTTCTAGTTCAACCTTCTGCTGAAAGTCGGATCAGCTAGGAGATCAGACCAGGTTAGTCAGGGTCATAGGCAGCTGGGTCTTTAAAATCTCCAAGGATAGAGGCTGCACAGTCTCTCAGTGCAATCTGCTCCAGTGCTTGACTGTGCAAGAATGAAAAACATTTTCCTTCAAATTTTGTAATTTGCAGTTGCTTGAAGGGTTAGCGTGTCTAATCTATTTCAGAAGAAGTTTCTTCACGCTGGGACTATCAACAGATTTTACACTGTATCTAAGTATAGCTTATTGCATCTAGCAATAAATATGAAAATTCTATGTTTTTCTTGTCTGCGCTCAAATCTTTAGGACCATATGGCAACATCAAGAGTTAAATTCTTTTTAAATTCTTGTTATTATGAAATTTATGTGGATGGTTATGTCCTCAAGTGTGGAGAAAAGAACTTCATTATTTGTCTCACTGACTCAAGTCTACCCTTTAAGGGATGTCCTAGTTTTTAAGTGCATAGCACTCTCTTTTTTGATTGTTTGTGCTTTGAGGAAAAACACTGAGAGTGTCTTGAAAAAGCAGTCCTGTGTCCTTTATTTTTCTTAAATAGCTTGGGCTCTCTAAATCTAACAACCACACTTCACAACTTGCTCAAGTCTGGAAATAGTCCTTTTGCATCTCCCCCCACCACACACACACACAAAAAGTGCCCATTGCACTGGAATTTCACTGACTCTAAAGCTCACAATATTTCACCTGTTTTCAGAAGATCGATAATCCAGTTACTGCCACTGACAGTAATGGAGTATCCTTTTCCCACACTGTGAATGATGAAATGCCCTTGATGCCCTGCCATGAAGATAACAAGACATTACGATATAGTAATTTTTTATAATCAAGATACAGGATAAAATGCTATGCAAATCATATGAGATGGCTATCATTATAGTTTCTGGCCTTAATTAACTTATAGATCAGTTTATGAAATACTTGGAGAAGACAGTGAGAGGCAACAAAGTCAGAGATGTTACTTTCTCCCCATGAATTCCTTATGCTTCTTGAAATATCAGGAAAAGTCAATGAGGAAAATGAGGGAATTATGAGGACAAGCAAAAAGTAAGAAAAATCTACATATCATTTTAGCATAGAGTTTAAATATAGGAATACATATTAAATCCTTATAGTTGATTTGATATTGTAAAATGACGTAGGTAACAAGTACATAGTAAAGAAGAGGCACTGGCTGTACTCATACCTGGATATCATCTTTCTCTCATTGCCCTACTTCATACTGGAAAACAATCGAGATGATGACTAGAATTTCTACTTCAAATTAAAAAAGGCTAATGACAATTGAAAGAGTCTGACAATAGTGACAAATATGAATACACAGTGTACAGGCAATAGAATAGTAGTTTTACAAATAGATGCTGCTTGGGGTCCTCTATACTATGATAAATAACATTACCATCTTGGTGAGACATGAGCCTGTCCGGGCCCTAGGTGCACGAGCCCCCCTGCCCAGCTTCCCTTGGGTCTCCCACCCTTGGGTCTCTGTCCAGTTGTGCCTGGGTTCAGCCGCAGAAGTGCTGGTCTCCAGCCTCCCCTCCAGCCGCTCCTTCCCGGGCTCTCTGGACAGACTCTGGCCCTGCTTCATCACTCTGCCTTTTCTGGGATGGCTGCTGGATGCTGCTACCAGCACGTGGCTCTGCCTGCTGCATTTCGACCTTGTGGGACTGTGACTCATCATCGGTCAGGGCATGGCCTGTGCTAGGGTCACCTTTGGCTCCTGTCTCATCCCCCTTCATGGAGCCACAGTGCCCTTGCAGTGCCCAGGCAGACATGAACATGCAAAACCTGTAAATGTCACTAGCAGAACTAACCTTCATCTCAAGAAAAGCAGGGTGGAGAAGTTAAGTCTTTTAGCTAAAAAAATGCCTATTTTTTCTCTTTATAATCTCTTATTATAATCAACTATGTTGTCAGCTGCAGTAATATAATTTAAAACACACTGGGTTCACAGACTGCTGGAATAAAGATATTTGCTCAGGGTATCTTCTGAGAATTGTTATCTTTAAAATGAGATTTACGATATTTGAGGCTTCTGGTCACCAGTAAAGTAGTATTGGTAGCACAAAACTGGAAAAATATCTACTTGCAAAATACCTGCATAGTTGAGTGTTTATCATACCCCAGCTCTACACAGCTTGACTTTATTGAAGCACCTAAGGATGTCTGAATTCCCTGATAACAGAACGTTCAAGCTTTGATTACTTTTTTTTTTTTTCCATAAAATCCACCGCTGTGGCTGTTTTGCTAGTATGTAATGGTGGGAAGTCTGGTGCAGAGAGATCACGGGATGTTTTGCCACGCACTTCTTCTGACTTTGGTCTGAGAAGCTTCAGACTCCATAGCAGCAGGAATGCCAAGAGCCAGCCCAGGCAAGCATTCCCGTCATCGCTAGCATTGCTGGAGCAGCACAGTGTGATAGCAGTGAACACTAAGAGACTATAAATATGGCAAGAATTCACGGAGGAGACGCAGGCTTTTGAGGCAGCCTCAGGATGAGGGCCATTCTTTAAATAGTAATGAGTAGGTCTGAAAATTAAAGTAACAGTTGCCTTTTTCATTGAAGAATCAAGCAAGAGTGGGCAAAAGAGAATTCATTTACTAAAACCTACTCAGGGATTGGCAACGTGCGACTCACGCACGCAACGGATGGGCAACGCATTCGTACGTGCGGTAGCACACGGCTACCGTCGAACAGTAGAAATGTTTGACACGTGCTCAGGCTTGCTGCTTTGCCAAGAGCACTATGTCTTTCTGCCGCTATATAGGTACACACACACATATATACGTATGTATGTATGTATGTATGTATGGTATCTAGCTGATACCCTTAATTCCTGTGTGGAGATACGTGAACAAGCGTCCTTCTGCCTCAGGCCACGCAGGGTGTCTCTTCAGCAGGACCCGCTCCGTGGAGCAAGCCGACTTGACCGGGCCGTGCACTGGGCTCGCCGGCCCGCAGGCAGCTTGACTTGCTGCTCCCTTAGACCAGAAAACACCCGGCCTGATTCAGCGACTGAAAAGCAAGACATTTCTTTGAAAGTGTTTTATTAGCTTCATAAAATGTCTAATGATTATGTAAGATGCCTAAATTTAAAAAGTTAAACCTATTTCTGAACGAACATGCTCAATATAGCAGTGTCTCAGTTTCTTATCTGTTTCTTTTTTTCACATTACAAACACAATTACAGTGATTTTTTTTTAATTTTACACCATTTTGCTTCCTCTTTTTCAATATATGGTGTAAATTATTCACTGAATGGATTTCATTCAGAGCACTGAATGAATTGCCTGATGACTTCAGTTTAGAAGCCTTTATTGACTATGTTTTATATAGTAAAGAAAACAATGCACATTCAGTGTTAAATCATTATATAAAAGCACCTATAAAACTGACTGCTGATTTTTTTACAATGACACTTACATCCTGATTTATCTTCCTGAACGTATCACTTGTGAAAATGAGCCTGAGAGAGATGTCTGGCTACAAATATACCTGTTTAACTACATATTTATACCTGCATTTGGTGGAAATAAATAAAAAAGACAAATATTACCACTCCTACCAGATACCAAGTCCAATAGAGGGAGAAATTTATAGAAGTGTAAAAATTAGTAAATATTCACATATGATGGCAGAAAATCGTATTTCATTTGTGCTATAATGAAATGCAGAACAGAAAAATACAGATTATTTATGACTGAATGTAGTTTACAAATTTAGATAATCCAAATATAAATTAATATTGATGCTCCGTATCAATTACAAGTCTCCTACTTACACCTACAGTAGCAGTATCATTTCACTTTTAAACAAATACTCTGAAGTTCTAGGAAGAATTTACAAAACATAGATGCATTTTCACAGTGAATAAAATCCTCACAGAAATTATCATGATTTTCAGAAATAAAATCTATATTGCTCAAGAAGAGTTGAAACTGAGAGTATATTTCTGCAATGTTACCATAAAATATATTTTGGGAATGTAGCATTTGTCCCAAAGGTGAGTACAATGAGTAAAAGACATGCAAAGATAAGGTGCATACTTGGAGAAAACCCCAAAATTTATAGGTAATAAAGCATGCAATTAAGGCACTGCACCAAGGAAACAGAAGTTTTATGTACAGTGATGTTATGCAATAAATATAAAGTTATCATTGGGGAGTTAATATTAGATGATTTTAAGATTAGAAACTGTGCTTCAAAATTCTTAAAGAATAACTTAATCTAGATGGCAATATCTTGAATATTGGTGCCACAGTCTCTTCTTTAAATCCTGGTAACCAATTCTTTTTCTTTTTGTGGATTTGCATTCTTATGACATAATACCTTTTTGCCCATATCAGCATGTTTAATTCCACTTATTTTTTTCATGAGTTTTTCCCACCTTTGTTTATTCTGTTTTATATATATATATATATATATATACATATATAAGATTTGGCTTCACAGTGAAGACTGTTAGCTCAGTATTAGGTACACATTTTCTGTAAGTTATTACTACCGTTAAGATGTGAAGGTAATCACTGTTCTTTGACTTGATAATGACTGTTTATGATCCATGAGAAACAGGAGAAAAAGACAACTTTCAAGGTGACAAAGTGAAACAAATTAAAAGGATGAACTTGAAAAAAAAATTATCATAATATATTTCTATTTAACCCGTCATTTCTACTAGAAAGAAACAACATGTTCCATTACCAAAAATTTTATTTTTACCAAGATTTTTTTTCCTGCAAGATGTGCGTAANCTAGATGGCAATATCTTGAATATTGGTTCCACAGTCTCTTCTTTAAATCCTGGTAACCAATTCTTTTTCTTTTTGTGGATTTGCATTCTTAGATTTGGCTTCACAGTGAAGACTGCTAGCTCAGTATTAGGTACACATTTTCTGTAAGTTATTACTACCGTTAAGATGTGAAGGTAATCACTGTTCTTTGACTTGCTAATGACTGTTTATGATCCATGAGAAACAGGAGAAAAAGACAACTTTCAAGGTGACAAAGTGAAACAAATTAAAAGGATGAACTTGAAAAAAAAATTATCATAATATATTTCTATTTAACCCGTCATTTCTACTAGAAAGAAACAACATGTTCCATTACCAAAAATTTTATTTTTACCAAGATTTTTTTTCCTGCAAGATGTGCGTAATTTCATTTTTTAACAAAAATTCATGGAAATAAAAAGAACTGCATCTTGTTTTAATCCTTTTGCCTTGAGAAATCAACACTACACTGAGTTGTGTTTGTTGTTGAGTGCTAGTTGTTATCAGTAGATCTTGAAGAGCGCCCATGGAATGTAATTCTTTAGCATGGGACACTGCTGGGCTGTTACAAAGGCATGCATGGGTTCACAGATCCTTGAAACCGGAGCACCGCTTAGCCTGTGATCTCAACATTCAAGTTTAATACCTTTTTATTTTGAAGCTCATAATGGTCCTGAGCATCAATGTGCAGCTATGACATAGTGAGTGTGAGCTTCACCACAGAAGTAACAGAAAATTGTGTTGCTTTTCTTACGTGGGGACTGCCTTAAGATGCGGCCAGCCCCTGGCCCTGAAAGCAAGCCTTGCTGTGCACGCAGCTCCACAGACTGTTAGAGCAAGCTCTCCCCGCTGTGTTCTGGGCCTGCCTCCTTTCATCATTTTCTCCCCTTGATGCCCTGTGCTCTTGTGTATCTATACATTCTTGTCTGCTGCACAGGAGATTCAGATTGGCTCTTGCTCACGCTAAAATCGATAATAAAGCTCCGCTTGAGGCTCAGGACATGAGGATATAATTTTTAGCCCCTTTCACCATAGAATGGGTCTATTAAAAATGTAAAATAATTCTTTAGTATGATAATAAACAAATAGGCTGAATTTGTAAACATGACAAATTCTGCAAAAGAGGCCTTGCTTACAATATATCCTCTCTTAACAGAAAGCAGGTTCCCAAACTATATTTGTGTCCAGGCCACAGATTTAAGCTCAAAGACCAGCTATATTCTTCATAGCTTTCCTTCTCCAGTGTACCCAAGAATAGACACTTAATAGAACGAGCTGAGGTATCTTCCCATCTCTTCTGCATCGTCATAGCTAAAATCTATCTGTCTTGGTTTATGCAAAACAGGCCCAACAATATATTCCTAGCTGCTCTAGGACAGCATTAGCTACCTGTTGTTTCGATGCCATTTTATGAAAGCTCTTAAGTTGGGAAAGTTATTTAATACAGTAAAGAACAAGGTCCAAAGAAAAGTGTCTTTTTTTTTTTTAATATTTAAATAATCATAGAACAGTTCTGCAATTATTTTCTCCATCATTCAAATTAATACTAGAGCATACAGAGACATGCTGTTGAGACTACTGGTAAATACCTTGATAATCAGTTATCAAGTACAGTCCTGCCCTGAACTCACTTTGGCCACAGGCCAAATGGTTTAGCTGACAATTTTCCAAAAATTTGACAAGGGCTTTTGCATGCAAGTACAAGAGAGACAGCATCAAATTCCAGTACTGTAGCAAATAGTAATGTGACCTTAACCCTACAAATGGAGCTGCAAAAATGAGGATTACTGCCAGAAAATAAAAGAAAAAGGATTTTCTTTTTACTTGGCATAAATGAAGTCATAATGCAGTCTTCCATCCTGCAATAAAATGAATTACAGTTTATAAGTATACTTAAAGAGCTTTTTCAGATAATCATAAACAGTATATATTAATTTGGGATGCTTCTGCATAGAAATACTTGTATATATCAATGTGAATAGTCATTGATGAACAATGCTAGAAGAAAATTATCAGGAATGGAGAAAATTAGATTATATATCACCTATATCTGAGCTCTGCCAGCTGACTCAGAATGATCCCTTTATGCTATGTAAGCCATCAGCTGCCTGCATAGTAAGACCTTTTCAGAAAGAAGGAAATAGCTGAAGGGTAGGCGGGGATTGTAGCAGAATCAGTAAATGGAGGTGCCAGGAGGCAGGAGAGTCTGTGGGCTCTGCCCAGCAGTGCCTCCTATGACAGCCGTGTGCTTTGTGAGGCTGCAGGTGCCTGCACCTGTCCAAGGGCTGACGAAGTCCTGTGACGCACCAGACCTAGGAGCTTACAGGCATAGCTAGTCCTCTGAAGCTCTGAGAGAGAATTTATTAATACCTCAACAGTAGTGGTAGTGGTGGGCCAGATACACCTCGCCTAGATACAAGGCACGGAAAAATACAGCCCAGTGTTTTCAAAACTGGTCAGGGTAATAGACACAATGCAAAAGAAATCAGTCTAAAGACAGAAATTTGGCTAGTAAATCACAAAGAAGCTATATTAAATAAAGAACATGTCTTTCAATGGCTGATGAACTAGCCAGAGGAATACAGCCTATCCCCCAATCCCACATTTTAAGCTGTGTGTGCTATGATTCCTGTTACAAACAACAGCTACTGTGTCTGTGTATATGAAAACGAAGATAGGTCTTTTTCACAAACTATCTGTAGGAAGAACATACAATTCAGTCAATAAGGGAGCTGGAAATCTTTCCAATACTTTAGTTTTTAGGAGAAGGATTTTGTTGTTGTTGTTGTTCCTTTGTGTTTCTCCTCTTCTATCTTTCTTCCTTCCTTTTTTTTTTGGTGTGTGTTCCCAGTGAAGCACGGAATTTTTCAGCTCTTGCACCTGGTCTCACAAACAGTATCCCCACTATTTTTGCACATTCTAAGCCCCAGCACTTTTTTTGACAGCTGCAATTGCTGTCCGACTAAGAAGCTAAGAAGATCTTGACCTCCACCATTAATGTCAATAGCGGATCAGACAGCCTATAACAATCAAAGTACCAATTTCTTCTCTGGCCCTACTGAGAAACTGCATAGTGCATCTTAGCAGCAGATAGCAACCCTATCCTAAAATTTTCCTGTCAACTCACCAACCTCACCATAAGCATGATCTGGCTATGAATTAATACGGGAACTTTTTTTTTTTTTTTAATGAACCTATTCTTACAAGAATGGATGAAGTTCAGAAAAGATATGTAAAACACTAACTAGCTTTTAAAGGTGATCAAATGTTAAAGGGTTTTGTAACTACACAAACGGTTTCCTTGGAGTAAGTTCCATCTTACAAATATTTCTCCTGTTCTACAAAACGTATACATATTAAAAGAAGAAAAATGCAGAAAAAGAGCCAAAATATTTCTATTCTAATATCTTCCATTCAGGTTCTGAAAGAAAAACAATTGCTCAGTAGTGAAAAAAGTAGGAAGAAATACACTTTCAAAAATGAAATATGATCCAAAGGGAACATTGTCCAAAGCTGGAAGTGAACACGTATTTTAAAATGTTGACATTTTCCTGAGATAAGTAACATATCTCAGAGAAATTCTGTTTTTATGGCATTTCAATTCTTCCTGGAAGTCTTCTTAAAAAATTTACTTTCTCACAGTTGCTGTCTTAGTTTTGGTGATTCGAGTTTGCGAAGAGAAGTTTTGAAAAGCAAGGTAAACTTTTAATAAAAAAACCTACACACTGCAACAGAATTAGAAAACTTCAGCACCTAGAAGAAATTAGCTGATTTTATTGAAAAGAAAGAAGGGGGTCATATGGCAAAGAAATTCCTTTTTGGTAATGTGCTTGCTGTGCTACTGTGCTTACTGTGCTACTGATACTTAGACTGTTACTGCATGAAGTACTCTCTTGTAGTAAGACAATTTAATTCCAGAATGAAAAAATGAAAACTTGTTTACAAACTAATTGTGAAATATATAAAAATCCATGTTCTTAAGAAACTGGTAGGAAATGAAGAGTTGTAAAATTCTTCACTCACCCACACACACGCACACACACACATAAAGTCATTATGCTTCTTTTATTCTAGTCTTCAACAAATATGTAGAAAATGTCCTTTAAAACAGAGGAGGTCACTTGCTAAGGTCAAGATTTTTTCCATTTTAGAGAATATTTTAGCTTTCAACTGCTACAGAACCTTACTGCAAAAGTTGCAAACAACTTGGATTTTCTTGAATTCAAAATTTTCTTCAAAAATACTCTATTATATTATTATTATTATTATTTTATAATATACTTGGTTTGGAGGTCAAAACTTGTAAACAACAGTATACATATGCAAAACTCCAAGCTGAATCTAATTTTTATTTAAAATATCAGAGAGACATTGTATGAAAATAGAAGTTCTTCTCCTTCATCTCAAGCTCCCATATTTACTTCAGTTATTTTTGAACAGAATTGTAATATTATTTTCTGCTACTACACCTTTGCAGCATATATCAATCCCATTTTCATACAGCTTTGTCCCAATAGACATCTTTGAAGAATTTCTTAAATATCAAGAGAATCAAGCTATTTTGACCCATTATAATGGTCATAGAAAGAGTCTTCATTGGAAACAGTAATAAATGAATGCAGAATGAAAGTTTAACAGATAATCAGGTTATCCTTAACCTGATTGATTAGGTAAGGAGATGAAGTCTGTCACATGGGGAAGGTCTTAGAAAATTTCTAGGTGAACATTTCAATGCTTGCCTTTTAGAAATCACTATTAAAATATGCCAAAATTCTCTCCTGTTTTGTGAATGCAAACATTATGTTTGATCTTGATTTTAATACTTAACAAAAGCAGCTAAAGGAAGACATACTTTCAGCTTTGCATCTGCCTGCAAATGGGGAAAAAGGTTCACATTTCAAAATTATTTTTAAAAGAAATTTGGTAGCATTAAACCGCTTAAAAGGAAAGTTCTAAAGAAAATCTTCACGTCGTCAAGTTTTATAAATGCACTGCTGTTCTGACCAGAACAAGCCCACAGAGGTATGCTGGATCCTTTGCTCCTTGAATATAGCATTATTGCGAATAATTAAGTTATTTAATGACATACTGTAAAAGATATAGTTTTGCAATGTATCGAATTAATGTTGCTGTGGGCATCATATGCTTTCCAGATGATACCATACTGATACAGTAAGTGTGAAGGTGAAAGGGTGAAAGATTTTTTAGAAGCGTATATGATGTGAGGTTAATTATTTGAGTGATTATGGCCTAAGTATTCCCTCCTATAAGCTTCCCCTCTGTATCTTTCCAGCATTCTACTGCATAACTATATGCATCTACTGGTCTAACATCCTTCTACAGGTTTTCAACTACTGAATCATGACATAGGACTGAAAAACTACTGAAATTAATGTAATATCTAAAGGTTTGCTCTTTTTTGAAATAGGCTATTCCATACTGAGAAAAAGGAGAATGGTGCAAGAAAGCTCCATGATTTTTCTCCCATTCTGCAAATAATGGAAGACACTAGAACTACATGGTCAAAGATGGTGACATGGTAGATCAGTTCTTTTAGGCCCCTTTCTAACGTATCATCAGCTTGATGGTTCTGGAGAGATTTTTTTGGAAGAAATTTTCTTCTGTCATCCCACCACTTGGGATATATCTTGGAAGATATACCTTTCCAAATACTTACTTCTGAACCTCTGGCTGAGCTATGCTTCTTCCTTGTTTTTATTTCAGAACTACTAAGAAAACAGATCTCACTAATGCCACCAATGCTAATCCCTACAGAAAATCAGGTTTCAGGTTATCTATTTTCAGGACATTCATAGAACTTCCTGAGCACAGGTGAAAACAAACAATGGAGATGTTGTTTTAGACTTTTAGATGTTTAGCTGCTGGCCATGTTTGGCTCTGTAAGTGAGCACTGGACACCACAAGGTGCTGTCAGCAAGCTACCAACCTGGCTGTACTTACCATCTTTGAATGACAATTTGCATGCTGCCTTTTACACCGCTATGTGTTCAGCATGGGAAGCAACAGAGAGTACACCGATGCTGATTATTTTAAATACTAAATGTGAGTTAGCCGCTCAACTCATTTCTATGAGTTTTTTTTTAATTTTGTATAAATAGCTTATAGGACAAATCACATTTTCTTGCAAGGATCTTAACATACAGCACTGCAGTACATGTGAAAGATAAGGCAGAAAGAAAACAGAAAAGGCAGATAAAACAGAAAAGAACACTGTCCTGAACTGAAAAGAAATTTGCAAAGAACTGCAAGATTTTCTGATTTCTAATACACTAGAGAAGACATTTCTGGAGCAAATTGCAGAAACTACCCAACAGCACAGGATGTACTATTTTAGAATACCATAAAATAAAATGACCCCATATTGTGCCTGTCTCACTTTAGGAGAAATTAAGGGTGGTAGATATAATAGCAACATGGCATTCAGTGGTTGAAGTACAAGATAAGAGATGTATTCTTGGCACAGTCAATAGGTGGATATATTTATCTCTAAGACTCAATTTCTCTCTTTATACGTATCTTGAAACTGGTCAATATTACCTTTTTAAAATACTTACACATAATCCAGTGAAACACCACAATAACGTCAAAGGCTTATATGATAATCGTCCCATCACAGCAAAGCCAATTTTCATAAACCAACTCTGACATCCATTATTGGGCAATTTTGTAAAGGCTATGAATAACAGTTACTAATATTCGCATCTTCAGAATTAAAATTTGGCCAACCATCAAGCAGGACAATTTCTGTTTTAAAATTTTAGAGGTAAGTATAGTTGCTTTTGAGTCTCATAAGAAAGTAAGCATTTTCAGAAGCACAAGCTCCCTCCAGTCTCTAAGGTGGGTATTGTTTTGCTATTGATTCAGTGAAGAGATTTTCCCCATAAAAAAACAACAGAACTTCTCCAGGATCTTGGCTTTTCTTTTTGTCATTCAGGCTGTTGTTCCTATGTACACCATCTTGACTACCATTTTAATGATGACTCTTGACATCTTGCTATCTCCATCTTTACCCATTCTCCCCAGCTCTCTCTGTACTCCACCCTCTTTATCTAATTTGGTTGGTTATTATTAAGTCTTGCCTATTGCGTATTATCTTGCACTTTTGCATTTTGGAAATATAAATCTCCAGGGTAAAGAGCTAGTACTTATTTATGGTGGTATTAAAAAAAATAAAAGGTGTATTGAGAGAAGCAGATTTTTTTTCCTTTTTATAGTCTTGGTGAGGCTGATTCTTGAATATTTGTATTGATCCTGTGTCTTACTAGACAAAAATGCTGAAAAATTGGCAGAAACACAGAAAAAAAAGCTGCCAGGCTTGAGAAAACACCTTAAAGTGTGAGACTTCAGAAGTTCAGTTTGTTTTATCAACCTAGAAAGAAGCCTGAAAGGTAATTTGATTACAGTGCATAAATATCTTCATGGAAATAAAATACTATCTACTTAAATGCTCTTTGATCTTATGAAGGGGATATCTCTAGAACAAAATGTTGAATACCAAACTGAAATTTAAATGCAAATTGCAAATTCAATGCAGATTAGGCATGCAACTTCAACAATAAGAATATCTTATTGCTAGAAGAAATGCAAGGCAAACAGAGGCTTCAAATAAGGCCTGGATGCTTATTGTGGAAGAGAAAGATCAGTCAATGTTTGAGTTTTCTTTTTTTCAAATGAGGAAAAATGTGGGTTTTTTTTCAAACACAAGCTACCAGGCTACAGCATCCGATTAGAGGGTCTAGATTTCTTTGGCTTTGAAACTTGTGAATCTGTTGGAAATTCAGCAGTTGAGTGGCCTCAGTTCTACCAAATGTGTCTATGCCTAATTCCTTAGGGTAACGGCTGACTGTTTAACCCAAGAGATTCTTTTGAAGTACTGAGTTAAAATATCATTGACTCTTCTGAAGTCAGAAAAACCTGCTTCCAGATCTGTGGCATAGTAGTATGATTACCTACTTTATATTGCTTAGTAAGCATATAACTTAAGTCTTATTAATCCTCTATGAAATTTGTCACTTGTTAAGGTTCCAGGTAACATTTGTCTTTTAGCAAAATTAGGCTCCTTTTAATAATAAACATAATAATTACAAATAGTTCAGAGCAATTCAAGAGGACTGAGAGGTAACATTAGTCAGGACGTTTTCTGGATGTTTGGTTCATCTCTCTCGCAGCATCAAAATGCAGACTCTAACTGTACCAATAAAACAAAATGGGGTGAGAGCACGGGCCAGAACTGCTCCAGAGCCGCCCATCCTGTTTAACTATTAGCGAGCATCCAGCACAGATGCTGAACCACTAGAGAACACGCTCTGGATATTTTATTTGCTAATACAGACATAGCCATACGCACATATATTGCAAGGCAGTATATGCAAGCCAAATTTAATCCCTAAGATTCCGATTAAAATATTTCTTTAATAAATCTATCCAGTAGTGTCTTTAAGGGAATTGTGAAGTACTCACTGGATGTGTATAACTTGTTCCTAGGCATAATAATTACACTTATAATGGGGACTTAATGTAATTCAGGATTGAAGGTAACAAGTTTTAGGCTCTGAAAATCATCTGATTCCTCGGTTGACAAAATGAAGAGGTATTGAGAGTGTCTACCTTTTTTTTTGTCATGGCTAGTATCTATGAGAAAGCACTAGGTAATTTCTCAATGTTTTCTCTCCTGTATAAGTAAATAAACTGGAGTCTCAGTCTCTAAATTTAGAATTTCAGAATATCTTTTCTTATTTTAGAAAACTTTGAACTCTTTCCAATATTTCATATCTCTCTTGAAGTTTTAATATCAGATTTGAACACAGCATTGTGAAAATAGCGTACAGTTATATGTATGCAGACCTCATCTTTTTCTTCTACTCAGTAGTTCCCCTCTTGCTAAGATTTTTTTTCATCCCATTAGACCATAACACTGCACTAAGAATTCATGTAAGGCAGAATTCATGCTAGGCACATCTTTAATGACCTAATGGCCTTTTTAATGGCCTAATGGCCCAAGTCACTATTTTAAAAAACAGACTCAATTATATAAGTATGCGGTGTGTACTTTGTTTCCAGGTTTATTGCTGTGCACTAGTTTTAGTGATTAAGATAATTTGATCTGTATTATGCTACCAGACATAACTATCTAAAAAAGGTCTTATAATTTGTATGATAAATCAAAATTTTGACTGACAGTGTCAAAAAATGACACCCTGAGAGCTGTATGCTTGTGGCCATTGCTGTCCTCCCATAAATGATTGCATTTTACACGTTAGTGAGCTAATTCTTTAAACACCTACTATTTGTCAGATTAATTTGATATATTGCAATTTTAATCAAAATGTCATACATTTCCAAAACAAGTTAACTGAGAAATCTGTGTATACTATGTCAACATGCATCATTAAATAGCCTATTAGAAAAAGAAATGCTATGGCTATTTAACACCAATTTAACTGTCTTAAATGAACTGGGAAAGTTTCCCTTTCTGTTTTTTTTTTTCTATTTTCTTTTTGTCAAGACAATCTCTTCAGGGAATTAGAATTACTGTTATCATTATGAATGTGCTAGTTTAAAACCCCCAGTTGCACCTGGTTTGAAAAAAATATTAAAAAAAAACTTTGCTGGTTTTGGAGAGGTGAAAAAATGCACCTCGGCTCAAACCTCTTATTTTCAGACTGAACATCTGTGAATGTTTTATGAAATTCAACTGGAATATTCAAATTTTGAAGTTTTTTTAAATGACTGACTAACAAAGAAGAAAACAGTGGCCAAATATATCTCTTTGGGTCTCTCTAGCTTTAGCTAGTTAAAAATGCATAAATGCCTTATTTGCAATATCTATAAATATTGATAAAATCCACAGAATAGGCTGTGGACTTACTTAACAGCAGAAGTATTTTTATAACTCTTATCTATATTTTTTCCAAATATCTAAAGTATATTAGACAACACAATCTGCCTAACCCTGGAGTGAAATATCAAGCATTTACAGGCAAGGACCATCCATGCTATACCTTTAGTCCCACTATTGTCACATCTTTCAGACTCTTTTGTCACTTTCCAGATGTTTCACCTGCCCTTAACCTAATCCTCAATGCTCTGAATTGCTATATGATAGGATTTATAAAAAATACACACACATATTCATACATACCTAGCAACACATATAAGTCCAGTCACATAAAGATTGTCCTATACATTTGGATCTCTTATTCAAATTTACATTATGTGTAAACACATAAATTGGGTTTCACAAATGTGTTTACTTTTATGTGTTAAAAGTAGATGTTTGCTAAATTGGAGAATGAGTCATATGTCACAATGCTCAGTTTCTTTAATGTCTGTTCAGAAATTGACATCAGCAACCTTAACTGCATATTATCATATTTTTGTAGTTTTAGCGATCATAAAAGAAACTAGAATGTGAATTTGGCCAATGATGATGTCTTTTGTTCTTTGTCTAATTTCAAAGGCTGGAAAGAAGATCCTATTTTCTAATGGCTACATCTTATTATGAATAAAATAAAAAATTGTTATAGCAAACTTTTCACAGTGAAATTTCTGGTAAAATCTAATTTCTCTCATAATGTTCCAGTATAGGAAAAACAATATTAGAGAGATTAAGGGCCCATCGAATAATGATCACAGCATATTGAATTTGTGATATTTTAATTTAAACATAGACAATGTCTTCTATTTTGTGCTGATTTAGGAATATACCTCTGAAACATTTCCTACCTAAATCAATAGTGAACAACATCTAATTCCCTGCATTCATATTCTGACTAATTCAACTAAAAGACTATGTGGAATGAAAATTAACAGAATGTATTTTGACATACTGCTTTCTTGATGGAATGATGTTTTTATTTGACACCACAGCATTCTTTTCACTGTAAGATTTTGGTGAATTTTCTTGAGTGGCCAAGGAGCCCTGAAGGTGTTATCTGCTAACATTCAGTTTTTTAAACCTCTAATTCAGCAGGTTGAACAGGTTTATCAGCACTAAGAGCCAAATGGAAACATCTCTGTTTCTCCACTAGTTTATTAGAGGAGTTTCTAGAGTGTCTTGTGTTTGTGATTTATTTGTCACAGACCTTGCCTCTGCAAAAGGCAAGCAAACAGGCTGCCAAAAATATTAATCAACATGCATGGTATGCCATCTTTTTCACATACATGTTATGTTAACAAGTGATAGAAAATACACCTCATCCTTATAGGAGAAGGTAGCAAATCCTATGTTTGTTCACATGAAAATGTGAAATGTTTTTCTCTTTACCAGCCACATTTTCTTGCTGTTTCAGTAACAAAGAAGAAAATAAATAAGCATAGACAACACAAGAATTGCAGAAGCCCAGATCCTAACAATAGCAAATGTCAACTGTCTGCATGGGAAACAGGAGTTTGCAGGAACACATGTAGAGGGAAAATTGAGTTTAACTAAAGACAGTGATAAAACCTTTGCTCATTACAATAGTCATAAGTTCATAATATATATATAAAAGAAATGCAAATAAATATGTATAATTTAAACTGAAGGCAGATAAGCTGAAAGATAAGTGACAGATCTACTCACTCCCAAAAATTGCAAAAGAAAAGCAGATTTTAAAATAGTTTTCATAGACTGTGGCGTATAAGTTTCCATAGTATCCCGTTTATCCTCCTTCCATTGTATAGTTTTTAAAAGTCTACCAAAATGGTATCTGCTAAAATCTGTGTGCTAAGGTAAGCCTCAAGAAGACATGTAGAGATCTTGCCAACGAGATGACTAATATGCATGAAACTATAGGACTCAGTATCCTGAGGCATGAGCAAACTGTCACCGCTGACTGGTGACTCAGAAGTGCAAATGTTTCCTTCAGACTAAAAAACATTAATGTGGGAGAAACACAGATGTTACTAAGGAATACAGGACTGCCTCTAGAAGACTGGAAAAGCTGAAGATTCATTTCTTCTTCTGAGCTTAATCAGCAGCAGAGTCAAAAAGAAGTCAGAAGTGTTTCTGATTAGGTATATTTCTGTGTTTGTTACACCTATTGTGTATGATTTGTATTACTATAAAGAGCCTTTCTCATGCTGAGGCAGAGATAATAGCAGAACCAACGTGCTACCCACTGGCTGTCTGAATATGGATAGCATTTACCTAGAGAAGCGATGAAAGTCACTTGCCATCAGAAACCAATTTTACTAAACATTTGTATTTCTATATGTAGCCTACATTATTTTAAACTGTATAATTTGTTATATATTACCACTTTTTCTTCGCTTCGATTATTTTTCTCCTTTAACAAAACATGCTTGATCTACAGGATCCATTATTACCCCTGCTAAACAAAGGTTAGAATTGAAAAAAAATGTTAATTCACATTAAAATGCACGTTGGCTAATATTTCTCTGCCTTTAATATATGATGCATGTTTTTAATCTTCACCACATTTACAAAGCTGACTGCTTATTTGTGCCATTGTTCAAAGAAAACTACTCTCTAATGCACATCCAGCAGGAGTTTATAGCATTCCTACTGATTTTATCTTCCTCTTGCCTTTTTCACAATTAGTACAGCATATTTTAAGATTCAATCTCTCTGAAATATGTTTGATTCTATGGAGAATCCACAAACAGCAAAGAACAGTACCATAATCCTGGCATTGCTCGGACTGTGAAAGGCCGATAATTTTGCTAATTCCTCTGCAGGCCTCAGAGGGATGTAGAAGAAGCACATGACTTTCTTCAAATACACCAGGTATAAAGATCCACAGGGTAAATTTTAAGGCTAGTGCTGAGGGGCAGATTGGCTACACACCAAAACTAATTTTTTACACAGAAACCGTTGCAAAACCACATGCATAACTGTGTCTTAGGAAAAAGAACCAACATGGAACGGCTGTTCTGACAACTGGTCTGCATGACTGGTCTCAATTATTGTGAAATCTTCTGTGTCTGAAACCTTAAACCAGATGCAATATAGCAAATCAGTGTAGAAAAAAATACTTCATCAAAAATTTCAGACCACAGTCTGAAGTAAACCTGCAATTCTCTACAAACATTGCCTTTCACATTGTTTTTTGTAATTGCACGCGACTCTAATAAAAAAGAAGTAATTTTGACAGCTCGTTCTACCAGATGGAACTATTCATAATATATTGTAAATTGTTCTTGTTCAGAAATTAGCACATAAATCATATCTACAGTACAGTATGTAGAGTATGCTGTACATGTATATGCTTAGAGTCCCTCATTGGGACTAAGTAAGAGAGCTACTAATTACCACAAGCTTTTCTAGACAGATCTAGAATGATCTAGAATGAAAATGAAGGAAATCCATTGAAATCAGAAGAAAAAAAGAAGAAAAAAAAGGAAAAAAAAAAGAAGATAAAAGAGAAAAGAGAAAAAAAAAGAAATGGCAAAAGTTAATATATCCTGTTTGTTTTTTCTTTTCAGGAGATTGGCTTCCTAATATCCAACATTCTGGCTCCTAAACATTTCAAAGCTGAGTGTCCTTCAAGAAGGCATTAGCATTGATATTTGGTCTTTTAGAATGGGAGCTAATAATTAATGTCATAATAAGAAATAAGTATTTTTTACTAATGAAACTTGATACCTTTTTCCTATGACGTGCAGTCACAGGGCTTTCTAAGCCCTTGCTGTGGTGCTACGAAAAGTCTTGCAACATTGTTGTCAAATTGCACAGCATACTTTATGCCTTTGATTTTTTTAAATGAGGTTTTCACTTAACCTTCAAACTGAGCCTTATGATTAATCTTTATTCAATATTATAAACTTAACAATGACTGTACATGTTCCATACCTTTGTAGCTATCTAAATAGAAGGAATCAAACCCAAAATACAAATCGCTGGATTTTTATTTAGAGAAAGAAAGAAAATAGATAAACAAAGTTGATATTCAAGTTAAGTGTTTATGCACTAAAAACTGAAAATAAGTGCTATTATCTTTGGAGAGTACTGTTTCTAGAGTAACACTATCACGAATATACATAGAACATTTTTAGTGAGAATTAAACCAAAATAAAAAGGATTTGTTCTGTGATTCCATGTGAAATCTATTTTACAATACACAGTATAAGAGGTAGAGGCTAGCGTAGAACAATGAAATAAAATTTTGTTAATGATTTGCCTTATAATCTGTTTTACCATCCTAGAGATACCTGACAGCAAAGTTACTCTAAGAAGACTGATGAAGAGCTCACTTTCACTGAGAATGGACCTTTCTGATTCAGGAAGCTTGTCTGCTTCTAGCAGGCCTGCTACTACAAGTGCCAAAGCTCTACTTGGACAACATCATGGAGAATCAAAACCATTTGGATCTGCAGATCATGTTGTGCAAATGTTAGATTGCATTAACAAGTCAGGAAAAATGTAAATATAATAAATTATTGTAATGTCATTGGCAATAGTTGTATGCAATAAAGCTCACACACTAGCCTTGCTTGGGAGAGTGCCTTGAAAGATGCAATTCACACAACATGTGCAGACCGAAACAATATATTCTTTGATTCTAGAGAAAAGTAGAGATCTGGTATACAATGGTGGCCAGTTTCACAAAACCAGAAGCAAAAACTTCTTATATTTATCAAATATTCAGTCCCTGGGAAGTTATTTTCCTTAACTTGCAATATCTTATTATTTTTAAAAGTAAACACTTAAAGGTGTGTAACAAGCAATATCTTTTAAGAACACTATAATTTTACTTAAGAACTATTAGTATTTACTTTTCACCGTCTTTCTCATAAAGAGGAAATTTATTTACTACTATAAAGAAACAAAGCTTTATAGAAACATTGTATTTGTATAAAGCTGTGAATGAGAAGATGATGAAAAAGCTCTGTCTCCCAAGGATAAAATAAGTGGAGGAAACTGAAGCAAGTATTGATGGCTGCCTGCTTTTGTATAACTCTATTTAGGTGCTTATTGGTATAAGCTCAGTATGATAACTCAAAAAGGAATATTTCACAGTGACATGCATTGTAAATGTATCCCCGACCAGCACAGATGGCATAAAATGCTTAGCGTTGTTTTCAGACGGTATGTCATGCTGTGGGAAGATATGGCTGGAATAAATACATTTTATTTTGCCTTCTGACATTTTTCCATATGATTTAATTATTCAGAGAACAGAGCATAAAAGAGAGCTACAGTATTAGTTGTGTCTGTTATATGCTTCAAAGAGAATTCAATACTTTGTCAAACATTTCTTTTAGAAAACAGATTTGCATGGCATGTAAATAATACAACATTTGGTTGCTCTTGGTTTAGCTTATGCATTTTGCCCTAAGCAATAGGTGATTTTCAGTTTACTTTTCCCCTCATCTTCATATCCTAAGCAATGCACCACATTATGCAGTTCTTCAGATAACAGTATATAAATTCACAAAACAATTCTTTCATTGATATAAAAATAATAGATAGATTGATTCTAATCTATATTTTCACTGTTCTCTTTTGCTGAGAAAAGAAACTAACAATAGTCAAATGCAGAAGTAGAAAGAAAAAAGGACAGATTCTGTGTCAGCTCTGTGCAGATGCACAGGAATCAAGTACAATAACCTTTTACATGCATTAGTCAAGAAATGGCACTGCACAGATACTTTTTTTTTTCCTACTGGAGAATAAAAAGCCTGAGTTCATGCACCACTGAGTGTGAGGCATCAGCTTCCCATCAGGGACTGGCTCTTGGGGGGCCCACAGGCAAAACAACGCAAACTGTAATTAGAATACTTTTCTCTCCTGTTCTGGGAATAAACAATCTTTTTGTTGTTTGTGTTTACACAAATAACAAAATGTTCAGCTGTATTGTAGACACTGTATATGATACAGTAGCAGTGTTGTTATAAATAATATATATGCCAATGTAAGTTAGGTTTTCTAATAAATGTACAAATTCTTTGAACATTTGCAACCTCTTGAATTACCCAAGCGTGCATTTTCTGCATAGTTTATGACTCAGATTCTATCATGTCCTTTCTGCTTATATTTTTTCTAGCAAATGATATTAAGTATGATCACTTTAAAAAGTGAATAACTTTTTATATTACTTTTTTCTAAGCTTTAGAATTTTCTGCTAGCTAATATACTGGGTATACAGTACTATAAAAAATGATAAATCTCCTTGTCTGACCTCAAATAATAGCTACAGAATATATCTCAACTTTATTTTGGTATAATAAAAAAATAGCAGTAGCATTTTTATTCCCTGAAATTATAATTACTTTATAGTCATGAAAGTCTTCACACTTTAAGCTGGAGCTTTACAGCTGTTTTTCTTCCCTGAAAGTCCTATCTACTTCTAAACTCATTATTTACTTTAAGAAACAAAACACATGCGAAAATTTAATATCTAATATTGTTGCATAGTCTATTTATAAATGGATGTTATATTTCAGAAGTGAAAAACAAAGCTATTAATGCTTTATTACTACTCTCGATTATGCCTTTACACACTGTAGAGAGCAGTCCTCCATTTGCAGGGGAGAAAATGGGTGACTGAATATACTTTTTATATTTTTCTATGATTACCTTTAGATTATTGTGTTTGGCATGCATGCTATCATAACATTAATATGTAACAGCATGATGACTAACATCATCTAATGTTAGATGACTAATACAGAAATAATGGGAATTACAAGACATGGTCAGAGTTTTGCAAATTGAATGAATTAACTGCTTAGACTTTGTGTGCATGAGGACCCATTCTGTTGAATAATGGTGCTAAGGAAGCAAATGAAGAGGGGTTCTTACAATCACGATGGGGGCAGAAAGTAAGGTCTAGATGAAGGGGTTTTTTTATCCTTCCAGACCAATTGATCTAGCCTTACGGACTGGGAAGAAAGCATCAAAATATACACATGGATTGAAAGAAAACTTGTTCTTTCTTCAATAAGTTGTTTCCTAACTTAAAATATTGGGCATTACATTTGATCCACAATATTTAACTTCACAACAAAATGAAGGTAAATGTACTTACTATGCATGGTAAGTAAAATAATGCTCATCTTGTATGATATATTTATATATGCAAAACATGACACATTTGGTGCAAGTATGATCCTTCTCAACCTTGTGAGATCAATAATGGGCAGGAGATTTTTGCTAGTGCTTTCTTTGTATTAGCACATCCATTTACACAGTGAGCAATTTTCCAATTTTTCATTAAGAGAAGTCTTTGATTTAGATTGTATTAATTATTATACATCGAATGATGGGTTCCAATGTACTTAAAATCCTACACCATATAGAAGTAAACATTCATATACAGATGAAAATTTAAATTGAGTTGTCTATAGAACAAGCATTTCTGCATAAGAAACCATCCAATATTATGATAAGTAGCAGTTTAGTTTCCAATAAAATGTTTATCTTTAATTTTGACTACACATAACAAAATAGCTTAAGCCATCAAAAGGCCATAGAATCTTTTGCTATAACACAGCAAGGACTGAATAGATTTTTAACACTTATTATAGTTTATCTGCAGTTTCTAAAACAATAAAGCTAGCAGTATCCTTACTAAAGCTGCCAGACAAATTTGACTTTGCTAAAATTATGGGAATTTTTGAAGTCATTAATCCCTCTTCAGCTTCTTTAAATGATATATATCTTTAGTACATGAAAGGATAAAGGTAGAGACCTTCTCGGTTCTAATGTTTATTCCTTTTTTCATTTTATGAGCAAAACATAAACTGTACATTTTATGAAGTTCAACTGGGATTGCAAATTTTGACAAAATTACTTTGACTTTCTGACCAAAATTGCCAAAGCTTGGGGACATAAAATCATGTGTCTGAATTTTTATTTCAGTATTTTTGGTTTATTTACTAAGGTAAAAATGGCAACCAATTGTCAGAGATAGGAAGCTACCACTGGAGAAGTTGAGTCTTGTGGTTTATTTTCTGAGGCCTTTTCTAGTCTCCCCAGGGCTTGGGGGCTTTCCAGATACCTATGACAGAACTGGTGTTTTGGTGCACAGTACTGAAATTCATACAGAAGCTGAAAAAAGTTTCTGTAACCACGTGGAAGGACAGTTATCTACTTCCTAAAATATTCCATGAGAAGTTAAGCATAAATGTGGGTTTAAGCCTTCCACAGGCATAGCCAAAATTGCAACCTAGAGGTGAACATTACAATTACAGCTTTAAACCTATAGATTTTAACCTAACAGCAAAAAGAAAGACAGCAGCTATTTTTGCTGTACATCCCATAAATATAATAATACACACATAAGTAAGTTCAGTATAAGTAAAACTAAATTTTGCTTACGTAAGGCTAAAATTACCCTAGAGCTATAGGAAAAATCATTCCTTCACTTCTACCCAAAATTTTAACTTTTCCTTCCAAAAAATGTCCTAGATCTTCTTAAAAAAATTGTCGCTGTGGTCAAAGATCGGAATTTTTTTATTTCAATCATAAACACTTGAAGCAATAGGAAGCAAATGGAACCAAGGCCTAGACCCGTCACAAAACTGGGAAAAAATTGTGGCAGTTTCCCTTCTATCAAGTAAAACATAAATTTCATCCAGGATATTGAAGGAATATATTCAGGTTTTCTTCTCAGATTGAAAAGACTTACATGCTTTCACTTCTCAGTGAAACTGCTCTCATCGACATATTATATGCTATTCTGAGTTTGAATTTTCATAACCAATCTTGTTAAATCTGTTCTTATTTGCATGAGCTATTTAAATGTTTGCTGAATACAGAGAAAATTTAGGATATTCATGCATGAATATGAAATAATCAAATTCCAGTAGTTGTGCTAAATAATACACATAATCACAGAATCACAGAGTAGTTGCGGTTGGAAGGGACCTCTAGAGATCATCTCGTCCAACCTCCTGCTCCAGCAGGCGCACCCAGAGCACGTGGCACAGGGTGGCATCCAGGCGGGTTTGGAAGATCTCCAGAGAAGGAGACTCCACAACCTCTCTGGGCAGCCTGTGCAAGGGCTCTGTCACCCTCACAGGAAAGAAGTTCTTCCTCACATGGAGGTGTGTTTCAATTTGTAACCATTACCCCTTGTCCTGTCACTGGCCACCACAGAGAAGAGTTTGGCCCCATCCTCCCTACATTCACCTCTCAGGTATTTATACATATTTATCAGATTCCCCCTCAGTCTTCTCCAGGCTAAACATGCCCAGCTTGCTTAGTCTTTCCTCATACCATCTCCACTCCCTTAAGGCTTCAGTCCCTTAGTCATCTCTGTGGCTCTCCGCTGGACCCTCTCTAGAAGCTCCAAGTCCCTCTTGTACTGGGGAGCCCAGAACTGCACCCAATACTCCAGATGGGGCCTCAGCAGAGCTGGGCAGAGGGGCAGGATCCCCTCCCTCGACCTGCTGGCAACGCTCCTCCTCATGCAGCCAGGATCCCATTGGCCTTCTTGGCCACGAGGGCACATTGCTGCCTCATGGTTAACCTGTTGTCAACCAGGACTCCCAAATCCCTCCCCATTGAGCTGCTTTCCAGCAGGTCAGCCCCTAATCTGTACTGGTGCCTGGGGCTATTCCTCCCCAGGTGAAAATATGGTAAGTATAATAACATCTAGGGAAGTATAGTCACATCTAGGGCAAAAACATTCTGAGAAGACATGCAATATACTAAGTTCAAATCTACTTTCTACCTGATTGGAGAAATTTGACTCCTATCATCTTTTGGTGGGCGCTTTAACAAGTAGACTTCCAAATCAAGGAGAATCAGCCCCATGCTGATTTAGGAAGTGCAGTCTCTTATTTTTGATTTTTTTTCACCAACTAAAACAAGCTATCAAAATAAAGATTGCAAATAATCTTCAAGTGACAAAAAGGACAGATTTTTAAAATATTAACACTATAAACTACATTGCTCAATAAGATTAAAAAATGAAAAATTGTGGGTTTTTTCGTTATTATTTTGTATGCTCCAAGCTCAATTTCATCTCCCGTGGAGTCAGTGGAAGTTTGCCACCAATTTCATCAGATACTTTTGTATCTACTGAATTTTGTATTGATTTCTGATTGTAATATAGAAATAGAAATGACAATTGCAGTATATAATTATCACTTCTAACAGAATTTTAGAATGTGTAGGCAGAGAAACTCACAGAGTGGCTACTGTTCCTCATCTTATTTTTTGTTCATTACAATGCACCTCAGGTACTTTGCAAGTCAGCATAAAACTTACACAAAAGATTTTTGTATTTTGTTTAATTATAGGTGAGGAAAAGCTGGGGTTTTTTTGAGACTTCGTTGCATTTTGTAAATGGGAACTAATAAAAAGAACAATCATTATTAGAATTTATTTTAAATAATTTAATAGTAATCTAATTTCTACTACTAATGTTGTTCTAGTTGCAATAATTATTATAAAGCAGTAGAATTTAACTGTTAAGAATGTAAAACACTATATTTTTCCTAACTATAAGTGTAATGGAAAAGAAGGTGACATCATAATTCTAGAATAATTTGAATAAGTAGACTTAGTCTCAGAGAATGCTCAAATTTTAAAACTTCCATATGTATAGTGTAATACTTATTCCTTTTTCAAGTTCATGGAACCTAAAATTTCACCTAGAGAAAATAAAACTTCAGTCTTCAATATTTTGCTGAAATACATGCTCAAACTGCATGCAGCTTAACTTCCCTGGCTTAGAAAAAGTGCAGTGTAAATTATTTCTTTATTTTAACCTGTGGTTCTTTGTAGTCCAGCAAAAACATCTCTTTTTCCTTTTCAAGTAATTACTGATCTGCAGATCTCACTCTGATAAGATGAATTATATCCTCCAGTTGCACATGTGGACATTCAGTTGGGAAAAGGTGAACCACCAATGGTATGCATAGTCCATTGATTCAGGTCCAATGACTAACTCCGCCACTTTAGTTAATTAAAGGGCAATACAAATTGTTCCTTTACAGGCTGATCCAATTATCATTAAAGTTAAAGTCAATGAGAATCTTTCCTTATTGAGAATGGGATCAGACTGACATCTAGTCTACAATTTTTGATTTTGGAAGGATATTATGATCTAAGTTTAAGAAAAATGTTAAAGTTGTGTGAAATTGGCAGCAAAGCTATGAAAATCCAAGAAATCTAGTAAAATGAAATACTAAGGATTTTTGTCTCGCAGTTTTCCCTGGAATAGCCCTTTTCCTTCTCTCTGCCATCCCCTCTCCCACCTCTAAAGGACACCCGCAAAGTCCACTCAGGTTACAGTTACAGCCAGCAAGAGCAGAGAGGAAAATTGAATTCTCTGGACTACAGTGCCACCCTGAGCAGGCAAAAAGTGCAGGAATGGGAAGGGGCAATAGATTTGTCTACTGGTAACAGAAGGCATGTTATTAAAGGAGATCCTGTGTTCTTAATAAGAACAGATGTAGGCTCTCAAGGGTATTTTGTGAAATACTGAAAACTTAATTTTTCAGTTTAAGGAAAAAAAGCCCCAGTAGGGCTTAGTTAAGGTTAAAAGAACTTTGCATAATTAGTGAAAAAGAAATGGTCCCAAAACAATGGAGACAATGTTCTTTATTAATACATAAATGCAGATGTTTCAGAAAGTCTCTCTTGTAGTTAACAATTTGAAGATTTGTCTGTTCATTTTATCTGATTACAAATTGAAAATTCCGTTATTTAAGAATTGAATCTAAATGAATTAACAAATGTGAATTAACAATTTTTTTAAGGCTGTACTTTCTGATTACATATTCCACAAGTTGTCACAATGCACCCAAATAAGGTGCTGCACAATATTGCATCATCTGGATCAATATTTTCCAAATAATTTCACACAAGGCAATTCGTATTTCATTTGTTTTCAACTTCAGCGGTCATACATCAATCAGTAAAAAAAAGTCTTCGTATTATAAAAATATATACTGTGTATATACAATGTATATAATATGTACATAATATATACATATACATATACAATGTATATAATATATACATTATATATACTATATACATGATATTTCTGACTATATAAGATCTATTTATTCTCCTTTGTATTTTATTCTTTTTCTTTTTTTGTAAGCAGAGTTTTTTTTTATAACACTGATCAGAAAGAGATGATTTACATCTCATGAGGAGTGGCAAAAGTTTATTCCCCACCTTGTCTGAACTGTAAGACTGATGGACCCATGCGAACTGGGGAGTTGTAATTCCCATTACACTCATCAGGTTGTAGCCATGTTCCCCACTGTTTCAGTTCTGACTAGTTCCCCAGCTTGCCCTCTGTTATCAGTGTTTTGGAGAAATTTTAGGTACTATAAGCAGTAGTAGATAAAGAAGACTCGAATCAGTCATAATTTCAGAAAACAAAGAAATAAACACCAAAACAACTCTCTAGTTGTAACAATCAATAAAGTTTCCAGTCACTTTCTATGCTGTATGTAAGTCAATAGTATTCCATTCACATAATTGCATTTGTGACAATGGAAAATTGTTCAAGAAAATATTATGTCACAAATTAAAAACAAGAAGTAAGACTATAATAGAAAATCTTTTTTAGATTAGATTACATGTACCAATAAAATTAAACACTAAAGGAAAAATGCAATAAAATATATACTATTAAAGAGACATAGCACATATGTCAAAAATTATATTTGAATTTTCAGGCTACAACACTTATAATAGAACTGAGATATTATCATGCTACTTTTGTGTTGTTATTATTATTGCTTTTAGAAAAAGAACAAAACACAGTACAATATTATAGTTTTTAAACAGTACAGTATTTTCAGGAACTCATAAAGGTTGAGTTGTTTTATTTCAATGAAGAGCCTAGAGGTTTCGAGGTAAAATTTTTATTATATAATGACTTACTTCTTTCAACACTTATTGTCCAAGATATACTTAAGCTCTAAAAATATGACCCTCAAAGCACCTACAACTGCTAAGCTATTTTTATTTTACTTTTTGGCATCTGACAAATGATTTTTTTTTTTTTGTTCCTAGAAAGAAATCCATAGAAAGAGCTTAAATGAAAATTTAGAAGTGATTTAACCATATACAGTTTTAAATGCATTACTTCAATGTCATGGTAATGAATATAAATACAGCAAGCTGTTGGAAAATGATCAAATCTATAAATGGATGAGAATTCTTTATGCAGGTTCATCCCAAATATTCAAATTATTGGACTGCATCATAAAAAAATAAATGAAAGAAAAAGCATTTTTTGGGGACTATCAGGTTACTGTGGCTAGCATGTTAATAAAGACAGAGAGGCCTCTATCAATAAAGATATCAAATTAAAAATCTAGCACTAATTGCAGCAATATATGATATTTCTAGTTCATGCTAATAGAATCCCGTTAAAGGAGACCAAACAGAAAAGAGAAAACAACTGAAATGAAAAAAGTATAACAAACAAAAATGAACAATGCGTCAGGAAAACTTGTGATGAACAAAGTCTTTGGTCAAGCACTTTAGGATTCTTTTTGAAACTCAGAAATAGACTTGTAATTGAACTACAATTTCAAATATATTTGACTGAAAACTATTTTATGAAATGGATTTAGTTGTTCAGAATACTGGGATTCGGTTTTGCCACTTATTATATAATTTTGAGCAATTCATCTAAGTTTCCTTAGACCTAGGCAGACTCTGATCTGCTCCAGCTGAGCTCAGCGGATAGGCTGGGCCGCCACCTCCCAGCTGCATCTGTTTGCTCTCTGCATCCACCCACCGACAGTTATCATCATCCCTACTGAAACTGCCACCATAATTCCACTTGCAATCACTCCCTGCCCCAGTCCTGCTGGAATGAACTAGGCTAACTCAATGACTTTTCAGCTCTGGGTCATTAGACACAGTCAGGGTAGGGAATTATTACTTAATTTTGTAGCCTTTAAATGTATGGGGAGAAGGTCCGCTGTTGCAAGAAAGTCTTCATCAGACTCAAGTGCAGCCATAAAAACAGATCTACCTTTACTGTCCTTTCACCATGTATAAACTGTGGTAACTTTGTAACTTCTAGTAACTTTGCCCGCAGTGGAAAGTGGAAAAAAGTTAAATTTTTGAAATTATGAACATAAATACTCATGTCAGCTTGTATCCATGCTGATATTTTATATATGAAATAATGTATATATACATTGTCTATTAAAAAATACAAAAATACTTTAAATATTTTTTCTTCCAAGTTGGCTAAAGTAACATCCTAACTGCACTTAAGTGCCTAGGAATATTGTGTCTTTCTTAAATGAAGGTAAGATTTAAGTCTTAATATTGTTAGAAACAAAAATGGTGCAAATGGACGGCAAACTCTGGTCTGTATAATTAACAACACTGGTATACTTCCATAAAGTACATGGCTCTACATATTTTGTTGGTTGTCTCATTCCAATCTTTTCCTTGCATTCAAATCTGATAGAAACAAGGTCCAAATCCCAACTTTAAAAATAAACATATTTTTAAAAATAGCTTAGGCATCATTACGGTGTAAATACATGTATCTCTACATTTTTAATGGACATTTTTGAAACAACATTTAAGTAGCAACCACAATTTCTCTGCGTGGCTTATTTGACCACACATATTGCAAACTGTTTTCATTTTCCTTTATTGTCCTCTAATGATCTCATCAAGAGCACATAATTAGTGCAGTAAACTGCACAGCACAGACTCTGCCCTGAAGCAGCCAAGCAGAGTTCTCTACTAGCCCCTCTCCCACTGGAACGGTACTGCTAATGGACCATGATCAGTAGCAAGTATTTCAAGGGATATGCTCTTTTTAAAATAGCCTGTGATCTCTGGCTTGAAGTAACAGTTCTGGGGCTGCCGCCATCTGTACTGACATACACATCAAAGTTGTTCTCTATCTTTGAATAAACCTACCAAGGTCAATTAATAATGGCTTTAGGTGCCTGAGAGATGCTGTAAAACTCTGAGCAGCTGGGTCTCTATGGCAATTTCTCTTTTTATATAAAACTTTTAATGTCCTTTCTAGTAAGTAACCCTACAACTTAGATCTGCTACAAACTGAAACTACCAGTATACATGAGCTTAGAAAGATACCACTTATCAAAGACCAAAAACATCACAGATAGATCAGAAATGCATAAACACAGAGAGATAACTATTTTCTAACAGACTAGATTTGAATATAGGTTTACTGTAGAAGTTAGTTACTATATTTGGATTTTTATACCATATATATATTACTATACGCTCCAATGCGCAAAATATCACAAAGAACAAGCCCTTAAAAAAGTTACCTTGATGACACAAAGACCAAGTTTTCTTAGATTTACAACATGCTGCAGTGCAGTCTATGATCTGTACGATAAAGAGATACTCATACAATACCCGTTTTATGTCATATTATTTAATTTTGGCGATCTGCTTACTGCAGATAGCTATATGAATAAAAGGAAATACGGAACTCTGCTTTTGTCCCACAGTTCATTATCAGCCCCCAAAATACATAACAGCCTCTAGGTCTCATAAACTGTGCGTAGACCAGCAGCAACACCATAGTGTCACCTTTTCTACTCCCTAGCTGACCTCAGTCTGCTCTTTTCAGAGTACAAGTGAGATGGACAAATGAGCAAGTTTTACAACTGCTGAAGGTAAGAAATTTCTTCACACAGAACATGGTAGTTTGGATGCATGTGCATCAGTATGCGCATGTGTATGTACACATCCATATACACCCATAGAAATGTTTTCCAGACCAGCCATTTATTTTTTTCCCTGCCATCAGCGAATCACAGCTGGTGGGACAGCACTTAGGCAGTGTGCACATAAGTAACTGATAGAAATATAAGGCAGGGAGCAACAAAACCTGACAAAAGAATGAGAGAAAAATATAATTGATTTACTCTATCATTTACACCACTGCTCCCCTCCATTCACTTACATTTATTGAACCCTGCATAGTAAAATGTCACCCTGAGCAGTCTCTTGGGTAGTTTACCAAGGCTCTAATCTTCATCTGCAAGCAGTCACGTAGGATCATATCACTAGCTTAATTTTAATCCCTGTTGTTCATGACGTACAGAGCAGAATACAGATATGTAACGTGATGGAACATGCCTGCCATTTGCCCTAAGCACTGAAAATCTTACAGAAACACAAATGCCGCGCACAAAAGGCTGAAGCACTACCATAACTCATCTTTGAATGCTCTGGCTTATTTTTAAATTTCACACACAACAGTTGAAAGTTTCAGGAAAAGTAATTTTAGCAACAGATACAGAAATGTATAGAGTCTTCTTAGGATTTGCTTACATTTGTTAAAATGTTCTGGTAAATAAATAAGGATTATATACATGATAAAGCTTCCTACACATAATTTACTAATACAATTTTGCTCTCAACAGAAGTAGCAATTTACTATATTTTTTTTGATTTGCTTTGTAAACACTTGTGAGTAAAATGGCACACATATAAAGTAAAAAGCAAAATGTTCTGAGGATGTGTAAATGAGAAATTAAGTATATTTACATAACACTAAAGAATTATTTGTCACATTTTTCCTGGATTACTTTGCAAGCAGCACCAGATTTTAAACAATAACTCAAAAATAATGAGTTGAAAAACTAATAGTAATGCACTATTCTGGTCTGAAATATAACAGCTCCTTACAATAAAGAAGAAAGGCCTCAACTAAAATTATTTAGTAAATAAAATTCCATAATATTTACAAAACTACATGGTTTATAAAAAAGGCATGAAGAGTAATCATTTTCTGAGTTTTAATGAAAGCTTATAAAATTTATAAAATATGCAGGAAATCAGGATTTCAGGATGCCTCTCTCTTAGACAACAGAAAGCAGTGACTTGACTTCACTACAACTTTAGTGCATAGCTGCAAGTTTTCAGAAGTGAAAGCATAAAAACTAATAAAAACATAGAAAGCAGAGAAAGTGAAAGCGTAGAAAACATATAATTTAAACTTAATTTATACATTTTTATGCCAGACCTACTCTTTGGGGGGAAAAAGACTTTTCTGCTTTTGCATGTCTGCATTGCATCTCAGCAAAGAAAAAACAGGAAACTATATTCTCCATTGCTATCCATCTCTGCTCTTTCCTTGAGAGCAGTGTAATGTATCATATAAAATGATCTATTACAAATAAGCTAAAATGATCTGAAAATAGAATGACTTAAAATGAGACTGCCACTTTTGAAAAAAAGAATTTATTATTGAAAATAGTTTTTCATTTCCTGCACTGCAGCTTCAATGTAGTAATTCATCTAATATGCCACTTACTTCAAAAAGGTTTTCCTTTAAAATATATCTGTATTTTTGCCATTTTTAAATTAAAATCATTTTAAAATTAAATGTATATTTTTAAATTAAAACAAATGCCATAATGAATGAGATCTTGAAATAAAATTAACACCACACTAAAGACTAAATTATGTTAAACAATATCTATTGTGCTAAGGTTCAAAAAAGCTGACTCAGTGTAGATTTTCCTGTAATTTACAGCCTTTAAGCTTATTTGGAATTTGTACAATCTATAAAAAATATATTTGCCAATAAGTTTTGCAAGAAACTTTTTTTTTTTTCAATTTTCTTGCATATATAGATATGTAAGAAATGTATAGATATGTACACAGATGCTAACACTTCATCTCAGTATCTAAATACTTTAGAGAGAATTCCCAAATTCTGCCTGTTCTTGAGACTGTATCTGCCCACGTGGGAATCTGTGGAAGAGATTACATTCAAACATATTCTGACCTGGAAAGAAGACCAAAGAAGTAATCCAATGTTAAATTACATAAAAATACAGAGATCAGCAATTTCTGAGACCAAACAGTAATTAGGGAGATATCTAAAGCCATTAACAGGACATGTCATGTTGCAAGATTTCACAAAAATCTACTTTTATTCGCATTTAAATTACATGCTATCCTACTGTGTAAAAGATAAACAATCATAGTTTAGGTTATATAATTAGGATATAGCAGCAGCTAAATAGGATTTCTGTCCAGCAAAGTACAGTAGAAAAGGTACATTCTGCCCCTGCCTTGGTCAGAGACAGATGTTACATAAAAATGTAATTAATAGTCATTAAAAGTAATATGTTTGTTCACTGCCACTTCCCAATGTGAACATAATTTTATATTGAAATAGTAGAATATAATTAGTGTTCAGATAAATGAATTTATGGCATGGTGGCTATCACTGCACCTGGTAATGCAGTCTTCTGCACTTCAACCTTTCTGTCTCTGTTAGACCAGATTCTGATCTTGCTGAGATTTAAACAGCCCTACTTTCTGTAACTGCCTGACTTCCCCAGGCAATATGTTTCCCTGGGATCCACAGCTGTAAAAAGTATCACCTCAGTGTGAATAAAGGTATGAGAACTGGACCTATTGCCTTTAAATGCCTCCTCTTTGCATAAACTTCTTAAAATTTTTGCACATTGCACACCATTCTGACTAGACAAAGTAATGCAACAATGGGGACTTCTTTTCTCATAATATTGGTTAACAGTTATACTAGACAAGACATCTTAAATGTGAATTTTTGGAGGAGAAAATGTATGCATAAGTTTATCCATTAATAGTGTCATATATATCTCTAGACAGCACAAAAAATCAGGACAAATATATCTCTGTCTATGATGACAAGTGCTTAAATTGGATTCAAAAAACAGATCAAAAATATATAAACAAACACAGAGAACAAAGAATTAACAGCCCACAATCTTTCAAAGAAAGTTAACTACTACAAGAAAGGCTTGATAGACACTTTTTATCTTCACAACACCCAGGTTCTCCACTGAAACACAGTCAGCTTTACCATTAAAGAAAAAAAAAGGCAGAAAGATTTTTCGTGGGTTGACCATTTCTTCCATTTTTGTTGCCAAGAAGAAAAAAAGCAAAACACTGTAGAGTTTAACATGACTTTTCATCATATTTGCTGAGTCTGAGTTTCTATATCTAATTAAACCAAACACATGAACAAAACAAATCAGTGAAGAATGTGCATATATTCTGCATATATTCATATATATAGCCACCTAACAAACCATTTTTCATTGTGAAAGAGCATGCAGACAGTTTAAAGATACAATAATATCTGCAGACCCATTCCTTTCTAGAAACACGGATTGGCACAGAATCTTTACTGCTTTTAATAATCTGCAGCACTGTGGATTATAAATTAAGTGCTCAGCAGCCTGGTCACTTCCCCGGAGAATCCCCATGAGTGCTCCCCATGAATTGCCACCAGTATAAATGTGACAGAAATGACGCACTGTAATTTTGTTCTGTTCCAGTTTCTACCTCTCCTTCCCTTCGCTTTCCGACCCTACCCTAACAACACACCCGACCCTGTGTTATTTGGGGCTGAGGAATTGTTTCATTTATAGGGAAGAGACAAGAGCAAGGGTGTGGTATGTTGGAAGGCTGTGTTCTTTCTAATGCAAGTTGCTGCCAGCCTCCCAGGGACAACGTTTAAGCCACATGCTGGCTGTTTTAGCATCTTCTGCTGCCATGTCACCATATACCAGGTAGCTGCAATGAGCTCCCTTGTAGCTGCTAAATCCACAGACAGAGAACCAAGTCATTCACACAGTAGTGTGAATGGTTGCACACTGGCTTACTAATTCATTAGAAAGAAAAGAGCTTAAACCACCCTGGATGGAAACCAGAGTAACTGCTTAGTTCTTGGATGAAGAAACTGCTACACTGTCTTCACCCACCTGAGGCCAATTCGCGTGTGCATACTAAATACCACTTGGCACCATATTCTAGGCCCCAGGTGACTTCCATCTGATCCTCAGAAAAAATGTTATAATTTCTGTGCTCTGCTCAAAGTGTCTAAAATAATGACTTGACTCCATTTGCAGCCCAACAGAGTGGTGTTTTCATAGCATGTAAACTAGATGTGCAATGAGGGCAAGGTCGAGGGTGGTTTTTGAGGACGCTATACATGCTAGAATAATGCTGAAAAACTGTGTAGATGAAGTACCCAAGTCTGCCAAAACTGAGGCATGATCCTATGTGTGTTTAATAAATGAAAGCAACGCCAAGAAAGTGTTAGCTGGCACACACCAAATCCATGTCAGGGAGTGCTAACACTGAAGCAACATGGATGATCTGATGTTCGAGCTCAGGCTCTGCAGGAAGGACGCAGCCTTACTGCTGCCCTGCAGCCTGGGTTAGGAAGGAGTCTGGTTTGATTCAGTCCTGCAGAAAGTCGCTGCTTGGAAGAAAGGTTGTCTCTGTAAAGGAAGATTTTTGCAGCAAAAACTTACAAAGCCTGATTTACACAGCCTGAAAAACTTACAAAGCCTGAGGTTAAAGGTTGCTGTTACGGTGATGTAGGCAATCTCAGGGGGTAATAACCAAGGATCAGAAGTATCTAAAGGCTTTCATAGATCTCAAGTAGACGTTTTAAGATCAGTTTAATTACCAGAGCAGAGAACCAGAACAGATGGGAATGAAAAGACGTATATTAGCTCCTTAATGGAATCAGACATGATCTGCTCTACAGATAAAACTTCTCATTTAACTGTGGTAAGAAGAGGGTGGCCACATGTATTTTTATAGACAGTAAACTTGCTCTTTCTTGTCCATACAAAGAAATGGTATCACCATTTTTGATGAAACATGTGAAGCGGACACATATCTGACAATTCATTGAACTCCTCTTATGTGATATGTCCTAGGCAGAGAGAGTTGTAAAAGCAGTTGAAAATGTAAGTAACAGTAACTGAAACTGATGGAATTTTTATAAATCAAATATTAGTTAAATCTCTGTCATTCGTCATCATCAGGCTGAATAAGGTGAAAAATCTGTCATTCCTTAACGATCAGCTCAAGAAGGCTGACGAGGATGACGTAAGAGATTATATCAAGATACCATTTGTGAGCTGAAAGGAATAGATGGCAGCAGTTGCAGCGTAGTCCAAATCACACAGACTATATTGGAAGAACAACAGCACTTCCTGAAAAGGAAGAAGAAAACTAAGACTATTCCAGGAAAACAAAACAACAACAACAAAACATTGACCAAGGTTTGCAATGGCAGCATTTCTTTTAAACACAGAGTGGGGAGGAGAAAGATCCTATTCCTCTTTTGTGGCTGTATTCCTATTCCTCTTTTTGTGGTCTGAAGCATGAGGTAATCAGGAAGAAGGATGATTGTGGCAAGTTTTGTTCAATAAAATCTGAACAAGAGAACTATATTACATTTCATCACGTGAGATATTACAAAGGAACTATTTACACCTCTGTATTTTGATTTAATACCCCATAAGTATCTTTTATCTAAACAGATTTGAGCATATCTTTGTGTAAAAGCAGGTACTACACTTCTATATTACTTAATTTGATGCTTACGTGAATTCCAGTTTAGAAAAATTTTTGCTCCAAGATATAAAAGAATGAATTAAAAAAAAAAAAAGAGACAGCACAAGTAATAAATACAGTGTTTAGCTTTGGAACATGGCAAAATTCTCATTCGATGTAATGATGTCAGCTTTTGTCTTGAGAGTTTAAAATTCTTACAACTTCACAGTCCCCAATTCTGAGTAAGCTCTTTATAACTTATTATCTGCATGATGATTGCAGATCGAAGCCCTTAATCAGTATTATTCATATTCAGAATATGATCCAGAAATGTCCTAAAGATCTGGGATATGGCTGAAATTATATTAACTTATTTCAGATTCTCAAAAGAGGAAAGGAAATTCTGAAGCTATTAAGAATTTAAAACAAAGGGCAAATTGTCTTTTGTACATCTTTCAATTAAAGAATAATGTTATAATGTTACAATGTTAATATTAATATTATAAAGAATCTTAAAGTTTTGTTATTTTCCAAATAGAAAGAGTCTCTGAAAAATCAAAGGCTTAGAATGCTCTAAGATGAGCATTTCCATTATTTTGAGACATAACTGAATCTGCAATATGCCTGCATTATAAAGTTTGGTACTATTTTGAAATCTTAAGTTCCTTGACATTTACTTTATGTAATCTTCAAGGTTTTTTTTTTCCTAATTTGGCCTCCACATACAAATCTCAGACTTCTTTGTGATTCAGTGCAAAAATGAAAGCATTTATTTGAAGATTATTAGAATATGTAGTGGATGACTTTGTGGGTTGTTTACACATGACATCTTTTTTTTTTCCACATAATATACAGAGGAATATATATATATATATATATATATATATATACACAAACAGAAGAAGTGAAAAGATGGAAGNGGTTGTTTATACATGACATCTTTTTTTTTTTCCACACAATATAGAGAGGAATATATATATATATATATACACAAACAGAAGAAGTGAAAAGATGGAAGCACATTTGTGTGCTTACTTTTTGTAAAACATTCATTTCCAGTCCAATATTTTGCATGTCAATTTTGCATGGAAAGGATTATATTATTCAAGTTAAGCTGCTTTAAAACAAAAGGTTACTGAAAATACTGGCGGAAATTTAACTAGACATGTTATTGAATGCCATGATAACAAATCTAACATGCTGAAATTTAGCCACATATCAACTAACACAAATATCTAATCAGAATAAATGTACAATTTTCATGCTCACCACACAAATGTCAACGTCTACCAGAACAGAATATCTCAAAAAATAAAGATATGATTGCCTTCTTTTTACACAACTCAGAAAGGGCAATTTGGACTTAATAATTTGCTGTCTAGCTGCTTATAGATAACATAGGGCATCCATATGTCCCACAATTTATCCTTTATTGCCTACAAGTTTCAGCCAGGCTAGCATAAACACTCTATAGACTTCTGACATCAGTTCTGCAGAAGAGGACCATATAGCTTTAGGTTTATTCTCTGCAACCTACTTCTTTATTTCCCTCCCAAAACTCAGTTGTATCTGACCCCTACAAGTGCAGTCTTCCAGATGGTAGATTCTCAGTTTTCCTGCTCAGACACAAGTATTTATATATCACTTTTGACCACTCAACAGCTTCCTTAAAACACATATATGCTTACACAAATTCAAGGAGCCTTAGAGAAAAAAAAATATATATGTGTATTCCAAAGCAGCACAATCTATTTTCATATCTATTTTTATCTGCAATACTACTAAGAGGTTAAATAAGGGAGTTCAGTTTACAGCAAAAGAACACCACCAGTTTGCACTCTTTCAGGAACAGATTCTTTCAAGAAGAGAGCACATCTCTTGTGTCCTGGGGAAACCGCCTTTTCATAATGCCCATTACAGCCAGTTGTGCTGCTACTCGAGTAGCATACACTGCTTTCTTTACAGAGCCTGTCACACAAATTATCCTTTTGTCTTACACTGCTATTCCCTGCTGAGTTATCCTGGACATGTATAACACATATGCCTGTTATGAGCCAGCCTTGTGACAAGAGGGAATCTGCTGGGACAGTCTGCTTCTCTCTGAAATCTAATATATTGGCAGCTTGTTCACCAGAGCTAACTTTGCCCCTAACTAAGGTTAATCTCTTCAGGCTCTTTCAATAGAGAGTTGAGACATGTAAGTTCCTCCAAAGGAAAAGCTTAACTTCACATATCCACCCTTTGTGAATACCTTCTATCTCCTCCCAAGGCCAGTCAGAAATCCAATATAAAAGCCACATTTTAAGGTACAAATCAGCATGTAACATTGCACTTTTGTATTTCTCAGTGCGACTTTACTGCTGGTGTAGAGTTCTTGATAATCCAAAACACAGGCATCAGAAGCAGTCAGGGTATGCTTGCACGTGTCTTCACGGTTCTTTTCTTTCATCCTGTGGTCACTTACTCAAGCTAAGAAGACTGTAAAGTTCACTTGCTTTGCCTATCGAGTTAGGAGAAACGTGGGGCAATTTGTGAGAAAATGACAAAAACAAACAAACAGCTGGAAATTTCTGACTACAACAAGAGGGTCAAATCACAACACAGTAAGAGAACCATCCTCAGCAAAAACTACAGAAATCTCTCTCAAGCAGAGTAATTTCAACAACTTTCTCCTGCAATGAAAAAGTTCCCTAAAGATTTTTTTCCTCAGGCCCTTAACAGATTTTTACACTTTCTTACAATATCTACTTCAGTGGGAAGTCTAGCTTTATTAAAGACATAGTTTAATACTGTGCTACACTCAATATAGATCTTCAAAAAATATTTCTCTTTTCTGTAAAAGCCTTTTATACAAATTAATAGAAGTTAATTTAAAAATATATATTAAACTTGGTGACATATGCTGAAGGAAACATATGTACACTGACAACAATAGTAAAATAGTTGAAGCTGAAAATATTTATTATTCTCAAACTTGGCTCAGAAAATGAAAACAAAAGAATCAAGTGCTTGTTAAGGCCAACATAAAGCAAAGAAGAATGAGGGAATAAATGAAATATCTCAAAAAATATTAGAAGCAAAAACAGGTTTGGGAAACAGAGGGTCACAAGAATATAGGTGAAGCTTTCTGAAAGAGAAAATTTCTTGAAAAAAAAATTATTTTCTAGTTTTACTAGACAACTACTAGAACTTGTGTTGCTGTTAAGATAAAGTTCATTTGTTCTGATCTGTTAAATACATAAATATTTTGAAATAGTTCATTGGCCATAGATGTTTGTACTATCATATACATTAATATACATAATAGAAATATATGGAGTATTACATAAATCCAAACTATGCTTGTATTTATACTAAATCACAATACCTATTCAATTCCAAGTGACATCATTAATATGTAGTTGTAGTAACTGTAGTCATTAGGAACCCTGGGCACATACCATGGATCACTAATGACACTTCGCAAACACATAATAAATACATGCGCTCCTGCCTTAGAGAACTTGAACACTAAGTGTAAAAAAAGAAATAACATATAATATATAAACATTTTTGAAAGTAGAAGAGTAACTGTTTGCACTGTAGGAGATTTTTTCAGAATATCAGTATTCTAACCAATGTCAAATGTAGACATTCTGGAAAAAAGAATCTGAAAAATAAAATGAGGTGATTTGGTGGATAAACATCCAGGAAACTGAAATATGGAGGGAAGAAAATGAAGAATATGAAAAAAATAATATGAAGAACAGGTTGTTAAGTGCTTTGAAAGTAAACAACACATTTGATATACTTTAAAAGAGAGATAATGGAGAAATTCAAGATAAGTTGGTCACATGACAGGCTACAAAAGCTTTTTTTTTCAGTAATTTTTATGCATGTATAAGTGTATCATATATACCAAAGACAGAGAAGGCTGTTTAAAGAATTGACATATCAGATACTAGCAGAACATGGATGAGTTTTACCTGCTGGTTGCATGCAAATATTCAGTTCTGCTAATCCCACAATTTTCCCTGTTTTGCAATCACTGCATTAATAAACATAATTAGATAAGAAGCTGGATATACCAGTCTTTTTCTGTGTCATGTAAGAGCAAATATTTAATTCATAAAACAGTGCAAGCAGCTGAAGCATGGCATTGTATTTTTTTCAGTAGATATTTCGTTAACCATCTTTAATTAACAGTTCCTAGGTAACTAGTTGTCAATATTACTAGGTATTATTTCTTGTTACAGGAGCTGTAGATCCTCTCCGGTATGGGTAGAGAAATAATTAAAGACAACATAAAAATTGTAACAAGTAGATGTCCCTCTTGCAAAAATTGTAAGGAAATGCTGCTAATTTAAGATGCATCTAAGTTCTCCTGAGCAAAGATGCAGAGAAATCTCACCCTAACTCAGGAAAACAATTAAAAAGCTCTTATGTGTGTATATCCTTAATTATGTCAATGGCTTAAATTTAGATTACAAGAATTGTAAGACATGTTCCAGTCTCAATTATGTGCTCTGGCATTTGTGTCTGATTAACATAGTAAATTAGTACAGTTTGATTGTTTTTTCTTGTTTAATAAAAAAAATAGTCTGAATGATTAGGCTTTATTGTAAAAACAGAATATTTTTTCCTGTATCTATTAAAACACTATTACCTTTTTTCTTTTCTTTTTTTTTTTTTTTGTTAAATAGAATGTGTCTGAAGTAAGAAAAATCCATGTAAAAGCATCAAGTGGTACCATGCCATTTGATAAACTCTACTCTGCACTCTGGCCAAAGGCTGCCCTTAAACTTCATCCACCTGATCAATGCACTGGAGATTCAAAGGAAGTCAGTAGTGACTGGTAGCCCTGAACTGGTATGTGTTACCTACTTTACTTTAATGAGATGTTTGACTTGGATGACCTCAACTAAACTCCCAACATCACATTGTAACACACTAATTTTAGGGGGGAAAAAAAGAAATTTAAAAAATAATTAAAAAAAATCTAAGTATATCTGTTTATATGTATATATACATATGTGCTTTTTTATGTATGGGTATATACATACACCCACACACACACACATATGAAATACAAAGGATAGCATATTTTTTAGCTTATAGTTTATATATAAAGTCACTCTTTTTTGGTGCCAGAAAAAGATACACATACAAGATTTCTCTTTGTTCTTTTTGTTTTATGCATATCCTCTGACAAAGTTAATTTAGCATCTACTGCAAAACAGCTGTTACAAAATGTCATAGTTATGAACGATAAGTGTTGTAATCTGAAAGATCTTTCAGATGGAACAAATTTAGCTGCAATTATGACTACTTCTTGTCCAAGCTGAAAGAACTGATCTACTCCAGACAGAAACTCAAGAATAAAGTAAGCAAAAAGCAAAGTCAATACATAACAGGCATGTACTTCATGCTAAATATACTGCAGTTGTCTTGCTTATACATCTATGTACACAAGCTATTAGTGTTAATATTTCATTGAAATAATGCCTTCAGATTTTTTTTTTCTACTTTGCTCCTGCATCAACATATTATCATTAAAATAAAATAAATAAAGATTTTTTTTTTTATTGATGAGGGGCAATAGCATGATTCTTGGTTGGAACAATTTTTTTTATTGCATCCAACTAATATTAGTTACTAATAGTTAATATGTTCCTAAATTACTTTTATTTGGCTTGAAAACAGAGATGGTAAGAGAAGTAAATGTGTTTCTTTATAAGTATGATATGACATGCCACAGGGTTAGCTGGCAATGGTTATGAAGCATTTGTAGATTGAGGTCTATTGAGTTGAGGTCTATTTAGCCTGGTTTTAATATTATGCAATCCTGCAATATATAGAGTGTAGCAGCCCCTGAATCACGTAAGAAATGAATGTTTCCCTACCTAATAGTTGCCCCTGGTTTCCTTTCTTTTCCAATCCCCAGAACAATTTTATACTTGATAAATTAGCTAGACATCTTTTCCAACAAAAGCCACTGTTTTACTACACCCTTTAAGTAAGTAGCACTTATTTACACCATATCAACATCCTTAACATCATATATCATATTAAGTTACATTTTTATTACCTAAAGCATTTTGTTTTTTCAAGTAGAAGACTGAAGTATGAAATATAACATTTACTGGAATTTGTGATAATTACTGTGAATGGCCCAAGTGAATTCTCTTTGTCCATTTGCAAATGTAATATTGTACATATTACATTTTCAAGTTCAAGTAACACATCACACAAACCTGACACAATGCACGAAATTAAATCAATAGTAACATAGGATTTTAAATAATCATCATTTGTCAGAATTTAGTAGTGAGGACAAGTTAGTTACACTCAGGATCATCTGGGATGAAAAGTTCTACTGAAATCTTACAATAGAGAGTAAATGTTAAGGAAAGACGCAATTTCTGAATACTTCAGGACAAATCATTTCTTGATTTAATCTCTGATCACATTATCATTCTGTGTCATATATACATACCAAACTATATACAGAAAAGAATGTAATGTTTCTAAGAACACTCAAATATCACAATCATCATTCAAACGGAGGGAAAATAAAGAATGAAAAAGAACCACAAAGTTGACATGGAAATTTTATACAAAAACCATTCTAATCCTTAGAACAGACTTCATATATTATCCATGAACTTGTATGTTAAAAAGGGAGTTACTCGCTTCAAAGCTAAATTTGAAATAAACATTCCAATATAAGATAATTTTAATATGGTATTTTCTGAATATGTTCTGATAAGTGTATTTGCCTAACTATTTCATAAACACCTGGTCGTCACATTGACCGGTTGCTAAATAATAAAAATCAGGTACATTTGCAGGAAAGTACAGTAAACCTCTGCCAGTAGGATGTATAATATTGGCATGACAGTGAAAAATTCAATCCAGTAAAAAGAAATGGGGGATGCTGAGACTGTGAAAAAAAATGTACAAAATACTTCTGTTATATAAACAGTAAGTAAAAACTTGATTAAATCTGTAGTATAATACATAAAACTAAGCAAGCAGAGCCAAGGTTAAATGTTAACTTTGGCATTTCTTACCTTTACTTTTGTATTTAACTTAAATTTCAAAGAGAAAATAACAGTGCAATTAGTTTTACCTGTAAATGGGGAAGTCTTTATATATATATACTCATATATATATAAAACTTTTTAAAAATATAAATTCTAGTTTATATAAATAGTAATTTTTCTAAAATATAAATTCTAGTTGAACCAGAAGTTTATGGACTAGATGCAGAGACCAGTATTTGAGTATTTTGAGCATAAATGTCTCATGTAGTTATCTAATGTCTAATGTAGTTATTTCAACTTAGAATAGATAAAAGATACTCCTAAAATGGTATAAGCCTGTCAAAGAAGTCAGGTTTGTCATGTGCTAATCACAGCACCATGTGTGAGATTCACAGGGAATTATAGAAAAAATATATTTCTTTCTCATGCGCCTGATGATGGATGTGCAATACAGAAAAAGAAATCAATAGTTCAGAAATATAGTTCCAGCAAACTCAACTTTCTTGCCTAAAGTATTCTCTAAAATCTAACAGAAGAGGCATGTCTTGAAATGAGATGAAATGATATAATACAGTAGTAACTAAAAGACAAAAAACATTTTAACTACCGGAGTATTTTGGTGATTTAATCATAGTGCTATCACAATCATTGCTACTCCTACCTGTACCGTTCTATTACACAGGCCTTTCTTTAATCTGTTTCCTTGCGGGCAAGAGAGAAACCCCACAAGGAAAAATATCGTCCAGACAAAGAGTTTTCTCTCCCTCCAAAGCCCTTCTCTTCCCATTCCCTGCCTTTTGATTTGATATAAAAAATGGAAAGCCAGGTGCAGAGCCAATTTCTATGATTTTGGCAACTTCACACTGATTTTCACAGAAATAGTCTCCTCAGAGCAGAATTCTTATTGAGCACACAAATTAAAAATATCTGCAATAAATAAACATAACTCAGAATCACTAAACGAACACATATTTTAGATGAATATTTAAAATAAAAAATATGCTACCTTAATAAGTGTCACAAGTTGAAACCATATGTCCCTTCTAACTTCAACACATTTGTTTGCAAATATGCATGAGAAGTGAAGTCATACAGAAACAAAATATTTTCTCCGAGTTATTTTACTAGTATTCTGGAAGTGATTCTAAATGAAGTGGGCAGTATTAGTCCAACTAGAGAAAAAATCTCTCAACTCCTCTATATACAGTCCTACTGTATGAAAAATGTAGAAAAAAATATCACCAAGAAAGGAATAATTCTTAATTGGAAGGGTAGCAACCTTCTAATTTTTTTAGGATTCTAGCTTGGTTGTAAGGGGCAGATCTAGAGAAAGCTTGAACAGCTAGAGAGAAAATACAGGCATCTACTCTTTACACATGGATCAGAAGCCTCCGGCGGTAAGGAGGACGTCAACATGCAGTTGCCTAGAGCACACCAACTGGAAAGGAAAGGTGCAAGAGGTAGGTCTGAGATTCGGCTCTTCTAAGTGTCCCCCATGGGGGCTTGAATCAGGACTTCCAAGCAGAAAAGGCATTTCTGATCTATCCGGGGCAGATATGGGAGGCTGTGAACCCCCACAGCTGCAATCTCATCAAACTGGGGCACGGAAGTAGCTGATTCTGCAGGTAGTAACCTTAACAAATCCACGCTGGTCTGCACCATCCTGCATGTTGTAGCTGGGTCAAGTACAGCAAAGAATTCAAACCCTTCTCCAGAAAAAGAAGGTAGAGATGAAGCGAGAGCCTGTGCTGAGCAGCCTGTCAGTTGAACAGCATCAAGGAGCTACGAGTTCTAGTTCCAGTGCTCACATGAGTTTCATTTTTGAAACAGACAGAAATAAAACTGCAGGTAGGATGTATGTAGATGCCTGTGCGTGCAGTGTATGCCTTAGACTTACTCAAGGCATGCCTACAAAATGGGCTTCTTGGGTAGCTTAGGCGCATCCTGATCCATTTTGAGAGCATCCTCACGAGTTGACACTAAGGCAAACACTAAGCATGCAGAAAAGGCAGACTTGCAGATGCCGCTGTAAATCGGCCTCATTTTTTTTTTCTGGATTTTCAGAGGTGATTATTTCACCTTAGAATACAAAGCCCTCAAAAATATTTCAGCAAAGCATGATACAAACTCTATCTTTGTGAAAATTTCACAATTTCACTCATACATTCCTGGAACACCGAAAAAGACCTGAAGTCTACAAGCCCTTGAGCTTATACCCATTTTACAGCTATACACATTGTAACACAGGAAGGATGTGACCTTTCCACTATTTGATTTGTCTATGAATTTCCCACAAATTCAGAAGTCCTCTCACCTGGGTTTCATCAAATAGACAATCTTCCTTTGCTTGGGTCCAAATACTCAAGTAATTAAAAGCAGTAAAAAGAAAACAGAAGATTCAATATATGTCCTTTGATTTGGTGAACCTTTCGTTTTTCTTTTATCAGGCATTCAAGATGCTGAATTAATTAGGCTATTAACACATTAAAAGTAAATGCTAAGTGTTAATAACACCAATTTAATCACTGCTGAGTCAGTTTTATTTTACACAGACTGATGCTGTATTTTCAGCTAAGAAATTAGACAGTAATTAGAAATTATCCAGCAATTACGATCTAAGTGTTATAATTCTGTAAATGTGCTATAAAGTATCTGACAAGGTTTTGATTATACACAAAAAATTCACTATATTATCAGTTGAAAATCTATCAGTTTTGTATTATAAAATATTAAAGCAACAAATGCCCTTTGTAACTTCTAGTTTTCAGTAATTTAGAGTTCTGCTGGATTTTCTTTAACTTGATATGTAGGAATCATGATTGATAGATGTAGGAATTGGTGAGTTTGTACAAAATAAGTAAGATAGATAACAGCTGGTGAGGGTTACTTCCTTCCTAGTCCTCAGTCAATTACTGTATGTAACCTTATTTGGGGAGAAATTTGCTTTAAAGATGTGTTTTTTGATAAGAAAAAAAAAGAAAAAAAAAGATGTCTTTGAAAAATAACATTTAAAAGATCATTATCTAATCTCACAGAAGAAAAAATATATTAAAATTTAAAAAAAATCAAGGATAAAATAAATATTCTTAGGACAACAGTTCATAAGAAGCCTGTAAAATAATAGCAATAATTACACCTGGGAGTGACCACAATACATTTTGTTTCTCATTAGTATGATTATTCTTCCAGTGTAATGAATTATTATTATTTGCTTAAAAAGATGATATACTAGCACGAGGGACTTCATTTTGGGAAAATTTTAAGTTTAGTGTGATGTAGTGTTCTACCACAATATTTGTCAGGAGATATTCATAAATCAGAACTTAGGATCATTTCAGAATCTTAGATTTTAAATTTCAGAAATCACAATTGATTATACAAAATAGAAGAATTTAGTATGAAGTTTATATAAGTTTATATGAAGTTCTCATAAGTCTAATATACCAACATGCCTATGTCAACTGTGAATCAACTATTTTGGGGAAATCTCAATCTTCTGCTTTAAAAAATGATAAAAACATCTAATCTTCTTAGTAGCAGAAGAAATTTTTAAAAAAAAAGAGAGAATAATCTAAAAGCTCAAAACTCAGAAGAAAAATGAAGAGAACCTCAAATATATTAGCCTGTAAAATTTGGTATCAAAGTCGCACTTTTTCTGGAATTATTTCAGAATATCCAAAGTGAGCAAACTGTAAATGATTTTATAATATGATTGATGTGTTTTCTGTAAGTACCTTTGAATTTTTGGTGAAAGGAGAAGGCAATTGAAATGTTCTGGGTAAGATATTTTCTTCAGAACATATCCAATCACATTGAAGGATAATTGCTGCTTCTTAGTAATGAGCATGAACCTCTCTGAAGAGCATTGCTGCCTCTGGAATACACAAGCCCTTCTGAAATACCTCTTCCCTAATACATGGAAACTGTTACCTGTAGGCACAGTCTCCCACTTCTGCAGTTACACACTTCTCACTAAAAAGTGTTGCTTCCTCCTTTAAAGTATACCAAGTACTATGGTATCTTGCTAAATATAGCACTCCAAAGCATGTGAAATACCTCTCCTCTCAGATAGGAGACTATTTTTTCCTACGCAAAGTTCAGTTGCTTAAAAGCACGCGGCGTCACTTTGCTTTGTGGTTGCACACTTGACTGAATGCTACCGCTCAGCCGCAGCAGATACTGTCAGTCACGTCTCTACAGTTTAGTTTTAAAGGACTGACTACATAGGTGGAGAGTGACAGAAATTTATGTTAGCTCTAAGTTGCTGATGGTGCCAAAACATTTGTGTTGCAGCCAAAACACACATGGGCTGCAGTACGCCCTGTCACCACTGCTGGCCTAACAGTGACTGAAACAAGTCATAGCTGTGGTTACCGGCCGGAGGCATGGAAATGTCCATCCTTCCATAGTGCTGGGCCATCCCACAGCTTTCTGTTGGAGGCCTGTAAATGCTAATGATATTTATTATTTTATTCCATCCTATATGATTTTATTTCCCATGTTTTTAAAAGCTGTTACTGATCACTACTGAATAATATAAATTGATGACATGAAAACATTTTTGTGTGCATGAATTGAAGTAGCACAGCTGTTACGAGTGCATACAACAGTTGCCAGACTAGATCAGTGAAGCTTTCATTTGCCAGACAGGTAAGTTAAACAACAGAAATCTTCAGTTGTTTTAGATAGTTTAAGACTGTCTAATATTATTAATAAACATTTTTTGATTGTTTCCAGTAGTATTCTGGTATACATGCACAGTAACAGCATCTTCCAAGGAATCTATTTTGTCCCTTCAATTTTTATTTTCTGTCTGCTGTCGCAAAAGAACATTAATTTTATTTCTTCTTAAATTGTATTTTCCTCAGATACCTCACAGATTTACACAAGACAGCTTTTATAAGCTTTAAGTGAGATGCCCGAAATGAAAAGGTTTTACAGTGCACAAAAAAGAATGTTTCTGTTTTATTGTATAAATATTTTCCTTCCCTCTTCTTGGGGCTGAAATGAGTTTCTAAGAATACATTTAATTTACAGATAAAAGTGAAAAGTAAAGTGACTTTACTGGATTCATAATAGACCTAGTAATCATTGCCATGACTTTCTTGTAGCATGAAGTACCATATTTGCATATTTGTTGGAGAGCTGGCTCAGAAATTGCTAGTCCCCCCTCAGTCAGCAGGGATTAGACCAACTGCTCCTACATCTCAGACATATTCCGTATGTCCCACAAGGATAAAGTCATGTTCCCTTCCTCTTATTCCCTTGTGGGCCTCATGACTGCCCAATGGTGTCAACAGTTTCAACAGAAAGCTCAGTCCATTTCCGGAGCACACTCTGTCCCTCACACACTCTATACCCTGCACCCAGAGCGTGCGCAGAGGAGGCAGCAGCACCACCAACAGAACCTCGCTATCTTAAGCTTTAGCACTCAGGAGTCCACATGCATATAGATATACCTCCTGCGAGCCAGGGGCTTAAGCTACAGAGAGAGTACAAATTTACATGTATCAAACATAGGTTTTGGACTAGGGAGGAGCCCCTTGCCCACTATTTAGACTCTTGAGAAGTGCACTGAAATCTCTGCTCTGGTTTTACAGACAGAGTAGGCCTGGATCTCATTGTTTCTCATTTGTAACTTAGGTTGTATTGAACTATTTTTAGCTGACAGATAGGGAATAAAAACATATTTTATGACTCAACTCTCTGAGCATATGTTTTAGATGTTTTCCATAATTACACCTTTGAATTCATTTTGCATCATATTCTCCCTTTTTTTAGTTCCCCAAAATTCCTAATAATATTCACCTGTGTATAAAAAATATGATCAGATAGATGACATAATTCTTCCACATACAACCTACATACCTTCTCCTCCACGTCTATAATTTCAGAGACCCAATTACAGAACATATGCCTGACAATTTCGTATCTGAACTATGCCTGTTTTGCATCTCACAAGCTCTAACTATAAAATGTATGTGGCATGCCTTATTTTGTTGGCCTACTTACAGTTTTTGTATTTAATACAGGATGTAAAAAGATTTGATAATTAAAGGTAGAGGCCACAAGCTTAAATGTTTGGACTGTCACTACTGAATATTCATTTTTAGCAAAGTAAGCTAGGAAATAGAATCAGTCTATTAATGGATGAGTATCGTCTTTTGGTTCTTGGTGCCAAATATGAACACTTAGTGTACTAGGCACAAATTCACATAGCACAGATGTCATGCAAAAATGTGGAAAATGTGTTTTAGCATGATATCAGTTTGATCTAAACTCAGGATATGTTTAGTACATGTTTAATACCTTATTACGTTATGTACTTAGTATACATGAGCTTTCCCTATTATCCATCTGAAACCAGTGCAGCTCAGCTTAGTCAGGAGGATTTATGGCCTACTTCGGGCTGCAATTTGGAAAAATGTGCATTGTACATTCATTAATCAATGAGAGCCTTCTTTTTACAGTCTGTATTTTGTGCCAGACACTGAAATTGGATCTGTTAAGGGGAATCTTCTAATTCAAAAGGAGCCCTGCAGAAATTCATTCAGCTCAGTCTGTGGATTTTATTCCTATTCTTTCATGCCGTGACTTCTAGAAAGCTACAGTTCTCATTTGAACCACCTTGTGATATTCTACATTACTGAAAGTTTCTTATTAATTAAAAGTCTTGTACATGCATGTATATAAAGGTGTCTAAAATCTAAATCTCATTTAATTCTCACCTGGATGGATGTGAGCATAAGACAAAAGACTGTGTGGTGACACAAACAGAAAATATAATAGGAAGTTAAGTAAGTCCTGTAGATACTTACTGAAATGAAACTTCATCTGCAAGACTGTGAGGAATTAACTTTTTTAACCCATAAGTTACATGTGAATAACATGAATGTTAAAGTCAATAATTTGGGAGGTAATTGAATGAATAGTATGCAGACAGATTTACTACAGAAACAAGATTATAAATAGTAGCTTGGACAAAGTAAGACACATTATTTGATTTCACCCAGTGACTGTAGCCTAAATATATTCACAGTACACTATATTCACAGTAGTATAGTTATTAAAGACTGAAACTATCAGTAGAGTTTTGCACTGCGAAGAAAATACTCTACTCCACTGTGGGTACAAACTAGCTCTAAATGTCTCTGACTTACTAAGTGAGCAGTAATAACTTCAAACATCACTGCTCTGCTAGACATTACATAACTAAAAGTTTTCTATGGGGAGGAGTTCTCTTGTCCATCAACTTAATTAAATTGATTCCTACTTTTATTTTTTTCTTTCCTAGACCAATAAGCAGTATTGGGTAGCAGTGATTTTTGCTAGTGAATGAGCACAGAACAGAATCAAAGACTGGACCTATTACTGACATACTTGGAGAGAGGAAAAATAACCTTTGCAATTTATTAATGTATTCAAAAGACTGTTACAAAACTTTGCAATTTAATTATTGGAAGATTACAGAACTGCTTCAGTGCTTCTCAACTGCATTAAATAAGCTGTACGTGCAAGGAGTAATAAATGAAATTGTTAATTTTAGTGCATCCTTAGGGAATACCAAGAGGGAGGGGATTACATTATTTAGAGCTCCAAATGGATTTGAGTTTATATACAGTAATAAATCTTAAATACATTGTTAATTAACCCTGCCTCAAGCCCTCTTTTACCTTAGGGGTTGAAAGACACAGTGTCTGTTAGGATAACTCACCATTCATATTCTTAAAGATGTTTAGGACTGGGAGGATTTGCCGATAATAGGGCACCAAGGCCTCCCCCACCATGTCGGCTGACACCACCAGGTGCTGGAGGACCTTGAGCGTGATGCAGATGACCTGTCGGTTACGAAGGCTCAGTGCATCTGTGATGTAGAAAGAGCGACAGGCAGAAAAAGCAGAATTAACTTCTAAAATGTAAAGGGAGGGGGAGGAGTCCTCTAATGGACAAATTTAATTAAACTGTATGCTACTGGGGATTCTAAGTGGGCCTTTATTAGCCCAGCTTTGAAAGATCCCAAAGATGGATTGCAGTCCTGATGTTATAAAACACTGCCTTGTCTGATTGTTATTTGTTCCCACAATTTGTGCTGACTCTTCAGTAACCCAAAGAATGTAGCTCATTATTCCCTCATGCTGCCACTGTAATGCTGGCCTCGTCCAAAAAAAAAGTCAGTAAGTACCATTCGGGGCCAATGGAACCATACAAATGCAAGACAACCTGCAAAGGTTGACAACAGATACATTCTAGTGCAACAATTAGCCTATTTGTATGTTTGTTCCCATTTATTTTACAATTATTTTATTCATTCAACTAACAATTCCAGCTATTCTGAGAATCAGTACAATGAAGCAAATGTTTATAGGAAATGAAAAACAAAGAAAACTTGTAGGCTTTTTTAAAAAGACAAACATTCTAGAAAAAGAAAAAAAGATTTCATCTTGCCTACTTAGATTTTTCTCTAAGCTTTCAGTGTCACGCTTCTAATCTTATGACATGAAGATATTTCATGAGTACCGTTTGTTTCTGTTCTTTCTTGGTTTTAATAAAAGAAGGTACTTCACATTCTCTTCTGTAATTAAAAATGAATCATGCCTGAAAAGTTTTGCATTTCTTTTTTCTTTCTTTTTTCCTTTTTTTTTCTCCAAAATCTCTCTAATGATAAGGCCTCCTTTGAAATCATGCAGCTAAGGGTAGTTGTCATATTTAGGATGCTATTATATATTGGTCTAATTCTTCAGTGCTTTACCCACTTACACAGACCTTTACATCTTTGCATTGTGAAAGTAAAATCTGTAAAAGCTATGCTTGAATTCAATGCCACAGATGTCAGAATCACTGAAATATCTAAAACTGCGACTGGAAATAATCTAAGCATAAACACTTTGAAAAAAATATATTCACAAATACAACTATGTTTAAAGAGAAGTTACTCGCTAATGATTTCCTTAAGAACCCTCTCTTTTAGTTCAAGTAATAGGATAGAGTATTTCCAACCAAAAGGTTTGTCAGTATATACAGTACATGCGGTTCCACAGGGAATGCGGTAGCATTCCGACACGAGAGCAATGTCAGTTATTCCACCTCCTCAAGCGGAGGCCCTGTGCCTCACCTGCTCCCGTTCCCTTTCTCATGAGTGTTGATTGATAAAAATCAGCACGAGGAGGGGAAAGGCAGATTTATTGGGTGACTATGTAGAAACAACTCCTGAAAATCAGCTGACAAGTAATGTAGCTTTTTATGCCTCTCTGCGTGCTTACTAAGAGAATGCTAACACTACCCCTGCTAAACAACAGTGAGGAAGTCTCAGGTTAAAGGGGCTCTAGCGCATCACGGGGTAATTCCAAGTCAAAGAGGTGCTGTTCAGTGAAAAATTACTGAGGTTAGAACATACAGGCTTATCTACAATTACACTGTCATAATCAGAACTGAACTATGAGGGAAATTACCACTGTTACGTGTAATTTTCTATAGAATAATCATTGTAAAAATTGTCCTAGCAGGTATCATGACCTCTCAGTCCTTAACCAATGCACCTGCTTCTATGAATGATTCTTCCTGACTGCCCATAGGAAGAGGGCCCTTGCTTTTTGGCATGCAGAGAGAAACATTTAAGTGAGAATGGACTGTCCAACATCCCACAGGAAGTCATTGTCTGCAGAAACCTTTGTCTCCCAAAGGTTTTCAGACAGTTTCCAATTTTCAAAATTGTGCCTTCTGCAAAGACAGTTCTGTGTTGGGTGGGAGCTGCGACTGTCTCTTAATAAAATCAAATGTGTGAATGTGTCTGAGTAGGCTCAATTATTGCAGCAACTAAGTACTTCTTGAGTCCAGAAGAATGTTTCCAAATAACAGCTCATCACAGAAATTATCGTGCAAATGAGGGTAGATGAATGTTTCCTTACATCTGAGTTGTGCTATAGCAGTACTTACTGGAATTTGGTAATAATGGCACTTACTTCTGCATACTAGAAAAATAATTTGGACTTCTATCCCTGCCCTAACAATACGGGCATATCCTCTCACCAGTTTGACACATATGACAAGAGAATTTGGATCAAGATGTTGAATGCCAATGATGGATATGGTAGAACTGAGTAGACTGCAGAACTTGAGCCTGAAGCCCTTCAAAATTGCAGAAATTTGCAGCGTGTGTTAAGAAAACACTTGTAAATATCAAAAGTAAGATCAAATTGACTGCAGAACTGTTGTTATTATTAAATATTTGGACTGTGGCATGCGTAACAGTCAACCAGCTCCTGGCTTGATTATATTAGGCACTGTATAAACATTTAATTAGAGACAGTTCCTGCCCCAAGGATATATAAATTTCAAACATATGTTTATTTTTTTAAAATCTGGTAATTATTTTCTGTGTACTACCATCGCTGTAGACCATTCTCCCACATGAATCGAGGAAGTAAAGTTTTAATGCTGCGTATGAAATAAGCGCAACAGTCTGGAAAGCTTCAGTGATATCTGGAGGTTCCTGGAACAGTAGAAGGCATGAAAGTACTATTATTCCTATACAGAAGTCAGGCAGCTCTTTCTAAAATCCTTAATATAGCACATCCTTTTCTAAAGAAGGAAACTTGTGAAAAATCAAAACTATTCTATTTTGAAAGCATGCTAGGCCTTTGCTCTTGACCCAAAATTCTGCTGTTAAGATGTGGATATTGACAACTCGAGCAAAGTGAATGACCTGTTTGCCTTTCAAAGATATCTTTCCATCCTAATGGGTTTTTAGAGAATCTTGCTCCTTTAATCATATATATTTCCCTTTTGCTCAGCATGCTATGAATTGTAGAATTCTGTTATGCAGAAACTTTTTAAAAAATAATAAACGGACGCTCTTGCTTGCTCGTTCCAAAACTTTGTCCGATAATGGCATCAGCTCGACAATTTTACATGTGATCAGTCTGCACACTTTTCCAGGACATTCTTCAGCTTTAATAAATTGGTAAATCCAAGAATAAAATGAGGCATGTACTTATACATATTTTAATTTCTCCAGCTAACATTATTTTTTTTCAAACAAGTATTTTCTGAAGTTCACCATAATAAAAGACAATTTGAAAAAAATATGGGACAAACATCAGCTCAGTAAAATAAAAGTTCAGTAACTGAGTAAGCTCAGTGTTTCTTCTATTCAAAAGCACAGTAATAATTATGAAGTTTGTAAATTTATCTGTGGTACTGTGCATTTTTTTATGAAGGTATTTCATGGTGTTCTATATCAAAACTTGCTAGCAATGAGCTGATATATACCACAAATTCATTGTCAGCTGCAGTGAAAAACTGTTTCATTAAGGTGCATTGACAATGTAGGCACATTTAGAATTTTCTTTTGTTAATTTCTTTTAACAGCAGAGATTTCCTTAACATACATGCTGCTTGCTTGATTATCAGTTTAGATGGAAGAAGCTTATAAATGCAGTAAAAAGAAAGATTATTTTAAAAAGTTGAGATCATTTTCTGTAGTAACATTTCTAACATTTCAAAGAAAAAGACCTAGAAGCAAACTTATTTGATGTTTTGTTTCTATCTGGCAGGCTGGAGAATCCTATTGCAGTTTCAGATTTCACCTGTAATAGAAACTACACTTCTCTGTCTTGTTTGGAATTTATGCATTCTGAAAGTCAGGAAGCATGATCAAAAATCATAGAATGCCTAAGGTTGGAAGGGACCTCTAGAGGTCATCTAGTCCAACCCCCCCTGCACACGCAGGGCCACCTAGAGCACGTGGCACAGGGCTGCATCCAAGCGGGTCTTGAAGATCTCCAGAGAAGGAGACTCCACAACCTCTCTGGGCAGCCTGTTCCAGTGCTCTGTCACCCTCACCGTCAAGAAGTTCTTCCTTAAGTTCCCGTGGAACTTTTTATGCTTCAATTTGTGGCCATTTCCTCTGGTTCTGTCAGTGACCACCAGTGAAAAGAGGCCAGCCCCATCTTCCTCATTGCCTCCCTTGAGGCACTTATAGACACAGATCAGGTCCCCTCTCAGCCTTCTCTTCTCCAGGCTGAACAAGCCCAGCTCCCTCAGCCTCTCCTCATAGGGCAGATGTTCCAGGCCCCTGATCATCCTCGTGGCCCTGCGCTGGACTCTCTCCAGCAGCTCCACATCCCTCTTGTACTGTGGGGCCCAGAACTGGACACAGTGCTCCAGATGTGGCCTCACCAGGGCTGAGTAGAGGGGCAAGATCACCTCCCTCGACCTGCTGGAGACGCTCCTCTTAATGCACCCCAGGACCCCATTGGCCTTCTTGGCCACGAGGGCACACTGCTGCCTCATGGTCAACCTGTCGTCCACCATGACGCCCAGGTCCTTCTCTGCAGAGCTGCTCTCCAGCAGGTCGGTCCCCAGCCTGTACTGGTGTCTGGGGTTATTTCTCCCCAGGTGCAGGACCGTGCACTTGGCCTTGTTGAATTTCATGAGGTTTTTGACTGCCCAGTTGTCTAGTCTGTCCAGGTCCCTCTGGATGGCAGCACAGCCCTCTGGAGTATCCGCTGCTCCTCCCAGCTTTGCATCATCTGCAAACTTGCTGAGGGAGCACTCTGTGCCTTCATCCAGGTCGTTGATGAATAAATTGAACAGGACTGGACCGAGGACTGACCCCTGGGGGACTCTGCTCAACACAGGCCTCCAACTAGACTCCGCAAAATCTCCAAATACACAGTGGATCTTTTCCATAACACAAAGTATTTTCACTAAAGGGACCACTTCAGAAATTTCTTTCCCAGACTGAAAGCCTAGAGTTTACAGAATCAAATTGTATTTCACACATTTCCATCTTTTCCCTAAACATTAAAGGTTAGATGTTGGTAGTTCAATTAAAATTATTTGATAAATTAATCCTGATTAACTTAAGCTCTCCTTTCAATATTTTCAACCCATTTTCCTAATACACCCTATGTTTAGAAATGCACTGCCAGTTTCCATTTTGTATTTAGGTCTCAAAACCAAAAAGGAAAACCAATTTAGTTAACAGTCATTTTTTTCCCCTCATTTGAACACGAAGCAGAGCAACGTCCTTCGAGCAGATCTCCTGCAGGGCAATAAGCCCTCACACCATAGATGCTGCTATTGCTGTGGTGCACTTGGTCTTGTTGATTTTAAAGTTCACAAGCTTACACTTGCAGAGTCAGGCTTAAAGAACTACTAATATGAAATGTCCTCAAAATGTAGTTGATACATGCTTATCTTAAACAGCATTATGTCCAAAACTTTCCAAATGCATAATACTTAACTTCCTAAACTGAAATACCAACTGAACTGAAATCAAAATAACAACCTCATGTTCAGCATTGTTTTAAGACAGTCAAACTTCTGATCCCATGTACAGTATAGCTGTACAAGTATTTGTTCACAAATATTTCACTAGCTGTAGACTATACTATTGAAATGATCTTAGTTTAAAAGTAACTCCATTTTGAAAGGGTGTTTATACATTTATTTTTCATTTGGATTATATCAGTAAATCAGATTCACAGAGGTGCGCCATTAGCAGTTGCATTAGCCCAATTCAGTTGCAGTGAACTGGAGTGTGGGAGCTGGATTTGAAGCGTGGATGTGACGAGGTCACAGCTACATGACCAGCAGAGAAAATGTGAATGGAAAGACATGCAATGCTAAAGAAGAACAACAGGCGCCTTTTTGACTGATGACTAGGTACTTCCACCCACTGTGTAGGATGTCCCTGATATTGTGCATAAAAATTTTGGAAAAGCTATACCTAACATTCAATGTTTATGATTGTATGTGTATCTCCTGTTGAAGGCTTAAGGAATTCTGCAGTTTCTGCAGGAATCCAAGAGCTATGAAAGCCAATGAAAGGAATTATGACTTCTATGACTTGCCATGTATTCCACTGTTCATTGCACATCAAAACTCACCTAATAAATAAACTATAAATTGCATATTATTTAAATCTTACTCCAACTGTCTTCAGAAAAAAAAATCTTGTGCCTCTTAACCTCTGTTATCTCTTTTTTGTTAGTCAGTTTACCTATTTGCATAGCTGGGAGAAAATTCATAGGAAGGATTTGGCTTGCAATAACTCAGCTGTTCATTAAATAATATAGTTCTAAAGCTAAGTGTACACCATTCACAAAGTGTGAACATTAGGCAAGAGTATGTGTCTTGGGGAGTAGGATGAATTTCTCTTTATATCATTAAAATATAATACAGCAATCATTTATTGTCAAATGTCTTTAGAAAGCATATTTTCACAAATAGTTTCCTTTAATGCACATGCAGAAGTGAAAACTGCTTTTAAAAGAACTCTATTTATAGAGTTATTTTTCTGTCTTTCTTGTATCCTATTCCCCTCTGTCTTACATGCTCCCTTGCCTAATAGTCAATTGGATTCTCTTTCACAGCAGAAATATGGTAGTGGTCTAGAAGAAGACTGGCTAATCAGATATAATTCACCCAGTGGGACACTTCAGAGACATTAATATGTGTAAAACATAGCAGAGTTTATTGTGAATGCCACTGAGTCACAGAAAAATACAGCTCTGACTATACTGCTGTATTACACAGTCAGAAAATTTTAAAACTCCTGAAGGTTATATTTCCAGATTCCTCGAGATGACAGTATCATTTTAAATATTAGTATGGTTTAATTAGGGAGAAACTTTTGTCGCTGATAATATTTAGACTCTAAATAAAATAATAATCTGTGTGTAATAAAATACAAGAGAATCATAACTAAATTTATATGGTAGATCTGTGAATGTATTCCAGCTCCTTAAATTATAATTCTGTTTAAAAGACCATGTATCAATTCCATATAAATATCCTTACTTAGCAATCTCTTTCTAATGTTAAAAGCTATATAGGAGCTAAAGCTTCTTGGTAATCATTTTTAAGCTAGATTCAAGTCTCAGCAAGACTGTTAAATCCTAACTATGGAGCTATGATCGTAATCTTGCAGTCTTTTCTGAAGGAATGATTTCAGCCTTTAAAATGTTATGCTACTATAAATATATTTGGGTGTTGCCTGTATCCAGATATGTGACTTTTGAATATTAGAAATACAGATTTAAAGAAATCATATGATTTTCAGATAAGCCATTTTATACCGTCTGTGGATAATTTATAAAAATCAGATAAGAAAATATTACCTTGTACTTCCAAAGACCAAGAGTCTCTTTATTATATTAAAGACTGATGTGACAGTCTGTTTTCTTGCGATTAATGCACATATCAAGTGATTGAAGGCATCAGCCTTCTGGTCTCATACCTTAAAATTTACTCAAGTTAGCAATAATCTCCATGAAATGCACAGGCTGTCTTGTTTTATTGCTTAATTAGCAACTTGTCAAAAAGCTACACTATATGAATTCAATTTTAGTTTTTCTTTTCTTTTTCCCCACATGTTCACTTACTTTTTATTGGGATTATGAGCTGAGGAACGACAGGAAGAATCTTGTTTCCACCATGTTCCAGCATGTCATGGATTCCTTGCCGAGCAAAAAATTCATACGGAAATGTCATTTCAGTAAGCCCATCAAAAAACAAAGGCAGATAATAATGATAGTCCAGCTTCTCAATCTCTACCTGAAAATACAGAATAAAGAAATGCAATTCAACAAAATCAGTGTAACGTGATCAAACCATAGGTATTTCATGCCATCTGTCTAGATCTATCTGACCATCATTTATTTTGTATTTTTGCAGAATATCAAGGCTCTGTATGGTTTGTGTCCTAATTTCTGTATCGCCCCACTCACTTGGTCTTTGGTTAGATGAAATTAGAGATTCAGGTATCTGAAATCAGCATTTGAGAGTTTTCTATTAAGTCAGTTGCAGATTCTGATAACCTTACTTGTGCACCTTACTTTGTAAGTTACCCATTGGAAGCAATCAAACTGTTTTCAGAATTATGTTCTGTTTGTTTCCAGTAACAGAGAAAATATCTTTACATATTCACTTTGTTGCTTGAAAAACAGTAGGAGGAAGAATCTTATAATCAACAAAAATCCAGTGCTATACAAATATCAGTACTGGTACAGAATTCCCATCTTTTTAGAATAATGATCTCCTTTTATCTCCTGTTGATTCAGAGCAGTATTTTAAAGAAAGAAAAAGCAGTTTCTCGCATAAGAAGCCTTATGTGTTCAAAAGCTCGCTTATTTTTTCTAGTGATAAAACATGATCAATAAAAGATATTACAACAAAAGACTACAACCATTGTTTTACTATTCCTATGTATACATTATTAATCATCAGAATGACATGCTAACTTTAAGGGTAATATGATTTCTAGGTTTAAAAATATCAATATCATCTGAGTTGTACACATGACACGAAAGCCCGATTTTGAAATAAAAACCTCTGAAATACAGGTATTACAAGCTCTTGTTGATCCAGCATTTGTATGTATACTCCTGATTGCTTAGTTAGTTCCAAACCTATTGGTGGTTGGCAACTGGTCTTGCTGTGAAAAGGACTCTCATTTCTTGAAGTGTCAGTTGCCTAAGCATAGAGTCAATTTTACTTATCATTTTTGTGCTCTATAATAACTCCCACAATATGGAAGCCAGAAATATTTTGCCTTACATTCTATGGCTTGAAACCTTTTCCTTCTGTGTTTATCATTTAGCTTTCCAAAGTGGCTATTATACAGCTGTTCTGAGAAAAATGTGATTTTTTTTTGTTTACACCCACAAAATTCTTTTGTTATTTTCATTTCCACCCACAAAAAATGCTGATTAAGACTCAAATTTTTGCCAAAACTTTCCCACATCTGACAGCAAGACCACAATGGATTTAAACAAATAAGTCTGACAGTAATTATTATGAATTTCTTTACTGCTGTTTTTTTGTTGCAAAAACCCAACCTCTGAATTTTCAGCAATTAGACTAAAAGTTAGATAACTGTAAAGAATGATCACACAATGAAAACTGTTGTATAGGAATCAGTAAGAATTTGCACATTCCATGAAACATGCATGATATTTATATGTATTTTAAGTAGTTCTAGGTGAAAACAATGTCAGTGTATACAACACACCATTGTATAGCAAGATATGAGTAAAAAAATGGCCGTATCGCAATTAGAAATAATCTATCCAGCAGAAAATGTGTTCCTGTGAAGCAGATAATGAGAAGTCAGACAAAGAGTCTATGGAGTAGACAGTAAAAAGAAGCTTCATGGCTAATCTGCCTGTTAAATGAAGAAAGCAAACGGTTTGAGAGAAGGTATGGAGGCTTCACAATAAAGATATCATTGGCCTTTCTTAAACAGTCATGCTTAAAGTAATCTGGTAACCTATAGAGTGAACGTAAGTTTTAGAACCTAGTGTTTAAGGTACCTAAACAAATTAATTTTCCATATCATTTCACACAATTAAACTCAATTGACCACATAATACTATTTGTCTTGGATGTGATGATTTGCCAAAAATAGAACTAAAAACATTCTACCTGGTTGTTTATACACTGAAGGAAAAATAAGTATATTAGAATTAAGTATATTAGAATAAGCTCTGGAACTGCTCATTTGACAAGGACAAACAAGAATTTTTGTGAAGAAAGAATAATTCTTTTAAGATTTGTTTTCCATTCTCTACCACCTATGTTTGACAACTTATAGCTATTTCATCTCTATTTTCTAGGTTCATGGAAAGAGAAAAGTGGAAACATTCATGAATATCCTCTCTTTTGAACTTCTCTATTTTTTCTTCCAAAATTGTCCTGAAAATTCTCTAACCAGTCAAGATGAAGCCTATACATTTCATGGGTTTTGTTTTCTTGATGGTAGTAGCTTTGTCACTTGATTCATAATTGGATACCTCTTTTAACAGTCACTGTGGAGTAACTAATGCTCGTTAACACTTTCTGGACTTAATTAAATGTGATTTTTAATACAGTAGCTTATCATAATATGATAATTTAACTTTTTAATGTCATGACTTATCAACATATCAACTTAACTAACAGAACTCTTACTGTTCACAACTCAAGTTTTGTATTGTACAGAATACATTTTTTCCTTATAAGTTTTATAGAAAGAAACTGTTGTTTATTTCAGCCTGCTTTAGTTCACCTTTTAATACATAATGCATAGGTTAATACTACAAAGATTCTGAGAGAATTTTAGTTAAAATTATTGTGTTCCACCAAAAAAAGGTGACAGAATTGTGCCTATATTTTGCATCCCATACTAAAGTGATAAAGTAGTTATCTTAAAACAAGTAGGAGACAAAAGATTATCAGCCTCTAGGAGAAAGAGATAATGACAAAGGAGAAATTAGACAGACACTATAACACAAATCTTTGTAACTCAGTCAAACTGAATTTAGAGCCTTATCTACATTCTGTAGATATTTGTGTCCTACAAGAAGTTAAATGACAAAACAAAATATCTACTTTCCATGGTTAAATTAAGGAAAGGAATAAAAACCTATTTTTAGAGTATTACTGTACTGAATACCTGAATTCAGCTTTAAGACAGCAAGTATTATTTTATGTAAAAAGCAAAAAATACAGAAATTTTACAAAGATAATAATTTTGAATTTAATTCCTTTCTTATTGTGTTGATGTTAGTAATAAGAGTAAGGCTGCCATAAATAAAAATAGTTGGGAAATGCTGGGGAGAGCATTTTATTTTCTATAAGAAAATGTAATTCTTTTTTTAAATAGTGTTTTCTATATCTTGATGTCCTATTGCTCTCTTAAAGGAAGCTTGAACACAATAAAATTTAAGGCTAAAAACACTGCAGAAGTGTATGTATGATATTAAAAAATTCACAATTCTGATGCATTCTGATCCATTAGCCAGAAAGTAAANGTGTTGATGTTAGTAATAAGAGTAAGGCTGCCATAAATAAAAATAGTTGGGAAATGCTGGGGAGAGCATTTTATTTTCTATAAGAAAATGTAATTCTTTTTTTAAATAGTGTTTTCTATATCTTGATGTCCTATTGCTCTCTTAAAGGAAGCTTGAACACAATAAAATTTAAGGCTAAAAACACTGCAGAAGTGTATGTATGATATTAAAAAATTCACAATTCTGAAAGTAAATGCATTCCAAATGCTTCTCCTTTTCTCTCTCCTATCTTAGGGGCACACAACCATCCTGAAAGCTCCTCCAAAAAGAAGCACTACAACTCCTTATCCCCCTGGTTGCCTCTCTCCCTCACCTTTCTGTTTTCTCTCAGCTGAGGTTGCTCCCGAATCCATGTGGATGCTCATTACAAAATGCCACTTCTTTCTCCTGCCTCTGGCTTGAGACCCATGAATGAGAAGTATGGCTAAAACCGAAATTATCTGTAAGACTGTAAAACCAGCCTACTGATAATCCACCATAAACACCATGCACTGGAGTTAGATAAAGAGAAAATCAAGAAATACTGAGGAAAACAAATACTCAAACATACGCCATTAATGCAGACATTCCTCTCATACCATCTACAGAACAATTGCCACCAGTACTGCTGAATAGTGCTGCATATGATAAGCAAAACATTTCCTTCTCAAACAGTCACCAAGCCAGAAGGAGATGGCATAAACTCACTAGTGTTACTGACAGGGTGAATAAAATTAATGGTCAAGAAGAAGGTGATATTATTGGGCAAAAATGGAGACAAGGAGAAGGAAGATCTAAATTTGTGTAAAATGTTTCCCAGCCAGAGAAAAGGTAAAAAAAAATGCATGATTCAATCAGACTGAATTCTCCTATAAATTCAATCTAAGGATTAATATTTATTTAAGAAATGGAGTCTCATCTGTATCTGTGAATCTCTTAACACTCTGTCAGCAGTATCATCCAGAAGCTAATGTAAGAAATTAATAGATTTTTACGGGGAGTGGGGGGGTCTATTCTTCCATCTTCATAAAACTTTGTAGTTGTGCTGCCTCTACTTAGATTTTATGAATATACACTTCGCTGCTCCTGCAGAACAGGCAGGTCTTGCCAAAGCAGAAGAGGACCAGAGTATCATACAGGAAAAACAGGTTGGCAAAGAAGTCTGGATTTAAGTCTAGCCATATAACATGAGGTGTTAAAATGACAAACTAAGAGTAAGCATTTCTGCTACAGTATAGAAGTTCATCAGAATGATATAGTAAGACAGGGAAAAGATTTGAGCAGACTAATTAATCATTATAAGACACCAATATGATGCAGATATGAAAAGGGCAGATATGACCTAAGATGTATTAGATATTTCTAGTATAGATGGGGAATCATTAATGTTATTATACAAGGCACTGGTGAGATCTCAACTGTTATTATCATCATTTTGCCTAATATAAGACATCTAAATTTTATTCCCATTAATTCTTAGGTGGAAATAACAGACAAATTGATACAAAAGATACCGAAAACTGAAAAAGGAAATCAAATATTTTAAAGTTATTTCTGTTTATTTGGGGTTTAATTAAATCATATTATCTGAATCAAGTTTTTCTAATAAAACAAATAGCTACACACTATGCTTAAAGGATTGCTTTCTATTAATTGATGAAAGGCATTATGAACAGAAGCCAAATGCACCCTGAGAAAAGCGTTCTGTAAACATCATTCAGACAAATGTGGAATGAACTCCAAAATTGTTTGTGTGAAGCAAATAATGGGCCATGCTATTATCTCAGTAGCAGAAAAAAAAATCACCTCCACTCCAGACTCTTTCTTTTTATAGTCTTGCTACTCAAAGACCTGCTGGCACCTTGTTAGGTACTCCCATGATTTTTCTTTACACAAGTTATAGATATGTTGTAAGAGTTCACTCAGCACAAATGTGAAACTTCAGATTAGGATACAAAGAATAACTGACTTTGATTTGAAGAGATGCTTTATTGTTTGCTAATCTCTTTTACTTGCAGTTGCCTAATATAAGCTTAATATGCTGTGTAAAGATAATTTGCATTATAATAATCACACAATGTGACTTCCAGTTTTGCAGGCTTTTAATTAGGCACGAGTGGACACCCTCTCCCTGAAAAGGGAAGCAAAGAGGGAAACAGGGTCCCAGCAACAGGCAAGAAGAGGAGGTTTTGATTTTTGTCCCTCACACAATCCCCTTTTCTCCAAGGCAGAACTTGAAGTCATCAGGATTCTAGGTGGCTTCAAGCCTCTTCCGCTATCTTGTTGATGCAATTGTGTTGATATTGGTTTATCTGCTTTGAGCAATACGGAGATCATTTTAAACAGTGTTTGTTCATCCAAATAAAACACATACAGGGCAGTATCTCAATACAGAACTCATTTTAGATTTACTTTTTACATATAAAAAAAGAATAATTCTCTCAAATAATTTTTATTACCTATTTAATAACATGAAATATAACAGAGTATTTTAGTTTTCAGGAATGATTAACCAAGGTAAATCAGGAGAGAACATTAACTGATTCAATGCCACTCTGAAAGCTAGTGACCAAGCAACTGTTTTCTTATATTTTGGTATACATTTTTGTTTCCTATGGCAATTATTCCTGCAAAACTGTCTGCCAAATTAGCATGATTTTTTTTTTTTTGGTTTACCTGAAAATAACATAAAAAAATGAAACAATAAGAGGGAACACCAGGATAAAGTAGAGTCACACAGAAAAAAAAAAAGTTTCTATAGGCAAAATTAGAAGCAACTACCTGAAGATTGATATTGTTTGAATAATTAAGCCACAGCATAAAATACTCAGAGATCTTTTTCAATGCAATGCATAACTAATATTGCCCATCTACTCAATTATGTTTCAGGCATACAAATAGTGATGCACTGACAATTTAGAAATTGGGGAAGCTTTTAAGTACATCATTATGCAATATCATTTGCATATTGATCCACAATGCTTTCCTTTGAATATAATAGAAATGAGGAAACAAAACAGCTCAAAGGCAAAGTTATTTTTATAAGAGCTTTGCATGAGCCCATTTTATCACCTTTCAAGTCTTGACATTTCTCCCTCAGCAAGATAGAAAGTAGAAATGATATAATAAATAGAATAAAATGGTGATAGTCTAATCAGTCTTTTTATCAAGAAAACAAATAGAGATATTTCTGCAAATGATTTAAGGTGAGTCTACACTGGAATAGTTGTGCAATTTCAAAGCGAGTCCAAAAATAGAATAGTTGGATTTTGTGTGCAGCAAATATACTTTTGTATATAGATGCGATAGAGCTCTTTCTTATTTAACTTTTATGAATATTTTTTTCCTGAAAAAATAAAAAGGTTATTGATAGTTTTATGGAGGAACACAAAAATCTTACTCTTGCTCACTAATTCAAAAATCCCTGATGGGGCAGTTCTGAGAGGTATCAGAAAAAAAGAATGCAAAGCCAACATATATCTGTTCTGATATAAATATATATATATATAATCTCCTGCATCATTAACATAGGAAGAAGTCTTCCCTCACATTTTATGGCTCTCCAGACATGTAACTACATATTCCAGGACAACTTTATTATTAAACATGGAAAATGGTACAAAACAGAAATGAAGACATAGTCTTCTCACTAAATTCACAGTCTGATCACTGGTTTCCTATTAATTAATCTTATTGATTTCACACCGCATTTGCAAAATTCTCTTAATGAGAACAACCTGCTTTTCAGGTTGATTTTTTAGAGATCTATACTTCTCAGAAGTATAGTCAGAATCCTAAATGTACAAGAGCTCAGTGACTCAGCTGGTAGTTTCACGAGTTTAGCAAGATTTGAGACTGTCTTACGACACTAAATGCCTTGATAATGAAAGGTTTTATATATCTCTTGTTTTACTAAATCAGGATTGCAAGAGACAGAACAGAAATCTATGGACTGTGCTCTGCAGATCTGCCTTGTTGAAAGCAGTCTAAGAGAGCGTTTTAACAGTTAATAAAAAAATAGATAAAGGATATCTGGCTCTGTAGATATTGAATTAGGATTTCAAAAAGCTTTCAATAGAGTCCTTTGCAGACGATTATTAAGTTAACTTAGTAGCCACAGGAGGCAAGATGAAGTCTTCTCTTGAATTAAAAGCTAGTTACAGTAGAAGAAACAAAAAGGCTAATAGCTGAGTGCCCTAGGGAACAGTAGTAGAAATGATTCTGTTTCATATGTTATCACAGGCCACAATAATTTTAAAGCAAAAGCATTGTTCAGAATGATAGAAATTATATAATATTGCAAATAATTGAAACCAGTTGACAAAATGAAGTGATTTAACACTATTGAGAAAGATCGAATGCAAGACAGAAAAATAAAACATATAAGTTGCTTTTTAAGCTTAAAATGATGCAGCTTCTGATAATGTCACTGATCAATATTAAGGCCAAACTTTTTGGTAGTTGTGCGGACGTATAGGAAAGACAGTCCTTCTTTCAAGAGTTACAGTCAACAGTCTGTTCTGATTTCTAAAAAGTAAAGATCAATAACACAGGCAACATTAAGCAGGTTTATAATATAACATGCATACTTTCTTGAGTAATGGTTTTCTAACTGTTGCCAATTGTTGTTGTTGTAAATGATAAAATTTTCTATGACTTCTGGAGTACCATTTTACAAGAAAACTCAAAGTGAAACAAACAGTGCCAGCCAAAGAAGGATGATAAACCACTCTTCTCCAAGAGCTGCAAAGGAAAAGTTCATTAAGTTCATGTAAAAAAATGTGACTTATCTGTAAAGCAAAGTGAGAACAGTGAGAACCACTATCTTTAGGCTTAGAGCTTCCTTTATGAGTCTAGCTTTGCCTGGCTTGTCAATGGAATGAGTCTTGTGGGAGGGATGTTCAACACAAAAGCATCAGTGAGATGAATCCATCAACTCATGAGCCATTCTGGTTCTAGTAATGCCACTTCCCTAGTGCAAAGGCATAACAGGAGTTCTTTACTAGAGATGAATGAACGTTTCTGCTAACTGAACAGAATTATCTGGGACAACACCTGCTCAAGAAGAGTACCACTCATGGATGGGCAAATTCATGTAGGTGCTTATTACAAATTCAGTATGAATTTAATTTTGCTACTTTTGGGTTACAACTCTTCCATCATTAATGCAATAAATACACAGAACCTCATATCTACTGCAATATTTAAAAACATTTAGTAAAGCCCAAGTGATTTTCAGTATAAACTCAGATGAAGCAGGAATTTGTCAATGCAAACCACATTACATAGTATACAACAAAGCAAGTCAGATTTCTACTGTCAGTATATTTGCTGAACTAATTTCTGAAAGGCACTAAAGAGATAGGCATAGAAACCAGTTTAAAAATCAAAACTTTTGACATCTACATTTGCATCTAAACTATTTATTTTTTAAATCAAAATGCAACTAAAATACACAGACTAGTGGACATTCATACATTTTCTGAGAGCCTTAGCATAAGGCTTTTAAATGAATTTTACTTCCATACTGATTAAGCTTATTTGCAAAACAGATCAGTTTAAAGGTGGCCCAATTACTCTTGACCTCTAATCAGTAAATCTCTAGAGCTTACTGAGAACTATTGGGTTCATTCATGTAACTAAGTACAAAATGAATTTTCAACTGGGTTGCAGAAACTGCTGTTATTACTTACATTTTAATATTTTAATGCTTTTTTAAATTATATACTTTTTTTTTTAATGAGAACAGTACTATATATGGCAAAATTATTTATGTAAGGCTGGAGAAGCTTACTCTAGTTACTTCAAGACGTTAACTTCTAGAATTCTTCACTGGCATAGATAGCATGAGGGAAGTCACTTTTCCAGAAGGATGGAGTAAGGAATGGGCAAAAAAGGTCTCACCTTTCTTGTGGCTGCTCCAGAGCTACAAGAGCTAGGTTCAGCTCTGTAATGACTAACAGGATCTCTTAAAATGGGGAACCGTGGTCAAATAAATGATCTTTAAGATCAAAGGGTGACAGAAGACCAGAGAATTTTCAGAGAGTGTCAAGAAGCTGTAATGCCTCTCAGGTATACATTGATATAGCCAATGGATAGTCCACTGTCTTTATAGTTCCTGAAAGCTTTCCCCCAGCTTTTAATGAGAACAGCAATTTAGAGGCATTTAGAGGCCATTCAAGAAATTCTTCCATTGGCAAAATATGCACAGTTAGTTCATCTACTTATGATGACGATTTTCCTCCGCAAGTCCAGATAATCTAAATGCATATTGAACTTAGGCCAGAAACTCTAGCTTCTTACCAACAAATGGAAGTTCTTCAATCAAAACTTCCTAAAACAACCCTGAGCAACCAGGGTCATAATATGTGATTCTTCACTAACTTCAGAATTAATAATAAGAGGGGAAAAATAAAATTTTCTCACTGTTAGTGTGTCTAAGAGGAAGGAGCTTGCACCAAGAACAGCTTGGGGGCAGAGGCATTGTCTAAGAAAAAGAAGCCAACCACCAGAAACTGTTTGTCCCATGGTCTCCAAGAGCCCTGGAAGATGTCTCTCACATCATTTCACACTTTTCAGTTATGGTCCACTGCAATTAAATGCATTAGACAAAGGGCTCGCAATGCTGAAAGCTCCCAGGCGTAAACTGCAGATTGCTGAAGCAAATACTAAAAGAATCAGACCCAGAAATTGACAGAGCCTCAAAGATGGAAGGGAATACTGCACCATCTGCTGGCTGATACCAAACATCATGGTGCTGTGTCCTCTGGATTTTGAGAGGAAACTATAAAACAAGAGAGGAGATTACTATAAATTTCAAAGCTAAATTTTTGAACTAATATCTGTCTATGACAAAAAGTTAAAAGCCTCTCCTTGTGAAAATCAATGCAGTTCCAAATAAATCAAAACTCAAATTTGGCACACAACTTTCAAAACTGAACATTCCAGGGTGGCTACTACATTTCTACGTGTACTGTATCTCTGCTTTTAATGAAAACAGGGCACGAGCCATCCTCTGACACCAAGGTCCAGTAGTATGCCCCAGTTCACTTCCGTACAACTAAACTCTCTTAAAATTCAAAACAGGATGATGATGGTTGATGTTAAATTGCCCATTGTGAATAGCCTTGGTATTTCATTATAGAGACTCATGGATAGGACAACTCCAGACAAAACCATTCCAGGAGTCATACTAACCCCGTAAGGAAGATGACTGTGTCAATGATCAATTGTTTAATTCATCAGGAAAAATGCATAGAGAAAGCTCAACATAACTTACAAAACTTTAGGTGGAGTGCTGAAGAACATGAAAATATTTGAAAAAAAAGGTTTTCTTACATAACTTTTTTCATAAACATATATCTGAACAAAATTTTTTGAATATATGTATTTCTCAAGTTGAGTGATGGAAAGATGAGATGATTAAACAGTGTAACTCTCATAAAGCCAAAACTAACCCTCTTTACAAGAAGATTACAGTCATTGGGGCATCTGACTAGTGCCTTGAACTATGCCATTTAATACAACTCATTCTGATGGTAACACTGAAGTTGACACTTTGCAACTTGCAGGAAGGCTTCAGATGACTTTCGGGTCAATGATATCAATGTGACTTTTGACAACAGATTCAACACAGACTTAAATACATAATTTACTTCTTATTTGTTCTTTTCTGGACATTCATTTTTGGAAGTATCTGTGATAACTTATCTAGTAATAGCCATTCACACTATCTGTGCAAATACACCTGTCAGCACAAATGTAACTGTTCGTCAGACACTTGATATAGTGTTCATGTTATGACAACTGAGTTCAATTATCCAAATCAGATAATTCAGCAGAACTTTCTGAATTCAGTATCCATTTTGTGTATTTAGACATACATATACGCAACCCTTCAAAAGTGCTCATTTGTCAGAGACTGACTTGAGAAATTTGGATTTAGAAATTAGATGGAATTTGGATTTAATATTTTAGTATGTACTGTAATATTCAAGACTTTTTTGTTAGATTAGAGAAATAACAGGGCTTTATTTTTTAAAATTTAACACATAAAATTGCTTATGTAGATCTGGAAGACCTAACTGTCATTCACCAAAATATAAGCGAAATTACTTACTATAATGTGTTATTTCTGCTTAGACATTGAGTGAGTTGGTAAAAGATCATTTTCTAATTAAAACTGTGATTCTCTACTGTGAAGCTCTACTTAAAATATCAAAATAGGCATCTTTTTTTCCTTGATATATTTAATGTATTTTAATTATATTATTTTTGTTGCAATGCTACAGTTATCTTGAATATTTATATTCACAATATATAACAAGTGTATATGCCCCATAATGTTGAAATATACAGATTTATAGGTTTTCTTTTCTGTTAAAAATCAGTCCATTTTATTCAGAGTCTAAATTACAAATGGAAAGTAAGATCATATGTATGTTTAGATATTATAGACAAGATATTATATGTCATTTTATCTTCTCATTTCTGTTTAACTGATGTACACATCAGCACTGCTTATATGAAACATGCCAGCTTTGTTTATATTGCATTAATATATATTTCAATTTAATAGTGATACTTACAGAAACTGCTTGTTCTGTGATACTTGCAGAAACAAAGAAACATCCATAATTTCGTTATGGAAGATCCTAGTAATCTTCTTATGTCTTACGTACAATTGTTTTTCTAAAATATTTTGTGGGGCTATTTTGTTGGCATCTCTATTTTACTGAAATTAGTAGAATATTTTTTAATAGATCTTAGCTATTAGATATGTGTATTAAAGCCTGAAACAAACTCCATTAACGAGTCAATTAGATGTCGTGGCAGTGGTTGCCAATAAAAAATCCTAACATACAAACATGCATAGACAATGATTTGAAAATAGGGTTAATATTCTGATTCTCCTAGCAAACTTTAAAATTGTTTTAATGACCTCCTTCCAAAAGCAAGAGCTATTAAGAAAACAGTTAAATCTTAATGATGAAAAATATGCTCCTGATTCTCAATTCAGAACTACACTTCTCTCCATAAAAGATATTACAGATATTCAACTGCTATACACTTTCCTCATATGAAGTCTGTTTGTGTTAGAGGATTGAAGTGTACTCTGGTGGAAAGAAAGATTATGTTTATTTAGCACGCTACCAATCCGGGAAAGCATGGCTTTAAATCTGAATGATCATCATGCTGACACAAGAATTTTTTATGTCAGGCTAGTTGAATCTAGAGACTATGGAAAAAGACTATGGAATCTGCGACTATGGAAAAAGAAAAAAATCAATAATAAGTGTCAGATCAACAACTTCTTTATAATGTGAAAGCATTCAGAGTTCTGGTTGATTTTTGGAAGCAATAAAAAAGGGCAAAGTAAAGACATATCTGTTGAAATCAAGCCACTCTTTAAGTAAAATGCAGTAAAATGGTACCCTGCTTTATATCTCAAGAATTACATTACACAAATCCTGTTTCATATAGTACAGCAATTCAGATTATATTACAGAGAATCATTGTCCAGTTCTTTGTCCAAAAATTCCATTTATCAGTGAAATATAAACTATATCTTCTAGTATGTTGCAAACAATGTGAAACAAACAGTTTTTTACTAGATGCAATGATATCAGATCATTGAATTTTTAAATTGTCCTTGAAACCAATACACAGAAGAGGTCAACACATCATGTTGTATCTAGCCATAAATTTTAGCAATGATACGTGTTGTAAATATTTATCCTTATACATTCACTCAATAAGACTTTTCATAGATATTTTTAAGTATTTTGTGTACTCTAGATTCACTACAAATACCATACTGTTTTTCCATTGACCAATAAAAGGCAAAAGTTGTACGAATAGGAAAGCATCAACAAAAGGCAAAAAGTATTATGAGTAGGAAACTTGCAAAATCAAAATTATACATGTGAAAATGAAATGGAAATAAATTCTTTCTTGTCAAACACTTCCTTGGTCACAGCTATATGTATTTACAGTTAAGTAGCATAGATAAATAGGAAATCAGTAAATCAGAGAGAAAAATTGAACAGACTAAAAGAGGTTCCATATAAAAGTAAGACTACGAGCTAAAAAAAAGCCTTCTAGATTCCCACATCAAAAGAAATACAACTTTATAACAGAGCAGAAAGCAAGTTAGTATAGGCAAAATAACTGTCCTTGTGAACAATTTCCAGTCATGTCCTCAGTTCCTCAGTTCTCAGGTCTCCTTTCCTTTTCAGTTTTTATTATTGCTAATAGGGTTGTATTGGTTGGAGTATCCCTATTAATGCAGTCATTCTGATGCAGACTATAAAGGGAGAAGAAAGTAACTTTGAAAAGCAAAGACTGACAGCTAAGCTCTGGTCATTCTCCATTTAAATATTTTTTTCCTCAAAAATATTCGCGAAGTCATTAAATTCTATTAATATCATTTTCTCAAATACATTCTAAGTAATGAGATAGTCTTTTTTTAAGTAATTTTTAAAATAAAGTTAATCATGACAGTAAAGACCTCTGATTAGCCTGACTGGATCATAGGAATAGACAAGTAGAAAGCTGGTTTCTACAGATTCTGATGGACAGATGAGAAAGATATCAGGATGGAAGATGACAACCAAACATAGTTGAGAAATTAGAATTTTTCTTTCAATACTGGAAAAACCCAGGTACTTTGATACAGGAAATTACTGTGAAAACCTAACTCCTCAAAATGGACAAAAATACAAGAGAAACCTGCCAGCAGAATTGCTGTAAATTCAGGCACTGCTTGTGTCGCCCAGTGCAGAAGTTTCAAATATGCCATCATTATTAATATCTTCTAACCAAAGAATAATGGGAATATATTGCCATATAATCAGGCTTGGGTGAAACGGTGTTTGGTGTTTGACAAAACAATTCAAAGTCAGTACATAAGAGACTATGTACATACTACATAGTCATCAATATTGAGTTGACTTTGAATTTTCAGATACACTGATCAGTTAATACATTCAGTTAAACATCAGTTAAACACAGAGTGTCTTTTTACAGAAATTCAAATGTAGTATAGTATAACCTCAGCAAACTTAGAATTCTGGACTTGTCCCAGAGAAAAAGACAGTAAACCCCCTGCAAGTTTACCAGGGACTGAGTCCCAAAGTAGCAACACTACACTGTACTTTAATCATCCAACTCATCCCCCTGTCTGCCTAGCTACCAAAATGGCATGATGCAATGTAGCTAAAAATAAACAATGACTCAAATGACTCTTTTTTTTTAACCGTTGTACAAATGTTTTCAATATTGGTTTATTTTATTACACAGTGGCTAAGGAAAATTGTATAGTTATATCTATTTCTACACATTAGTATTACTTTAATAACTTAAATATGTATCTTGAAGATACAGTGAAGTAAGTAGTATGTCAGTGACAGACTTTTTTAAATGAATATCTCTCTGGACTACACTGGGGCATTTGCCCAAAATAATACTTTAACACTGTTTGTATTATCTTAGGGAGGAAATTAATTTTGCTGCATAACAGACTAAAAAAGGCATGTTATGGCATTTTTTCCACACATTTTCCTTTTGGGAGTAGGTTTTATGTATCAGTGAAGCCTTTCTTGCCATCCTACTGCTATTAAGCTCCATTGAGACCGAAATGTAATATAAAAGTCCATATAAAAACATATTTGTATTAAATGTAATATCAGATCCAAAAAAGTGGGAAAATAAGCAAGAAGGAAAATAGAAAGTGTTAAAGATTTATATTAATAGCTGCAGAGAAAGTTGTGTGCTGGGCACATAGACACTATTGTACCATTATACAAGACTTACGGCCTATTCTTTCTGCTATTTCTCATGGTGACATTCTAAAGTATCAGTCATGATTAACGAACATGTATGTATGGATATGGATACACTCATGCCTAATTACACTAGCACATTTATTATTTACTTATAAATGATAACAATTCTACTTCCACAAAATCCACAATAGCCACCCTATTACCCCCATTTTTTGTAAAAAGCAAATTTTTAAGGAGGTAATTATTCAAAATTCTCTTAATCACTTTTTAAAAAGAGTAACAAATGTTTTCATTAATTTAGTAATCCAAATAATATTTGCTCGACCATTCAGTAGCTGCTACAGTACTTACAGCTTTGTTCATATCATATGAAATTCAGTAAGATCAATTAAATCTTATAACAGTTTAATCACATTAGACAAGTATTCAAGATGAGTATTCTCATACAATGATGAACACTAAAAGTAATTAAACATATTGATATTTAAGTGATCATAATCAAATTTAAAACTTAACACTCTATTAAGATTGATGTTTGTGGTATTATCTCCCATAGCATTATCAGTAAAATATAAGATTTCTTTTTGAGAATACAATATTAAACAAAAAAAGGTCTTCATTATCTAGATATCAATAGTTTCTAATGTAACAAACATTCTATTCCACTTTAATAACCACAAACGATCTTATAAAAGAGTAAAAGTTTGAAGTTTCAATTGAATATTAGAGGACATAATGTTTGAATAATTCTCTATAGGAAGTGGGGACAGGAGACTATGATTTTTACATCTGAGCCATCAGCTCAAGCTTTAATAGTCATCAGTGAAAGCTCAGTAGATGTTACTAGTTCATCATCAGAAGAAAAGTCAAGTCAAGTGGAAATTTCAATGTGAGTTTAAATGAGTTTATTGACCTATAATTTCAGGGAGTGAAAGCTATTTTCTAAAGCCAGAGGCTATGTCTCCATTGTGGACTGAGGCACAATGTGTAGGGAATCTGGCTTTCACTATAATCCAAAACACTGGATGGTCATAAATGTCATTTTGCACACGAGCTGCGGGAAGAGGAAAAAGACAATGGAAATGAGAAAATCAGACTAGCTAGTAAATTTAAAAATGACAAATATAGATACACCATTCTGACACAGGGGATATATAGAAGGCAAAATAGAAAGTCAGGGATTACTACAAAGTGTATCTCCAGATGAAAAAAAAAACAATTGCCACTTCCTCATGTAGCTTCAGTCAAATACCTCCCAAGTAACCTCTGTCGAGAGAAACACTCGGAACCAAACTCTTCAAAACCTTATGAATGCCTTATATGCAAGACTTGTCTTATAAAATATATTTAGCATTTTTGGGAAAAATATTTCTTGCTGGCAAGCGAAATATAGTCACTGCAATCACATTAACAGTTCAGTTTTGAATTCAGGTTTCCTGGCATTCTCTATATGTCAAAACATTGCTGTTCAAATACAACTCAGAGTAATGAAGATATCCATCAGAAGAGAACAGTTAAAAAAGGAAATTAACAAGCTATCTATTTTTTGGTAGGGTAGATTTTGTATTACAGATAGACAGAAAAGAAAGCCATAGTTTTGCAAACAAAACAAAAATAAGCATAACGTCTATCCACACTGAAGTGTAAGTTATCAAAGAAAGCTTCTCATTAGCTGTCAGCTCAGAGTAACTTCAAAAGCTATCCCTGAGCATCCAATAATATCTTCCTGACAACCTCCTTATCTCTTACAAGCCTTTGCGAAAACTGAATCAAGTCAGCATGTCACGAAAACTGTTTTCTAACACTGTAAATCAAAAGAATCAAATGTGCCTGATCAGTTAACTACTCTTTTCAGATCATCAAAACAGGTTAAGTTTAAAACATGAACAAAATCAGACAGACAATTTACTTCTGTCACCTAAGCTTTTTGTTTCTTCTTTTCTTTTTCTTTTTATGATAACAAACATCATGTATATATTATAACTGCAATTTAAAAAACAATTCAAAAACTTGCAATCATGCTAACTGAATTGTGATTTTACATTTTCACATTTAAACATTACATTTCAAAAACAGAGTTAGAAAATTATCTTGGACTAAGCTTTCACTTTTCAGTTCTTTCATGTGACATATTACTACTATCTGCATTCACATCTGCTCAGTAAACATATTTGCACTGACAGCTTCTGAACACATTGCTGTAACACAAATTCAGGCTGCACAGGCTGAAATTACATAAGTAATTGTTGTAGAACACTTCAGAACTTCAGATAAAAAACATACATTTGTTTTGAGATATTTTCAGTTGTAGAAAAATAGATGCTATATGCACGTTTCTTTTAGTCAGTTTGTGTAGCCTTTAAATTTAACTACAGTTGCAAAACATTATTTTCTTCTTCTCTGCATAGAAAAGAGAAAAAGGCATAGGACACTAGGCAAAATCTTTCTGTAGTCCAAGAGCAATATAGATTATTAAGTATAAATTCCATGCCTTATATAAAAGAAGATAATTATACTATAAATTCCATGAAAACCCATGTATAAATATGTATGTCTTTATGCTTATATAGTGCAGAAATGGAAGAGACAAGGAAAAGAGTTCCAGAAAGACTACTGATGATGATGCAAAATACTCTGCAAATGGCAGAGAAAGAAGGAAATCATGGATATGAGCAAAATAGAAAAAGATATCTAATTTGTTGAAGAGTGTTACTCAAACTTGTAATTTCCAGACAATTTTCAATAGCCATGACACATTTCTAAAGTGCCTACAATAAGATCCTCCAGATTGTCTGCCACAATCACCTGCTATTTCCAAATTATTTTTAGTACACTTACTCCCAGATATGTACTGCAGTAACAGAGGAAAGATATAGATTTCTACTCCCAGATATGTACTGCAGTAACAGAGGAAAGATACAGATCTCTTAGTGCACATCTAGATGACCAAACTACTAAAATTTTCCCATTTTCAGGAACAGATTGATTCAACAAATTTTATTCCACACATTGTAGATGTAAACATTAGATGACAGGCATCTGATTGCTAATGCCTACTGAGAGCTGATAGTGTCAGCTTTACTTCTTATGCCTTTGAAAGTCAAGAGGTTACAGAGAAAAGTGCCACCTTCAATGTTATCACTAGAATTTTGCATAGCTCAGTGATTTCATACTTTGTGAGCCTTTTCTTTGATTCAATTTTGTTTGCAGTTCTATAGCCTCATAATAAAATTCACCTAAAACCACCAGCATCCAAAAAGAGACTATGACAACACAAAAATTAAATTGTGAATATATAAAGTGTACAATATTGTTGATATTAGATAAGAAGTTTCAGAATAGCACAAGATTTCTGCAATCTCAAAATTCTCTATTCTTCAATAGCCTCTAAAAACAGTTTTTAAAAGTGATGGTTTCCTTTTAACTAATATTAACAAATCTTGGAATTCAAATGAAACACTTCATCCATAGAAAGTTTAGGGGGAATTTTATAAAAAGAGAGAATTTAAAAATAAGGATGATCTTTTGTACACTGTAAATTTTGATATAACGTCACATAACATGTGTTCACTATGCGACAGGTAATAAATAATAAACAACAAACTTTGTCATCAGTTCCCCTGTTTAAATGCAAGTCCAGGAAACAGGATTTGTTACTAATTAGGTGCTATTTTTTTCCTCTTGGCGCTTTAGTGCTATGCTATAACAATACTGCAATATTTTTTACTGAAATAAGAGCTAAACAGTTCCCAAATCTATTAAAATAAGCATTTTTAGTCCACTTCTTAGTTTTATTCATGTAGTTTCCCCCTAGAACTTCATATTTAAAAGAAAAGCCGTTATCATGCTCTTTTTCTTGTATGTAATCTCAAGAAATCCTTGTGCAAAAGCAAGCAGCTGCTAATAAGAAATAAGGGAGTTTATTACAATTTATATTAAGTACTATCTAACATGTATGATGGAACATTTGATACTTAAGGTTTATTTGAATGCTTAGAGAATGTAATTTATTTGGCTTGTGAGAAGAAAAAAATAAATGAGGAGCTAACAACTGAGTATATATTACAATTTATTAAATAGACAGGAACAGATGCTCATAGAAATATAACAGGTTTTCAGAATTTCAAAAACTCACATGGTGCGCACCAAAATTTCATGCAAGTTATTTTGAAAACTAACCAGTGGCATTGAAGCAAGAGGTTTGAACATACAAGAAAAAGCACCTGATTTCATCATCCCTTGACTTCACTCCTGCAGAAGGCATCAACTCCAGGTTTTATTTGGCGTTCTCTAGTAAGATTTGGTGTTAAAATAATATCAGTGTATAATGAAGAAATTGAACGATTTAGTGGACTAACTAGCATTCTATATTAACAGGCAGGCAAACATAATGAAAAATAAAAATGAAAGTTTTATGACTACATAGTCAGCTCTTTTTTTCACTAAGCATAAAATACAGTTATATTTCTTCAGAGACATGCTAAATTCACAGCTCTTCATGCTTTTCCTAGAATAACTAAAATTACATTGACTTTAACTTCACTTTGATTATGAGATAGTGTCTATGTTTTCCCAAGAAAATTTAATTCTCTAATTCAATTTGTTTGGGTTACTTGTGAATATTATAGAAGCCTGCACTATGGACTAAAAGGTACTTTTAAGTGAAAAAACATGTTAGTATAGAAGGTATCATCACTTCTTTTCCTGTTTAAACTTGAATGATTGACCTTCTTTACAGGGACAACAGGAGTGAAAGAACAAGACAGCAGGCACAGTCAAACACTTACAGTGTTAGGCAGGCAATAAGGCAAATCAATATAAATTCTCCACTAGTATAAAGTAGGCAATTTCCGCAAAAAAAAAAAAAAAGAGAGAGAAATAACATTAATTCCATGTCTTAATTTGGTATTTATAACATAATAATAAACATAAATATGTGTGTATATATAAATGGTATATATATTTATATACAATATATAAATGATAATAAAAATATGTTAGAATAAGCTAAATAATATATAATGTATAAAAAATCTTTCTTGATTAAATCTTTCTTGATTAAATACATATCATATAGTACTAATTAATACTAATCAATAGAAAAGTTTTCATCAGCTGACATTGCCTGTTAAACATTTGCTTTTGAGTTTGAACAATTCCTGTTTGTGAGGAGTAACCTCACAACCTAACTATAAACTAACTATTTTTAATTTAAAAAATTGCCTTAAAAATATTAAACTAAGAAAAATGAAGAATTAATGATGCAATTGCATCAGGTATTTGCAATTGCAAAGTTGAAGTAACAGCAGGCTATTGCTTCAAATTCACTGTTGACATTATCACCTGTCACTTTATTCAGTAACTTGCACATATTTATATCAATACAGATAAGTAAACACACACATATTTTAACATTCTACACATTTCAGAAATGTTTAGACATTACCATGAAAGAAATAATTGTAGGAGCTGTTATTTAGGTTAACATCACAGTAACAGTGGATACAACTTCTTAGTGATGATCTTACAAAAGCATACAGACAGCACTGCAATAATAACCACCAGAATGGAGCCATCAAAAATATTCTCTTCTATTAGTCCATAAGCTGAAACAGCATTTACCAGCCTGACACCTCCTAATATTCACTGCTGCTACCCCAACTTCTGCCTCTCCTGCAGCCAATGCCTAAATACTCCTCATCTCTCCTTAGTTCCCTGCACACATCCTCCCCACCTCCTCTCTCCACACACCTTTCCAGTTCTCATCTTGAAATCTGCTCATTACATCCATCTATAACGTTGCACACTAAAAAAAGTATACCAGTATATATCAGTAATGAGTGTATATATTGCAAATGACTTTGCCTTTTATGTATCAATTATCTTTAATTAAAAGGACAAGTTTTAAAAGTTGACAAAGATTCTTAGTTAGCCGGTATCCTTAGACCATTATCAATCACGATGAACTCTTTTTTTTTTTATCAAATATGGTCAGATTGCTGTAAGAGTCTAACAACAGCATATGAATACCTAAATAACAAGCATTTGGATAAAGAGTGATTCGGATTTAGCACTTTGTACCATCTGGATCCACCTATAATCAGTGAAGAAATGCCTCTGGCTACCGACAGAAGGAATAGTGTGGAGACATCCCCAAGATCCAGGACTCTAGTCTGGCTCAGCCAAAGAGGGGATGGGGCTGATGTGCGTTATGCTCCTTTTGGCATAATTGTGTCCCCCCCTTTTTTTTTTTTCTAATTTACAGAGAGAACAGGACCTCTTCAGTGCACTTCAATCTTCTGACTTGCCAGAGCAGGCACGTGAGTTTGTTAGTGCCACAATGAATATGTATAGCCCATAGTTCACCCTGCTAGTTACAAAGGATTGAGCTGATTGGAACACAGAACTGGCATGTACGTCCCACTCCTCTGAAATGAGGGGTAGATATGTAATGGAAAATGTTATGTTAAGTTCCAAGGTGGTGACAGACAGTTGACCATACATTCCTGCTGGCAAGTATGAAAATGAAAGTTGAAACTCTCAGGGAAAACCTATTTAAATCTGACTGGTAAAAGCTCTTCTCTTACTCCAGATCTGGTGAAACAGGCCTCGACTATGCAAGTATATTTAATATCCTACCATGAAAATTCTCTTGCATCTTTTATTGTTTTACGCTAAAGAAAACTCTTACCATTTTTTTCTCATAAGATAGATTTGCTCATTTTAGTAGCCTTCTCTACGCTTGTTCTGGTTGTAAGATCATCTGGAGTTTTTGAGAACAGACTACAATCTGTTCTGTGAGGTCTAGTAATGTCTCATCTCACATAGTGTTACTAAAAATTCTCTCTTTCTACTAAAATACTCTGTTCATTTCATAATTCCACTCTCATTTTTACATTATGCTCACAGTTTACGGTCATCATAAATTCATACAATCCTCTTCGATCACTATTATTTTTCCCTACTACTTCCAGTTGTAGAGTCCCTTGGGTGAAGCAAGCTATCTTACTGTTCCATTTCATTTCACTTTAATTATTTTTGTTTTTAAGGTGATCCAAGTTTTCGCTATGAAGATCCGATCTTCTTCAGTAGTGGTAAAAACTTTCCACTTTGTATCACTTAGCACTCATTAATTCTTCTTCCTCAGTTGCTATGGGACTCATTAAATACATCGGTCCTAGGTCTGATACCTGACAAGTGTTTTTAGAAATCTCTCTGCAGGCCACTAATCCTCCCTTTAATAGTTTACATTTTAGTTATCTCTTTATCAACAAAACCATGCATTATTTTATCTCCTTTTCTATCTGTTTCCATGATTCTGTCAAACTGATTTACTTTAGGGTTACTATGTAAGAATAATGCTTTACTAAAGCAATCAGTTTTTGAGGGTATAATTTTACTTCATGCTGTGATTTTAACCATATACATTGCAATCTAATGTTGTTATTCACTGTGTTCTTTATTTATCCCTGCATCAGCTTCGAAAGGGAGAGATCAAAGAAGAATCTGTGAAGAATGAATTAGAGATGCTTATTCACTAATATTAGAAAACTGAAAGTCTATTCTTATTTTCATCCCTATAGAAGATTTCACTGATATTTCCTCTCTGTTTCTGCTATTTCAGACTTCCTTTGACTTTTTGTAGACTGAACTGCAAACCTCCTGTTACATGGGAGAAAATAAATACTACCTCTGAAAGGTATGATAATGGTTTTACATACATTTGAAAGTGTACATAACTCTAACATTCAAAAGTTGTTACCACAGCTAAATCAGATATAGATTATCTTAAACGGGGATAGCTCTCTGGATAATGGATAGTTCTCCTTAGGATTGTTCTACAGAAGCAGTAGGAGAATTGCAGCAGTTTTTGTTATTCTCATAAAGTAAAATCTAATTATATGTAACTGATGTTTCTAGATAAATATTGATTTGACTTTTTTTTTCTCCAAAAGTTTTTTTCACTGATATCTAGTGATATTTATGAAAATTGGCTGTAAACAAATTTAGTAAAATCTATCATTTGCTTTAAAAAATGAAAGACTACCACATGCCTCCATATCTCTTTGCCATTTGTTCCCACTTCCTTCCTGCTGAAATTCATGTGCCAGTAATTACAAGCAGTTGTTGATTAACTACGTCGTATTACTTCTGACATGGAAATGTGTTACATCTTTTCCCATAAAATGGAAATTTTAATTCACTTTGGAGATTATATTCTGAACACATGGTTAACAAAATCAAAAAGAATTTAGAAATTTGCATGAAGCGATTCTCAAAATCATCGCATTGTTCTTGGGAAACTAGTTGTCAGTTTCCTGGATAATAAGGGCTAGTAGAGGAAGAAAAGTGATCTAGAGTCTGAATTTTATCAGTCTTCAGACCTCACCAATCATCACCTTCAATAATACAGATTTTCAAGCTATATTCTGACTGAAGTTACTCAATCTTTCTTCTTTTTGTGAGGTCTCACTGCTGTAACTAAAGCTAGGTAACAGAATTAAAAACATTTTTGTCACTAGTGTCAGATATGACTCAAATGCCACAGTAGAAATAGATCTACTGAATAAGGAGTTGACATTTTTATATAATCACTTCTCAGAGTAGATATTTATTTTGATGCTGTCAGGAGGTGTTTCTAATTTATATAAAAAACATTTGAGATGGAAAACTCTATATCCTAGTTACTGAATTTGAAAATGATTGAATGAAATATATCCATATAAGTCCATTTCCTTTAGTAAACAATGTCCCAGATGAGTAGCCAATTTCCTCAATACACTGCCCGACACTAAGTAATTGTATCTTCCCTGCTTCCCAATACTTTCATAGACTTCTTCAAAAATCATTAGGTTTCAATAAATACAGACTTTTTGCAGCTTCAGGATTTTTTTTTCCAACTTATTTCAGAAAGCAAATGAAATCTAACTATTCCTTGAACAGTTTATCATCGGAGCTCTTTTTCAATTGTACAGTTTATCAGAGTTCTTTTTCATTGAAGATTCTATGTTAAGAATAACAAAACATTACACTATGATTAACAGATATCCACTGAAATTGGCTAAGAGAAAACAGTAAATCCTTAAGTCTAACTACATTTTTCACTTTAAAAAGAGTTTACCATATTTCTTCTACTTCTCTGTATTAAATGTATGTCTTTTCTACTTAAATACTAGAGTACAAGATTTACAGGCCCAAGAAAAGAACAGAGCTTATCCTCATACCTACACATAGATTCCTGAAGACCTTCAATCTTAGCCTACTTCTTCTGGATAGGATTTTGACAGGAATGTGCTTCCTATCTCTCTACTTCTTTTTCTGCATTAAATTTTAAAATTCAGCTTTAAAATTCTTCATTTCTTAGCTCCTTTTCTCAAGTTCTGCTAAACTATTTTTACTTTCTCTGCTCTTATAATTTTTGCAGTCTTCTCTCTAACTGTTCACCTCAACTGTTTTTACTTTCTCCATTTTAATCACATCATCTTTCTTAGAGACTGAAAGACTGTAATGCAGATTTGCAGAACATTATCCATTCTCATACCACTTCCATTTCATAAACTCTTAAACTGCACCTTAACTGTATGCCCATAACCCTGTTGCAGTTTCATAACTTTAAACTTGTAAATGCAATTTACACCACACATTCTAAATAAACTACTATACTAATCATCCTTTTGCTTCATTTCAATCCATTTCATACTTTTCCTCTTTTTCAGGAATAACCCTACCAACCATACTTTACCTATGTCACAGTAACTTAAAGTAAGTTTTCTAGCTTTCTCAATTAAAGCCCAATAAGTAAAATTTTCTACCAAAATGCACATATTTTTAATGGCTTCCCCAGAAAAAATCATGGAATGTCAGTAAGATGCTCAGTGGTACGTTGATATTTCATATTATAAAATTGAAGAAATTGTCCCTATAACCTGCATGAAATTCAACTAAATACATGCCATGTAATTCATGGCAGTTAATTTTTAAATGAAATAAGCAGATTCACGGGAGGACAAATGGTTTTAGAATCAAAAGCTCAAAATAGGGAGGGGTGAGTGGGTTGATTCATTGATGCTTTTTAGTTGTTTATCTTTTAAAACTGAGATGATCAAATTCCTGCCTACCTAGCACACACAGAGCTACATTTTCTCAGTGAATATATTTATAAGTGAGAAAGTCTCTTATTCCTTTCAATAACCTAACAATCCAAAGTAATGCACTTATCCTGTTAAACCTCTTCAATGAACTTCTGTTTAGTGAGTCTGGAGAAACAGGATGCTGAGAGCAAACCACCAAGTACCCAGGCATTAATCTTTCTGATTTCAAGGAAAAGGTTTACTTTTAAGAAGTTATGAGAGAACCTGAATATTTTGTGGAGTTAAGTCCCACAGATAGGCACTACATGAATTAGTAAAAAGAAACAGGTTTGAGAAAGGACAGATATGAGGAAGTAGAGTATATAGGATATATACCAATATATAGCATAAACTCATGCTGCGAGATCATGATAATTCTTTCTCACAGTAAAATCCATTTTAGTCTTCTCATTTTAGTATTCTAATTTAGTTGGATCTCTGAGCAATAGCACCCAGTAATTTCCTTCCTAAATGCCTGCCAAATTTCAAATATGTACACAAGTGTCCTTAACAAGTTTTAATTTTTTTATTGTGGACCATAAAGTTCCATGCCATTGTCATGTGACAATAGTCTGCTAATGACACAGTCTGCTCTCAAAAAAATATAAAAAAAATGTTGGTATTCCTAATGCTTGACAATATATTACAGATAAGTTTAGGCTTAACATTTAATATAGTAAACATAAACACAGACTCCCCTCAAAATTAAAAGGAACTCTAAAATAGAAAAGAATTATAATATAAAAGTCCTATCAGTTTCTTAGGTAGATACTGATCTAAGCAGTGACTGAAAGTCAAACATATATTTTTAATAAAAAGTGTACCTCAGCCTAGATAACTTTATTTTCATATTCAAATTTGATGTGCAACTATAAGAAATAAAACAGCCATTCATTCCTACAGAAGAATTAATCAGTTTATTTTGACTTAAAAAAATGAGAGTTTTGCTCAGACAAGCTGACTTAAATAGTAAATGATCTGCATTCATTACTTCAGAAAAGATATCTATGGGATCTAGCTTGGAAACTAATAATTCACTATTTTATTGTTTAATGTAGCAACTGAAAATAATAGGCAATTACAGACTTTAAGTTTTACTACTGGCATATTTCAAGTCTTTCTCATAAATAAACTCAAAGCTCACATACCCTAAGACTGCAGCATGTTCCAAAAGAACAAAGATTCTAAAAATTATTTGATAACACTATGAATAATAATAAAGAAAGGATAAAAGTAAATGTAAAGAACTGTTATTTTAGAAAGATTATAGAAAGTTGTGTGTGATATGATTTGGGTAAAGATCTGCTTTCCTGCAAGAATTTCCTTGTTCTTATAAGTTAAAGTCTATTTAAGTAAATAGACTTTTAAAATGCAGCAACCTTGCTCACCTCACAAAAGTCTTTCATGTATTTTTTAAGAAAAAGGGACATTCCCTCCTACCAAATTTCTCAAAACTGCTACAAAAGGGACAAACAAAATGCCCATAATATCTTATGTCTTGCTCTTTAGCAATAATTATTAGGTATGGTATATTATAGGTATATTTCTCTATACCTTGTAATGCTCAATACATAAGAAGTGTGAAGGAGGGTAGAGAACCAAGAGTAGAAAAAAAAGAGATTTTAGCTAAAGGACAATAACAGCAAAAAAGGAGAGGATATATTCTGTATATGAAGAAAAATAACTGAACACCAGATCTGAAATGCAATGACAATTACTAAATGCAAGGAATCCAGACATAGGTGAAATAAATTACTATACCGTACCAATTTCCACATCAGTTAATTTTGATAAATGAATCCAAGAAACAGACCAGTGCATTATCCATCTGAGATTAGTAATGAAGGCCCTGAACACTGGGGTGTCTAAAGAATCAGCAGTTAGGACTGAGAAAACATGGAATAGAAAGAAATATACAAAAAAGACAACGTCAAAACAATCACCTGAAATACTCTAGGAAGTAACAGTCACTTACTTTCAAAAGAAACTTCATGATTAAAGACAATTCAGATATAGCGAAATAGTGAGATAGATTAAGGGCATAGAAAAAAAATCTCAGATGATTGAAAATCCGTGATTGATTACTTCAAAAAGGAGATAAATAAAACTGGTTATACTAAAAGTATATGAAATAATAAATGGCATAAATGAAGATAGATTGGGAGATTTTGTTCTTCCTGCTGAGAAGAACAGTAGGACATTCATAAAATTAAGAAGTGAGAAATCTAATCTTAAAAGTAGGAAATACTTATTCATAAAGTGCATAATTAATTTGTGTAACTCATTATCATATAATGTTAAGGCCAAAAATTTAGGGATATACAAATAACTGAATAATCACTTTAATGTCTCATTGATAACATACTGAACAATTAATACAATAATATTACAACGCAAGACATAACAGACAATCCTTGAACAAGGTTTTTGGAAGTTAGAAGTTAGTATGGAACAGCCCTCTATGCCTCAGAGTTGTGATCATTTTGCAAACACACATAGAAAATTTTTTCAGAGTATTCTACCTTCCTGTGATGGATTTTCTTTTACTTTCCATTGGTTTTGGTCACTGCTGAAGCCACAACACATAAAGGACTGGGCCAAACCTATCCCTGATGTGGTATGAAAATTTCTGATTTAATTGTACAGAAGTAATGCTACAGTACAGATGAGGAATTTTATAAAGAAACAGCAGTTCAGTCAAAGTAATACTCCTTTCTTGTTTTGTTTTTAATGCAGTCTTTTTATTTTTAAAACAAATAAGATGATAGTTGACCTTCTGAGCAGTCATAGGAACTGTGTAGGGTTGTCAGGTAAAACCATATAGTTTTTCATTTGAAAAAAGATGTCATAATTTGTAATATCAACAATGACTAGCAGGTCAGATAGATAGGAAAAAAAAAAAAAGGCAGTCATTCTTTGGAATGAAGTTTAATGGCAACTAGAGGATATATTCTATCTTATATATCTATGGACCAATATTTTTCTTTGAGTCTGTGAAATTATCACTTGCATCCTCACAAGAAAAAAAGGCTAATGCTTACAGTTTGCACTGTATTCCTGGAGTACACAGAAGTAGAATGCCTCAGTCATTAAAAAATAAGTTCAAATGCAGTGCACTCAGTGAAGAATTGTACAGTACTGTACAATACCTAGCAGCAATTTAACTGTATGAATAGAAGTGTTCACATATTAAAGAACTACTCAATATGAATAGTTCATTGTAAGAAGAAAAAAATAAAAGACTCTTAAAGGAATTTGAAACCCAAATTGATTCAAGACCAACTGCAATGCTAAAAAGATACATTAATGACAACAGGATAGGAAAACAATATTAAGAATACAAACTAAAAAAAATGCTTAGTCAAATGTCAGCTGCTTTACAGTCAGTTATAGAAAAGGTCAGTCCTGTTGTAAGGTTTTCTTGTTATAATCTCTTAGGCACAATTCACAAAGAGATAGGCCACTATATTTTAAAACTAACTGAAAATACTAATTAGCAACAATCTTTTTAACTTATGTATCTAATTTTTTCTGCAGTGAGAATTACTAGTAGCTTTCAAAAAGAATTGACATTTCCGCAATAAAACAGACAGATATTCACTGACTTAGGTGTCTTTCACAAATAGCTTTCTCATATTTAATACACCTTTATTAAGAAGATTCGTGAAACACACTCCTGAGGTTCTCTTGCTAAAGACGCATTCCTACTTCTTATGCAAACAATATATTTCCCATTAGTCTGTAAGATTTCTCAATAGTTAATATCTGTATTTTGAGTTTTCTATTTTTCTTCCCAAAATTTTGATTATTTCTTAGAGCTTAGAGTTCTGCCTGCTATATGTATATTGAAAACAAGCTGGCAGTTTACAGGGATGGTTCCCTCTTTCTGATCAAATGCTGTGTTGTATCCTAAATGTTCAACCATTTAAATAAGAATATAGTAAAATGAATTTATGAGTAGATTAGATCTGTTTTCTCAAAGATTTGTATCCTACATTCCTTCAGAGTAAAAAAAACCTGCTTGTTCAGTTTACTTCTCTTTCCATCTCTCTGCCCAGTAAAGAACAGGCATTTTGACATCTCTTCATCAATATCCTGCTATCAACTGAAATGTTATATAGGAGAATACCTGAATGATGAGAAAAAAGTGGCTGACGTATCAAACTCCCTCCCATGGCTGACAAAGATAGCTGTTGCTACCCTGACTTTATATCTGAGGAGATCTGTTGCTTGCTGGGGGCACAGATGGTCCACCTTTGGCTTGTCCACCTTTGGACTAGCTCCTCCTGCTGCCCATCTACCTGGGCACCAGTGACATTGCCAGAGAAGACCTAGAGTGTATCAAGAGTAATTGCAGAGCTCTGGGGCAATATAGAGCCATGGAACCATCTGGGGCATGGAGAACCAGATGGTGTCTCCCCAATCCTGACGGTGAGGAGAAAAGACTAGGTGGAAGCAGAACAGAAAACAAACAGAAGGAATTAGTAGCACATGCTGTGTTGGAGAGCTATAATTTCATTGGAATGACAGAGGTGTGGTGGGACAAGGCACACGACTAGTGTGTCATCTCAGATTGACACAGGCTCTACAGGAAAGTCTGTAGTCCGGAAAGGCAAAGAGGAGGAAGAGTCGAACTCTATACAAAGGAGTAACTACTATTTTTGAATAGTGAGTGTTGTTTTGGAATGGGAGACAAGTAAACCTGCAGCTTATGGGTGAGGAGCAGGAGACAAAATAATGTGAGTCAGGGTAGCTGTCTGTTGCAGACATCTGATCTGGAAGAGGAAGTAGATGGAGCCTGCTTCAAACAGCTTGAGAAAGTCTTGCTATTGTGGATCCTGATACTCACAGGGCACCCTTGTATCTGCTGCAAAGGCAATGTGGCTTGACATAAGGAAATCAGGAGATTTCTGGGGTGTGCTGTTGACAATTTATTGATGGAAGTGATTCACAAGCAGGCTAGGAAGAAACTTTGCTGGACTTCTTAGTCACAAACTACATTGCAAAAGGAAGAACTGGCTCTTCACAAAGAATTAAAACAGCGTTGGTTACAGTGATCAGGAGTGCAGATCCAAAAATAAGCGAGGCAAAGTGTATTATTACCCTGGACTTTAGGAGAGCTAACTGTAGCTTGTTCAGGGATCTTCATGTCAGGTTACTATGGGAAGCTGTCCAGCAGGACAAAGGAGAGAAATGGGCTAGTTGGTTTTCAAGGACAACCTCTTCAAAGGAGGGGCTGAAGCATTACCCACAGTAAAGGAAAATGAAATCACAGACCACTTAAAGTGGACATACAAAAGTCTGCTGGACCAAGGTGCAAACAGCTCTCTATAATCTATTAATTTTACAGTCAGTTTGAAAGTGATTATTCTCCTCTACGGAGTACTTTAGAGACCCCATTGAGAGCACTGTGTCCAGTTTTCAGATCATGATGACAAGAAAGAAATTCACACAATGAAGCAAATCCAGCAGAAGGCTACCAAAATGGCCAGCAGGCTGAAGCAAATGGCATATGAAGAAAGCCTAAGAGAAGAGATTTGTTTGGTTTTAAGAATAGAAATTAAGGGAAATCTTACAGCTACCTAAGACAAGAGGGTGAGAGACAATGGACCCAAGTTTCAACATGGGAAATTTGAACAACATACATGGGAAAAATGTTCACTGTGAGAGTCCTCAAATATTGGTTTGAGCAGAAAGGTTGTAGAATCTGTAAGATGTTCAGAACATGGCTCTGGACATGGCTCTGAGCTACATGAACTAAGTTGTCCTTGGTTTGAACATGAGTTTGGATGAGATGGCCTATGCAGGTCCCTTTCAAAATGCATCAATGACTTTAAAACATAAACATGGAAATCACAAAAAATAAAGAGCTAAAATAGCTTCTGAATTTTGGTTAGCCTAAAACAAATACAATACCCATGCAATTGGGGAGGGATAAAAGCTATTCACAAGCTCATGAAGCCTCTGAACATGAAGTAAGGATATTATTTAAAGGAATAAAGGAGAATAGAAACACAGATCAATGATTTTCTTGCTCTTCTAAAGCACTGGAATATATATAAATATCATGCCTGGAAGTATTTGTCTCTGCTTGATACTTACAGCTTTGAATGGTTTGAGTGTGACAATGGAGAATAAATACCTTGGAAATGGGGTGGAAGGAAGAAAATTAGTGATAGATATTATCAAGGTATAAATCATAATTAAGTAGGTCTTTCTGTTGAATGGGTGCTGTTACATGTTGAAGGAATCAAAATAAAGTAAATGTTAACTGTAAGAAACCAGAAACTCTATACACTGAAATTCTAAGTTTAAATAATACTTATTACTACCAAAACTAACAAATTAACATAAAGGAAACTACAATTCTGAAATTACTGCTTCACTTGCAGTATGGTACTTTCCTAAGTGCATATGATTATCAGCAGAATATATCATGACAAATGTGAATAAATGTGACAGCACTGGAATTGGTAAATGAATCATAAAATTGATGGATATATGCATCAATGAGATATACTTGGAAGGATTCTAATAAATCTCAAAAGTCATATAACAACCATCAAGTATATGAACACAGATGATTCTGTTTTACACTGGAATTCCTAGAAACTTTAACAACCTGGTGTATTCATACCTGTAAGCCCCTAGTGTAGCAAGTTAATAACCCTAGAGTCCACTAAACATAGTTGAGAGAAATAAAGGGTCTTCTATGGTGTGATTTTGAGGAGATGTCTAGATTATTCTGTCTGAGAGTGGTCTACACTGTCGCATGAGCGGGGTGTAGGAGTGTGCTTTTGAAGCAAATCTCCTAATGATCCTCACGTCATAACATGGACTTGGAAGGTTTCAGTTGGATTTCTTTTAGACAAAAGTAAATCAAGACGTGTTCCAGGGGCACACTTAGTCTGTTCCAACTGCTAAGGGATATTCAATCCACAAAATCAAATCATAGCTACTCAGAAGTAAACCTCCCTCCAAATAAACAAAAAGTATGAGTGTGTTATCAGTATCATTTCATGGGTTTGCTGCTATTGCACCCTTCTATTTGTTAATGCAGAAACAGCTTGGATCTGTCTTCAGGAAGGAGCCTACAGCGAGTAAGGTAGATCTACCTTAGTGACGGCTAAGGTAGATGTTTGAAGATGTGCATATCATTCAAAATCTATTACAAAATTCTTAAGAAAATAAGTAGTCATAAGGTAGCTAGAAAAGCCTTTCATAAACTGTTGTGTGACAGTCACAGAGGTAGAACTGAATAGTCAGTTCTCAAGTACAGATGTCACAAGCAAGATCCCAAAGGAATGTGTGTTGGTATGTGCTCTTCATCATATTTTAAAATGTACTAGAAAAGGTTGACAACATAATAGATGAAATTCAGTGTTGGTAAATGCAGGGTAATATTCACAGGGAAAATAATCAAACAATCCTAGTGGATTATAGTGGTGCAGTGATGAGCTCTAAATTAGCAATTACCACTGAGGAAAGAAATCTTGGAGCCCTGGCATACAGTTCTTTGGAAATGCACACACTATGTTTGGCCACAGTCAGTCAAATAAACTGGCTCTAATTATTACTAAACATTAAGAATTAGTCAGAAAATTTCATTAGGTCAGATATTTGGTAAAATGGTAAATCCATGATGCTTGATTGCTGCTTGTATTTCTAGTTATACCACTTTGAAGAGCATATAAAAGAACTATAAAAGGTATGAAGAGATATGACAGCAATGTCTATCAGAGACAGGAAAGAGTCCTGTTAAGCAGACTTGAATAGACTGTAACTGTTCAGTTTAGGAAAAGCGTTGACCTGGTATGATAAATTAGAAACTACAAACAGTACAGATGGAGTAAAATCAAAACAATACTGCTTCTTTTTTTTCACAAATGTAGTAATAATGTTTTTAATGATGAAAATATTTGCCAAATTTACTTCTACCTCTGAAATACTTCTCTTAGGCTTACTTCTTGGAATGAAAAATTTATTTATTAAATATTTTCATCATTAAAAACACTTCTACTTTGAGACACACAAAGTGTGTTTTGTAAACGTAAGACTTTTTTAAAAGCAGAGTAATACTGTGGAGGGGAAAAAATTAAGAATGCCATTAAAATATCTCTCACTTGTTATTGAACTATTGCATGGTGTTCACTACCTTTTCACATGCTGCAGTATGAAATGTGTTGTTTTACACAACAATGTTTATGGCTGTTACCACAGAAAGGCTTTAGAAGCATCCCTGCAATATATTCTAATTTCAAGTAGGCAGTGCTGACCTCCTCCAACTATTTGAGAACTACTGTGTAGTTCTCAAAATCCTTTCTCCTATTAGGTAAGTCTAATAAGTCCAATTGTTTTAAATCTCATTAACAACATCCTGGCCACCTGGATTTTCATTGAACAACACACATTTTAGAATGAACTGTAAGCATATTTTATCTTGTATCTATTTAGGTATTCCTTTAGATTTGTATTATTCTCTGTGTCATGACTATAATTATTACACAAATATATATCTTAAAGTGTTAGCTTAAGGTCTCAGTAGTCTGTTACATTTATACAATAAACTTGTGTTTTATACAATAAACTTGTGTTACCTGGGAAGTAGTTGTGCAACCAAAAATTATATTTCTGGAAAAAATACTGCCTCCTAAGTGAAATGTAAAGGTGCATTTTTCTAGTAGAAAGCTCTGCTTTCGACTTCTCATTCACCAGTCAACTACGTTAGTTTCAATTTAAAAAATTAATTTTGCTGCCAGCCACAGCAGAATCATTTTGGGATGATTTTCTCAGCAGTCTCAGGAAGAAATGAGGAGCTATTGAAAAGGATGGAGGAAAAGCAATAAGGAATGAAAACTTAAAAGAAATTTTGAGATTTAAGATTAATTAATGAAAATGTTCTTAGCCAAATGATATACAGTTCTGGCTTGGATTGCAATGAAGCACTTGAAGTTCTCAACTAGAGAGTAGTATGTAATACTTTAGCACTTACAAGAGTGCATGCTAACCACTAAGCATATTTTAAAACTTTCATAAAGAGGTTAATTAAGCCATGCCTGTGTGATCAAACATGGCAGCATTGTTTCTGGCAACAAAGGATTTGGCATGATTCATTAACACGTGTCTTACTTTAGATCAATTGTAGTAAAATTCAGCCAATTCACAGAAAGCCAAGAAAAAGTTGGCCAGTGATTTTAATTAACTTTTTATTTTAAAAACAGAATCAAAAATACGTCCTGTAAAAACTTTCAGCAAAAAATAAGTCATATTTTCAGCACTTGTGTTTAGATAGGATTTCTTCTAATTTCTGACATGGTCCTAAATATCACTGCCTGGAGGAACGGCTGCCATAAGATATTCTTGCCGGAGCAGCTGTAGGTTACCCAGCAACCAGCTCATGTCAGTTCCTGTTGGGTTAGTAACAAACCCTCTGTCAAGAGCAAGAAATAAGCTGTTTGTCTTTCTCTCTTTCTTCTCCCCCCCTATTTTTTTTCTAGCTGTCCTGAAGGGAACAGTGTTATTCCATAGTTATAATACAGAAACTACAGTAACTCTGCATGAAGTTCTATACAGACCAATTAACAGAAGATTTTGTCTTTTTATGAAGGAACAAATACTTAAATCTGTTGTGATGGAAGTCTGCACTAAGCTTTACATAAAAAAAACCCACAGCATATGTCGTTAACATACTTGAGCAATGTCTTCCAATGTTTCTATGTAAAAGATGAGCAAAATCCTTTTCTAGTAAAGGCCTAAATTTTTAGTTGTTGTATTTTTATTATTTTGCAATTATAAGGAAAGTTACCAAGCTCTTTAAAATTATAAAAAGAAGTGTGGCATATAGAGGCTCTCCAAAGGATTTGGAAATATTAATTTCCTATTATAATACAATTTTTGCATATACTGCATGTACTGCAGTACTACAAATTTGCATGTACTGCAAATTTGTGTCATATCAAAATATATAATTGCATTCCAAAATAAAATTTAATAAGTAACATTCCATTTTGTAGATCTGCATTAAAACATCTCCAATTTTTATTTTGGTTAGCGAAGTAACACAAAATCGTGGAGAAGCTTAGATTTTTTTTTCATTTAGGCTCTAATGAACATATCTGAGCTAGCTATCAAATGACGCACTTTTGCTATTAAGAGATTGTTATTGAGCCATGTAAGTCCTAGAATACATTTGAAATTAGTATTTATAATTTTAGTATATTGTTGCAGGAAAAAAAAAAAGAGTTTAGATCAGAGGAAACACTGCATACATTCTCTGAGTGCTGTTGCTCATGTTTTTTTTTAATTTACATCAACAAAATGAGAAATCCTGATATGACTGTTCTATGTTACTATTATTTAAATTTGTCTTATGAATATTGCTAAGGGGCCAATAAAAACTTGAGTTTACTTAATCTGTCTTTTATTTTAGCTTGCTTTATGATGGCAGAATCCACTCCTGGCTACAGAAAGTATTTGTTTTGTTATGTAAGTAGGTCAATCTTCTGGGAAAAAATATATCCTGATATCTTGTTGTTAAATATAGAAAGATTCAGTTCTTCAAAGTAAATGAAAATAAATAAATAAATAGATAAACCAGAGGAAAGTAATACACATTCATAGTAAAAAGTTTTTTTTTCACTCTTCCTGACAACAAAAAGAACCCCTGAAGAATGGAATGAATACAGTGAAAAAAATCCCCACAAAAGCAGTAACTTTTACTCTTTGAAAACCCTTTAAGGTACCTATGAACAAAAATCTTTTATTTTATTATCTCCAGGATTTTATTATCTCCAAGAATTACAATTTTGACATACAATCCCTTCCAGAGGCTTTTCAAACTGCTGCTCTGTGCGGGTTGGAAGATTATTCCAGATTTTTACTCATGACTAAATTTCTTGTCATGATTTATTACAATGTATTTATTCTGAGTAGTCGTATTTTCCTCTCAAATTTGTTTGGTTCAGCTAAAAAAGCCACTCTCCTTAAATCTGTCTGCAAAACTGACATTTCAGTCTCCAAGTCAGCCTAAGAATCCTTCTTTACATCTGTTGCAATGTAAGTTAATTTTCCTTGGACACAGGTGAGTGGAACTACACAATATTCCAAACAACACCTTAACAATGCCTTGCAAAATGCTAATTTCTCTACTAAAAACTTCTTCCTAATGCATTTTAAAATCGCATTAGCTTTCTTCAGCATTCCATAATACCTGTGGCTCGCAGCCATCCTCCAGCCAGCTGACACAGACAGACCTGTTTTACCTTCTGTCTCACCTAAGTTGATCTAAGTACAACTTTCCACTTACATCACTGAGAAAAAAATAAAATCAGGCTAATATTACTATGAATAACTATAACTATTCTATATATACATGACTTTTTGGTATAGTTTTAAACCCTTTCTAGCACTCTAGCTGACAACCTTGTCTGCCTTTTCCTGTTTATTGTCCTTCTCTGCACTGGTAAGGTCTTCTAACTTTGCATTATTTAGAAGTTTAAGGGACACAAACCTATTTCTTGCCCCAAGGTCACTTGAAAAAGTATGAAACAGGATCAGTCAACCCCTTTGCTATAGTATCCTTTAACTATTTTTACCATCTCCCCCAAAAATCTTGCACTCATTTTCATCTTCTAGTAATTTTCACAGAGATAATTTATAAAATGCTTTCCTTAAACATAGATACATTGGGACCACTGCACTACTGTTTCAGTGCTGGCTTACCTTATGACAGTAAAATCATGATTTATCTTTAATACTATTTCACAAGTGTTTACACATGTTGCATTTTATTTCCATAACATTTTAGTTTCAGGTTTTTAATTATATTTACCTTCATATTATATTCTAAGATTTTATTTCTGTACGGAAAGCAAGTAATGGATATGTAGCTTCCCTCATCAATATTTTGTTCGCTTTTTTCATTTCACCGGTCATAAATTCATGCAGAATCCTGGCTAACTGGACCTGAGATTCACTGTGCCATTCCTTTCAGCATTTTAGGATGGAGATGGCAATCAATCAAAGTTCAGTCAGTCAATTTGAACATTGGGATTTCATTATCACTACCTGGTCCTTCTGTTCATTAGAAATACTATCACATCCTCTTACATATTAAAAATTAAGGCATGTTGTTGTGTAGTCTTTGTGCCATATCAAAATGCCCAATGAAAAAAAACTTTCAATTTATGTGATTTAAAGAGTCTTTCTTTCTTCATTGATCTCTGTAGGACATGTAGCTCTATTACACTTTGGACATTGTGCCTTTGTTCTACACATTGATAATCTTTACCTACTCTAATTAAAGTTCTGTGTATGTTCTATATAGATTGTGAAATTTGTCCCCTTCCATTCAGTTTTCCTCTTTTTTCATAGAATAAGCTTCTGGAAGTGTTTCCATCCCTAAATAAAATTATTTTCCTATGTCCTATGGGTAAATCCTAATCATCTAGCCATGGGACAAAAAGAGAAAATCCTAGCATAGACAAACACCTTGCTAAGGGGCAGGAAAGAGGGAGAATAAATGGACAATTCCTACAATGAAGGAAAGTCACCACTGGAGTTCTGTAGGACCCTATGCTGGATTCTGCACTGTTAAATGTATTCATGTACGATCTGGAAAAGAATGGGCAGTAAGGAAGTCTCCAAAGGTACAAAGATGGTGATGGTAAAGAGAATCTTACAAACAATCGGGCAATAAAATGTTAGACAAAATTCAGTGTAGATAGAAGTAAATTACTGCACATGAGGAAAAATTATCCCAGCTTCACACATAACATGATGGGTCCTGTGCTAACCACTACTAGATGGGAGTAAGAGCCATTTTGCTCAAGCAAACAAAAGGAGGAATTCATGAAGTGAGTAGCAGACCTGTAAAACTGCTTGCCAAAGGATGTTGTAGATGTAAGAAATGTGCATCTTTCAAAGACAGAGTGGATAAGTGCTTTTACAGAACAGACAAACTGTATCGGGGTCAAGAATGTCCTTGGGCTGAAATTAATTGGAGGAAGGGACATTATTACAGAGAAAATATCATATAGGCTGACCTTGTTCTTACTTTTCTGGTTACGGTCACTATATGGATAATTGGTCCAAACAGATTTGGTTGTGATTATGTTTCCATCACTCACTCGCTAAATTCCTGCTTTTCAAAAAGTGCCCTTCCAAAACTTTATAATATGTCTAGTTCTGCCTGTCCTGCAAAACTTGAGGTCAACGGAATTGGTTCATGATTCCTTGATGTAAGATGATTTTCTTTGACCATTAGTAAGACTTTTATTGATCCCTAAAATAGATTGTCTCCTTTTTGGTTTATTGAATACATAGTAAAGAAATCCACCTGCTATTTTACATAGGAATATATATATTTGACAATTATTTCTCTGTCTCAATTTGAAAAATTAAAGCTTCCTACCATCCTCTGTATAAGAATCAGCTGCATGATAAGCGTTTTGCTGGTTCTACATCCAGCCATCTTGATTTTCCCTTTTGCTCCCTTATAAAAGCTTTCAGTGCCTCACGGAAAAGGAAAAAAAAATCATAAAAATATAATAGTTTCTGCAAAAGCAATGGCATTAATATTTTGCTTTTGATTGAAATGAGGAGTAAAAATAATCCTACTTTAATTATGAAAAAAAGTAATTATGAAAAATGGTTGGCAACCTCAAACATGTAGACTTTTTATTCCTTACCTATTTTACCTGCTGCATTACATAATACAAGAATAATATGGAATAATACCACACCATCCTATACCACTAGCCAACCTAGTCCTAATCCACTGTACACTCCATGTCACTGAGATGTGCAAGAGTAGCATAGATCAAGAACTACTGCTGCTTCCTCACCCACAAATAACTCTTAACACTGGACAGGACAAGCATAGGGTACTGCTCTAACCTGGGTATGCTTTCCAGGATATCCTGCCAATAATATGCATCCTATTTTAAAAGCACAATTTCCAAAACTATGTTTGTGGGAATATATTGTTAAAGATGCCATCAGAGCAGCTGAATTTTGTATATCCCCAAATTTTCTGGCAAGTAGAATAAATTAGTTAAGTCAGAGTGCCAAGCTAAAGCAGCTTTATTTTTTCTGGGATTTGGACATACTTCAGGATACAAGAAATAACGTCACACAATAGTTTTGTGTCACATTTTTATCGCAGGAACTTAATTAAGAATACAAAATGACATTTGACCTGTCACTGTAAATGTATTTATGAAATAAGTTCTCTATTTTACTTAGATTTCATGAAAGATATATAATTAAATTCCGAGTGATAGGAAGCCTAAATCCACACTATCTTAAAACAGATTATTAGTAGTTAAAAACAAACAAACAAAAAACAGATTTTCTTTCAGATTATCTTAAATAACATCTTATATAAGCCTATTTGTTAAAATCATTTCTTGAAAAAATGAGAGAAATTTAGATAGCCCTATAACAGCTTCACATTTTTACAATGAAAAAACATTACACTGAGAAAACAAACACTTATAGGCAATATGTAGGTCACCCAAAAATGTATACCAATTAAGTCTTTCTGCTACAGCATACCAGTATATATTCCATAAAACTTCCATATTCTAAAGAAATTCTGTTTTATAGACTGGTAATGTCAGCAGTCTTAATTTTAGTCTCTCTACAATTATAATGCTTGTTTGGTACTAAAATTCTGAGTAATGGCATTTTTCAAAAAAAAAAAAAAATACTACTCTTAGTATACTGATCCAAATAAGAAGTGGCAATATGAAGATGCAGAGAAGCAGGGACAAACATAATTTGTCTTCGTAGCGGTTAGATTGCTAGGCAAGATTGCTGTATCATATACTCCATTTGTGATGAGATTTTTCAAGTTAAGCACATGGCCATATTCAAGCTAGTTTCTCATTTATAACAAGTGAGAAACTGCAACCAGCTAAAATGATTACTTCCGTAGTTGTTTAGATTACGAACAGTTTGGGTGACCTAGTTATGAAACGGATTATCTAGCTAGTTATGGGGTATCTGAATGTTTGGTGTATGGCCTAGATGACTTTAAGTCATGCAAGTATTGCAAAATTAAACAAAATCACACAGAGGTTTCCCACATAAGAGCATTTTCTATTTAAAACACAATAGAGGCAATCATGAAGACACTTCTTAAAAAAATAATTGTTAATGGAGGAACTAAGGGCACAAAACACAAGCAAAGGCTATAAAGGATGTGGTTTCAAAGCTGCCTAATATAATCACCCTGCCTGACCCAGATGATAACTCCCTCCCCCAGCCCCACTGCTGCCTGGGTGCTGCCCTCCAGTTCAGCCTGCCCTCCTGCTCCGCGGCTTCCCAGCTGACCAGCGCCATCCACCAAAGGGGCAGAATACAACGTGTTGCTCTCTCTGAGGGGGTAGCTAAGCAGGTGGGCTTGGGCAAAAGCAGTGCTTTCGTGGTCCATAAGAGAGGCTGTGCACTACTGGATCGTTCAAAATTCTGTGGAAATGTGACTGACTTTCTAACAAATTTGTTAAGAGACATCATGCTACAAATTTCACTGAATCACAGAATGGTTGAGGTTGGAAGGGAACTAGAGATCATCTAGTCCAACCCCCCTGCACACGCAGGGCCACTTAGAGCACGTGGCACAGGACTGCATCCAAGTGGGTCTTGAAGATCTCCAGAGAAGGAGACTCCACAGCCTCTCTGGGCAGCCTGTTCCAAGGTTCCAAATTTCCTATCTATGGTTCTCAAGGCCGCTACAGAGAAACCCCACTATGAAAATCATGTGTTTTAACAGAACACATAGGGCAGGAAGTGAAGTCATTTAGAGAGTATATTGGTGCATGGTATAAATATGAAATCTATGTGAAAAGAATTAGGGATGAGACTTTTATGCATAAATAGTCAAGCTATTAACAAATCCATAAGATCATATGAAACAAGCATAAACAGAAACCTTACTCCAATTTGTTATGATTAAAAAGTTATTTTAACACTTCAAATCTAAGCTTTATCATTTCTAAAAGATTTCATGAAAGACCACTGATTAAAACTTTCTCTAGTCAAGAACTGATATATCAAGTGAAATTTTCAACCTCTGCATCCATCCATCTCATCAACATTTTGGGCAGGAAAAACATATTTTATATACTAATTGTAATATCTTTGAACTTAAAAAGTGTCTTTGGAGAAATTGCTGACTTGTCTGAATGACAAAAATAAACCCCATAAAGATTAGTGAAGGATTATTCAAACAAACATCAATGGTACAAAGAAAATGCTATTTACTTTATGGTTTAGAACACACACAATAAAACAATAAAGGGAATTTATTTGTTTTCTGAATACAAAGCATTTTCATACTTAATAACTGTATATGAAGAGAGACCGGTAACTTTGTGAGCATGGAGAAAAATATGTTGGGCAGCTTAATTTCAAGAACAATTATTATTTAATATTAAATTTGAATATTGCTCTTAACACTGAGAGATTCATAAATAGTTCCTATCAAATGATAAGGAAGATTTCTTTGAGGGAAGCATATGCAAAGGACATGGCATATTATTATTCTCAGAGCAGGGTCGGTATATGCACAACCTAATCTAAACTGGTTTTGATATTAAAATATTGGCTTACGTATTAGAATGTTTAAAACAGAATGGGGAAGGTGTATTGGGGAAGGTGTATTAACACATCAAGCAAAAACTGCCTTGCCTTTGGTGATTTGTTGCCAAAAGAATAGACTTCACTTGACTTCTGAAGCTCTAATATTTCTTTATTCAAATACAAGGAAACAAAAGTTTAAAATGTATTGTAATTAGTTATTTATTTACTTTATTTGTGTCTGAGCACAAGTGTATGTCTAAAACAGATTTAAAATCTGCTATCTTTGAGGGCAAAGTCAAAATTCCCATTCAATAAAAGCAGCCAGGGGAAGGAGGTCACTAATACTATATGGCAACTTAAACTAACTTCACAGTTTTTCTCCAAGTAGATAATGACGCTGCTAGCGAGGTAAATAGCAGCATGTTTATTTCTCTAACATGCCATCTACTTGCCTGAAAAAGCAGGTTGCAACACGACGGTCACAAAAAGCAAGTCGGAATATTTTGAAACAGTAGCATTCTGCGCAGTGCAAGTAGGAGCAGAAAGGAAGCATTCTTAGCCCTTAGAGCGAGTCTATTAAAAGAATGCTAAATAGAACAGAGCATGCAGATCATCTGGAGAATTCGGGACTTAAAGTGATTAATTAGTCCTTATTTTGTCTCGAGCAGATTTACTAAGCTTTTTTCTCCCGCTTAGCCCCATTGTTTGTAATTACCCCAATCACACCTCCATTGGCCGGCCCCGCTCGCTTCATGCATGAGCAGCAATCTGATTGAGCACTCTTGTGAGCGCCGCATTCGTCATTGTAATTAGCCATAATCATAGCCTTCCTGGGTGCATGAGAATGTGCCGGCGACCGATTCACAACCCCAGCCCATTTGAATATGAATCTTCTCAGTAAGTAGCAATAAAATAGTGGGAAGAAAGCCGTTTCTCTAGGGAATTTTGTAAAGCATCCCTGTCTCTACTTCCCTCTCCTCCCCACCCCTGTTTAAAAATGTTCCCTTTTTAGTATCTGAATTCTGTTTCCTAAAACAAGGCTTGCTTAATGAAGACAATGGCTTATTATTTCTTTAAGTGGCACAGCAGGGCCCAAGTATTAGAGGCCCAGTTCTTTCAGCCTCTGCCAAGGACACGCGGAACAAAAGGCGCAGGCAGTTAGGCGAGGAGGCGAATAGAGCGCTCCTCAGGCTCCCGCTTGTGAACGCCATCCTCGGAGAGACACCCAGGTCCCTACTATTCAAAGACAGGGTCCTTTTCTCCCTGTGCCCGCAAATGACTCACACGTCGCGAGAAAAAAAAAAAATAAATAAATAAATAAAAAAAGCCGGAGCCGCCAGAGAGGCGGTGACGGGTTGGGGGAGGGCCCGCGGGGCGCCGCAACCGCATTCGTAGTGAGCCACCTAACGGCCGCACAACGGCCGCGCCCGCCCGCCCGCCCGCCCGAGCGCCGGCTCTGACGCCCGCCGCTCCGGCACCACCGGCTCGTTGTTGTTGTTATTGTCAGTATTTTAAATACGTGTAGCGATATTTCGCGTAAGGACAAGCCTCCGAGGGGAAATAATTGTCAAATATAAAAGATTATTATTTAAATTGCAGCGCACCTCTGGGCTGCAATGAAAATATGCCTTGTATAATCCTAAATAACTCCTATTCTGGAGTTATGAATACAATTTTTTTATTATTTATTAGGAAAAGAATGTGTAAATACAGCCTCGCAGTACTGTACGGCCTCGCAGTTTTGTTAAGACATTTAGTTTTGGAAATATATTACATTCCTTCAATATAATATGTTAATTCAGTACCTGCTAAAATGTATTGTTTCTAGACCGCCCCCCTTTAAAATAGCACAACCACACAAGGAAGTGCTTTGTTCATCTGCATTTATATTAATAAACTATAGCTTAAGTCAAACTTTAAGAAGGGAGAGTTTCAACAAACTCCACAATATTAAGCTTAATTTCAAAGGAAGAAAAAAACAGAAAAGGTTTTTATATCCAAGGGTCTCTATAAACAGCAGAAATGGAAGGTCCAAGTGTTTCACACTTTGTGTCTGGAGTCGGTGGTGATTAACTGTATTTAACATAACACTTTCCTTCCACCATAAAATAACAAAAAGGTGCGCATGAAAAATACATGGAAAGCTTAAAACATATTGCAACTAATAAATATGAAATGCAAATTCCCTTGACCAATCTTAACTGATAGTTACTTGAAACTATTTGCTTACATTAATTTCAAATAAAATTGTGCATGTATAATCTTTTTCATCTAGATTTAAAATAAAAATAAATGAGCTTAATAAATTCAAAACATTTATTTTTGATTTGTCACTGTTTGTTCGTTTTCTGTGCACTTTATATTATGTGTGCTTTGCCCTATATCACAGGAAATACTGTTTTGCAGGTGAATTTTCAGATGTTCTGAGGCCATTTTATTCAAATGGTATACAACTTGGCTGAAAAGCCTATGAATTTCATCCTCTATAAAAGTATAAGTGACTAGGAAAAGCATTTCTTTAGTCAGCTGAGAAATACCAATTTCATTTTCTTAAAAGTAGGTTTATTAGAAGCCTGCCTGCTAGATAACTTCTAAATGAGATATTAAATAATTTCTTAGATTGATCTCCACTACTGTTTGCAATCTTGCTAAGCTGGGGCAGGGAGCGAGAGGGCTCATTCCTGCTATTTCTTGGGAGACAGCTAATTTGAGTGTTGAGTTATGCTTCCCAGGAAACTGCCGGTGAAATCTACGGTCAGATCATCCTGAAAAAATTGCAGCATGGAAGAGATGCAAATTAAACCATGCTAAATGCTGCCGTGCCATACTAGCTCGGAAAATAGTTCCATAGCAACTATTTCCCTGTCAACCATTATAGTCCATGCTGAAGAATCTTTCCTGGATGCTAAGAAACACAGTGTGGTTCTAATTGGAATAGCAAATACCTCCTAAGTAACAATGTTTAGCATGCTGCCACGTAAGGCACCTAGCAGCACCTAGGTTTATGTCCCCACAGTCTCCCCATTACCTTAGTAATAAAGGAGGAATCATGGAAGCGAACAGGACATACAGAGATTTGTGACACTCTGGTGCGGTTGCTCTCCTGTTTCATCACTTTGGGTACTTCTCCAGTGCTGCAAACACTGTATTAGGTTACTGCATCCTGAACTCATCATGAGAGCGCTAAAAAGACTGAAAGATCCTCTGCCCTTCAGAGAACAACCCCCTGGTCTTAACAGGCAAACTCCTAATACTGGAGAGGGGCCGTTCACAGAGGAGTTACTGCTTTCCTTTGCGGGAAGCTCTGTTACTCCGTCACAGCAGGCCAAAGTTTCTGTGACACTACTACAACATGCCTCCTCAGTAGCTTCTGATAAGGGAATAGCTGAAACAGCCCTTTCCCAGTTCAAGGAGATCTATGTCATCCTTTACTATTATTTTAGATCTTAGGACTTTATTCTTTGTTTTCGATTGTTGCTTTGGATATATTCAGCCTGAATTTTATATTTTGTATATTTTTCCATGACGTGCTACAGATTCTGTTTTGCTGTATGGCTATAATATTATTTATATCTATTTAACTTATGTTTACAGCAATATAAATGCATTCAATTGAGATACTTCTTGATGGCAACAGTTCCAAACATTTTTTTTAACCTATCTGACACCTGTTAGTGCTACATATTAAACATCTAAGTGTAACTGAGGGAGTAGTGAACTGTGGCACAGGACATGATCTAGCAGATGGAACTTTTAATCTGATTCTGATGTAACAGAAAGTGCTTATGTAGCTCTATCCCAACTGAACTATCCATCCTGCAAATTAGATGAAGTAGAGACCCTATGAGAAAAATACACGATTCTATAATTAATAATAAATCAAAATATAGTTTTAGTTGTATGTCAGATATGGAATTTCCTAGCTTGTTAAAAAAGTAAAATGAAAATTTAAGAAAATTCATAATATGGTATCATATCAACCCCAAGAGCATTTATCAGCAGGAAAGGAAGATATAATCCAAAAATTACAACTATCTCAAACTATTACAACTAGACTCAAAAATCTTTGACTCCATCAAATCTCACTGTAGTCTATCTAGTCTTCTTCACTGGAAGAAAGCTGTTTTTAAATATATAAGTCATTCTTGAAACTAACACTGAAAAATAACAGGGAAAGGTGCCAAAATATTACGAGCCTGGATACCTACACTCAAGTTTCATCCTTAGAGGTCAGACAGATTCACGGTGCTTTCTTTGGTCTGGCCTCAGTTCAGGAACAGAGGGCACGTCAAGGAGCGCACTCCGATTCAAGAGCCTGGAAGGACATTTGGATCCCACAGGCTAGATGTAGCCTGATTGTCAAATCAATCTCCTCTTTTCTCCAGTCTGTTCTTGAAAACTCATATAATCATCCAGAGCTACCAAAAGGTTAAGAAGAGTAATAAGAGAGAGAAAGTGTACAAAGATATTTAAACATCTGAAGACAGTAAAGCGGTAAACACAAGTAGGTGGTGAAATGAGTTTCACTGAGTTAAACTTGTGTTTTTTTAAAAAGAGAAAATGTCATTTAACATTTTTTGACGTTTTTGGAATCTTCATATGAATAAAATTATCTGTGGTTACAAGTCCTATCTGGAGCCAGTCTTCAATTTTCCATATTTTTATAAAAGTGAAAGCAAGTTAAAATTGGATGTCAGAATTTTAGAATTCTATTTTTCTACATTCAGAGTTGTATGAAAAAACAGCTCTTCTCTCATTATCTCAAGTTCTTTTGTTTGAAATATTTTTCAGTACTACCTGTATGGTTTATATATCTGCTTGTAGTACTTTTCTCACTTTTTTTTTTTAAAGAACTAACTTTAATTATAGGAGTATATCTCACACTTTTTACTTTCAGATGCTCACTGTTATCCAAAAATACTGCACCAACTGCAGTATCAAGCATTCATACTGTAGTAGTTGCAGGTGATTGCAGGATACATAATTTATTGGTGTATGCATGTGTGTGCACATATTTACATTTATATGCAAGCACACACACAACTTGGAGATTGTAATTTCCGAGCAACACTAAACGTGACCATTAACTTTTCTGTAATACTTTAACTTTCTATTTCATTTTCACATTCCCCCCTAACTTTTAAAGTTAAAGGCTGATATTAGGAACAATGATTAGCTATAGAACAGAGTTTAAATTTAGAATGAACTAAAGGATCTAAAAGACGAGACCAACAAAAAGCCATCAAGAAACCCAACAAGGAGTGTAAGGTCCTGGACCTGGGATGCACAATGATCTACATCAGTACAGTCTAGGTACATCACCATCAGTACATAGTGGCTGGAAAATACTTGATGACAACTGTTATGTAGAATAGAAGACAAAATTAATATCTCCCTTTATTATGCACTGGAGAAGTCCCATCAGGAACACTGTGTCCAGTTTCCTCCCACCACACCTTTAAGAAAGATGCTGAGAAACAGGAGGCAATTTAGTGGCGGCTACCAAGATAGTCAGGGACCTGGAGAGTGACCTGGAAACGCAGAGAGAGGAGGTCTTAGTCTGTTTTACACAAAAGAGCGTAATAAGATCTAATGAGAACTACATCTACACAAAGAGGTGAAGCCCACCTTTCTAAGGAGCGGTAAGGCAAAGGACAACAACCACAACTTGAGGTTCAGAAGGGTCAAATAGGACTTTAGGCGAAACACTTTAACTGGGAGGGTGATGCAGCGTGGGAATGGGTAAGCCACAGGTAGCTTTTAAGACTCAGCTAGGGAAAGCTGATCTGATGTAGTGTCAGCAACAGCCCTTGCTCAAGCTGTGCCGTGACTGAGTTAGGAATGCAATGCGGTTTATAATCTCGACTACAGCAAACATGCTGACACTGCAGTGGCACCTAGAAAGTCAGCTATTTATTCCAGCTCGTGCAACGAAATTGCCACTGATTTTTTCCATCCATTTGATGAATAACTGAGGGGTACAGCATATTTGAAAATTTGAAAATTTCTAAGGATAATAAACCCTCAATGAGCAATGGCTGGGAGAAGGACAAAACTCAAGTTTTTTGTTTTGGAAGAAATGTGAAGCATTCATGTGTTCAATGAAAATTCAGTAACAGATCACTGAACTAGTAATGTTGTGTCACCACCATGAACTGCAAATAGATGAATCAACATATGTATCCTTTAGATAAAGATCTGAAAAGAAAGGTAATAGATCTCTAAAAGGAATTTATGGAAATACATACAGTGTTTATTTTATTTGTCTGTCCCTTTGCGAATGTACACAGACTTTTTAAGATACAGAATAATTATCTCATTTAAATGTTCATTTTTTATTAAAAAGAACTTAGATTAAAAGCTACTTGGGAATATATTGAAACAATTTTTTTTAACTCTGTTTTTACAGAGAACCCTGTAAATTCTTATTATATAAGCCGCATGCAAGAAGAATCCCTTTAAAATAAGAAGAAAATTCAAAATCCAATGAATTCTGGTCAAAAAAGGGCCTTTTAAGATTCATGAAAATAAATTATTATATTTTTAGAAAGGGAAGAAGTAGTGCTATATTTACTCAAAAACTCTCTATAGTAATATCATATTTACTGCTTGCTGGCTCCTAATGGATATCACAACGTGGGACTGCACAGAATTGGAAGATGGGGATGGATGATACTTACAGAAGTGTTTATTCTATCTTGAATATCTAGAAGGCCAATAATGAGCCTAGTAAAAAGCTGGTGGATGCTATGTCATTTTTGCTCTTCCTCATGGGTATAATCACTTAAAGCCTTGAAATCTTTGTGTAGTCTTCTGAAGGATGCAATATATCACCCGTGTATCTGTTACCCCATAAATGGTAATTTCACAAAAAAAAATGTATTAAACTTCAAGCTCATCTTGTTGTTCTAGTGTTTGTCTTCTAATGTCTTAAAATTTCAAACAGATCTATGGCAGATAAATATGTGTCTCAAAAAATGAATGGACCTTTATTATTTAAGCACCTCAAGATTTTGTTCAGTCTTTGTCTAAAAATTCTAATTTATTTTCTGCTATTGGCTACAACATGATTTTGAAAAATAGAACTCACAACTGGACATCTCCATATGAAGAATAGTAAAAGAATGAATAAATGTTAATAGGAGGGAATCAGCTTTTTGTAAGACTCCTTTAAAGAGCTACAACTCAGAATTCTTTTGTGCTGCCACAATGGAGTGCGAGACATGGCACAGAGACTGCAGACATGAATCTTATGCTCAATACATTTGTCATTCAATATTTTATTTGATGTCATAGGAATCGCATGTTTCAAGGAAAAACAAATATGTAGGCATTATTCTCTTCTTGAAATGTATTTGTACATCATGCACTAATGGCCTTTCTATAGGGGATTTAATGAAAACCAAATCTTCAAACACCAATCACAAGATAGAAGATAGGAAAATCTTAGACAGAAAGACTAACTGCCTAGATCAGAGCATTTAAACAAAACATTTAAATGGTTAAACTGTTTAACAAACTGTTAAATAAAGCATTTAAACAGTTAAACAAACTGTCCAAAATCTACTGGACATGCAGATAAAAACAGTAAATGAAGAATTATGTCTAATTATGTCTATAGGAGTCTATGTTAAGATATTTATAAAGGTTTCTAGAACCTGGAAACATTTCTTAGATTTGGACTTACTACACTAAAATCTGTTTGATTGTCCAAATGTGTTAATAGTCATGACCTAATTGAAGTCATTGTATGGATGAAAAAAAATTAGGCAGGTAAATGAAATGTTACTTAATAGATTGCGTCTAGATGCTGGAATTCATTAACTCTGCAGCAGATTTCTGTATTATTTTAAATATAAATTTTCCTCATTGTTTGTAACTTGAAAAGAAAAAAAGAAGTTAGGCCCGTCTAATTAAATCACATTTAGAACCCAATACTACATGACAGGAACTGTTAAAATTCTTCTACTTTCATTTACATCACATGAAATCCAGGGGCCCAAAGCACTTTGTACAATTTCAATGCACTAATAGTCATTTTAAACATTTCTATCTTTACTGCATCAAAAAGAGATTTCCCCTAGTAAGCCACATGAATTTCAAAGTCTGCAAGAAGAATCAGCCTGACAATGCAAGTTTAGTGAGCTGCTTTAATGTGTTGACTGAAGGATTTAAAGCTGAGAGGAGAGGGTTACATTTAGTATTTAGTTATGGTAAACTGAACATGGATATAAACCTTGCATATGTTATGAATTAAATTTTTAATTTAAATGATATGTCAAGAAAATTATTTAAATTATTTCCCGAATGAGTTTATAATAGAAATGCTTTAAGGAATTTAATATTATTTAATATTGTACCATTATTCCTATGCCTTTATGTCTCTACCTGTGAAGCATCTATGTTTCATAAGCACTGTGAGATCGTATTCATTAAACAATAATATGTTTTAACATTTTCAAAAGAAAAGGAATGCGGGCATACAAAATAATATTGCATGATCATGTGCCTAATGATACTACTTGCATAAAATCACAGAATAATTTACTCTGGAAGAGAGCTCTGGAGATCATGGAAAACATGAATCAAGTCTCTTGTATATAAGGCTAATTATCTCTGATAACTCTGAAACTCATAAACAACTACCTTTTTAAATTCCTGGAAGTAAGAAGTAGAAGGTTTTATCTAGATAATATTTTAGAGGTTTATCAGGTTAGGCAACAATTTTCCACATCTACAAATAAGAATGTGCACACAGGTGAAGAAATTTCATAGTTGATATAAAGATATTAATGTTTAAAAAATAAAAATTTAAAACAACCGTTCTTATGCTTTGCCCTGTGGAAGGACAGGATAATAGTTTTGAGTCCAGCATAGGAGTAGCAGGAGTGTAAAAGGCTGCCACTTTATAATGAAAAATACATAGGCATAGAATTAATTATTGAAGCGGAGAAAACATAGCACGCTTAGAGAGAGAATTCACTTTTACATTGTAAGGTTTATCTGTAAACCAGTTTGATAAAACACAAGATTAAGAGGAATAGATCAGTTCTAGCGGTCCCTACATGGATTTGCTATTTGTCAATTTTAATTAAACAATCTAATACTAGTCAGTGACTTGAAATATTGAATCAGAAGTACTGCGTATCTAAAAATTAAACTACTTATTCAAGGATTATTATAATGTGGTGCCAAATTAAGTGATAACATTATCAAAAACAGATTAATGACCTAGGAGCTTAAATGCATGCATAAACAATTATTTAGGAAACAGGTATGGGGTTGAAGTTCCTGCTCGCAGTTATTATTGCCTCTTATTTGATGGTTAGAAGCTGTGTCCAGCTGATGCATCGTGTCAGCATTCCACATCAACTCCATGCAAAGCTAGGGAGATAGTTTAAATTAGCCTTTGAGGTGGTAAATCCATGAAAGCTTTTCTTTCTGGGTCCTGATAGCAAACTGATTTATTGTCCTAATTATCTGCAACTCTGTGAAAAGCATGCATAAGTATTACCTTGTTTTCTGTAATCTAGCGACCAGAAGCCTCTGGGAGACTGCTGGCAAGCCACATCATTAACAAGTTAACATGAACAGCAAGTTATATTCACTCCTTCCTTTTGTACTTGTTACACACACCATGAGGACTTTTGGTGAGCTTGGACTGATAGAATTTTATGGCCATTTTTGATTATCTCACAAAATATATCAAAATAATCATGGCAGATGATAAACATAGTGTAAATATCATTTGTTATGCATTTCTGAAATCATTTGTAAATGAATTATTTGAATAGCTTCAAGGTGAAAAACAAAATTCTAAAGTAGCAACTCACCAGATTATCTAAAAAAAGTATATATATATATATATATATATATATACACACACACACGCACATATATACACTTATATATTTACACATACATTATATATATATAAATGAATATATATACTTATATATATTTATATTTATATCTATAAATGAATATATGTATATATTCATTTTGGGGCAGTTTCTAATATGGTGACTATGACTATACGTTGTTTAATGTTTTTGAGAAAGAACAGGGCAATTTTGGTAACAGTACTGTAGAGTTTAGACAAGCTATTTTTGCCATTTCATCAGAAAAACATAAAGCATATAATGAATGAAAAATAACATAGCAGAAATAAGAAATAGAATACAGTTTTAATTTTACAAAAGAAAGGAAAAAAAATAAAAGGAGGAAATGAAGCTTTCTTGTTCTTTACCTTACAGCTAACTCACAAAATTGCCAAATAATATTTGAGCTTAGACTGAATCAACCACTCAAAAGTGTATGCATGCAAGAATTTTCAACAGTAAGTTTACTCTTACTCTGAAAAGAGTCTTAATATCTGTGAATAGATTAAATCCCCAAACTGAGGTTTACTACACAATTTTACATCTCCCCAAAAAGAGTTCCCCTTTTTACACAAACTGCTGCCCATGAAGAGGACAGCAGATATTTCACAAACACGTTTTCAGGTTTTTCATTGGTTCATGTGTTTTTTTCTGCAAGCATATGAAAGTGCCTATGAAATTATTAAGCAAAATATTTACATTAAGATCAGCTAATATATCCCATTATCTTTTATATCATGGAAGCACAAAGTAAACAGTAGTATTTTACAATGAATTATATTTTTAAAGATCTTGGCCATGAATATCTCAAAGATTTATTAGCATTAATTAATAGAATAACAATTTAAGAAGGATAGTAGTCTTGCACAAAAATGGGAATCTGCAGAATAGTAGATGTGAAAAGGGATTTGATGTGAAAGGTTCATAGACGCTAGTGACAAGAAATTGATACTGAAATGATAATTAGTTATTTTATGCTTTGGAAACAGTGTAAGAAATGAAATGGAACTAAAGGAGATAGATAGATACATTTTTGCCACATGCACATGTCTAGCCTGTATAGCGGAAAACAGAAATGAAACAGTGAAAGAATAAAAATATACATAGTGTTTATCACAGACTTGATGAGAAAACCGCTCTCCACAAAACATTTCTGAAGTAGAGTCATTGGTTGAACGTTTCTAGAATGTCTGTTTTTAGTGGTCCATTTATGTTTAAAGACCTATAGCCTTAAGTTTTCATTAACCTCTCAAATTATATATTACAATACATTATAATATACTATTAAACATATTAATACTATATTATTATAATAACATTATATAATATTACATTATATATAGTATTATGTATAAATAAAATAATATTACTTATACTACATTATATTACATTATATTATTATTTAATAAGCCCCTTCAATACAGTGAAGTAAAATGCTTATGGGTTGTGTTTAATTTCTGGAGTCTGTTAGCTCCAGAGAAAATACATTTGCATGATCTTTGACCAGTCCATGGCACATGCCTCATATCCGTTTTAATGCCCTTATGCAGGATAATGACTGAAGTGCTTGAGATGTCAGTTACACATTGAAAATAATTCCTAATGATGATCTAATTAATATGTCCCTATTTTTTTTTTACTGAATTATGCGATTTTCATAATGTATGTTTGTCTGTGTGAGATAGATAGGTCAGGATAAGCGTGTCTACTTAACACCAAATGACTGAGAAAAGTTACGACACAAGGTTTTTCTCCTAGTAGCTACAGAACCTGAGTTCTGAAATGAAAACTGCAAGTTCTTATTTCAGAGAATGATTCTTTCTGTTATTCACACTGTGCATTTTATGTTTTCCAAATCAAAATCTGCCTAATAATCTTGACGTAACCAATTCCTTTTTTTTTTTTTAAAAAATATATACATATATGACCTTTATTGGCCTAAAAATAGACTTAACTGTACACCACAATTCAACCTTGAGAAGACAGAATATGTGAAGCAGAGGTGATTTGGTCCCTAGGCCTCAAATCAAAAGAGCCACAGCATTTCATGATCCTAAATGAACACATTAAACACAGGTTGATTTTCTGTGGTCATGTTGTCAATTCAGTTTGCTTTGGCACTCGCCATAGGGCTCTGCAATACCTGGCAAAGGAAGGACGGATGGTAAGTGATGGACAGAGGACAAAACATTCATTAATTGGGATACAGCTGAGAATTAACCCTCAGAGCAAATACAGAAAATTAATCATCACGCCCTCTTTGTGGCATTGAACAGAACTTTCTGACAAACAGCAAGTGCTTTTTAAGAAAGACAGATGTTTCTGCTTTCAGTTAAAATATTAAAGTGGAACAAGCTCTAAGTGGAGCAAGCTCTGACACTTCTAGACTGAAACCTTTGTATCTAGGAAAAGACTATTCTGTCTGAAGCACAGTAAGACAACTTAAGTTGGCCATATTACCTATTTACCATCTAAAAGTTTTTGCCTTTAAGAAGAGAGGGAGCTGCTTAACTCAACGGGGAGGAGCAATTTGTTTTTGTCCTGCATGCCAATTTACCAATTTTTGAAGCTTTCAACATCACTGGTGTCCCTTGGGTAGATAGTAACGTGACTTGTCTTTATCCAAGTGCCTACCAAATCATTGTCACACAGCAGCAGTCGACCTTTCTTTTCAATCTATGCACTTTTCAGGAGTTATAAATCAGTTGACTTACTTTCAAGCTCGATGAGATGGCATATGCCCTGGTTTGAAGAACAGATGGAGGCTTGGGGGAAAATTGTTTCTGCAGGCTTGCTACAAGCAGCTCTGCTCCATAAAAGTGAACCATTTGCACTAATTTCTCACATAAATTATGCAGGCAGAGAGCACCAGCCCATTCAGCAGAAAATCTTTCATCTAGCTTTCAGAGGTCATTTAGCAAATTTAAATTAAAGTTATTTCTGATACATGACTGGGTTTTCATTCTATACACTTTCAAGAGATGGCAATTTACATCAAATAAAGGTATAGTTTTAATTGTGTATGGAGGGGAAAAAAGGAATAGTAAATTAACTGCCATGAGGTTACTGTTTTCTAGAAACCTGGGATAAGATGCAACTATTAATTAGCCACAGAGGAGTTAGTTAATAAATGAAAAATGACAACCCTATACTATAGAAAGCAGGTAAACTGTCGCTTCTCTGTGCAGGGCCTGCTTCAAACTCCAGCTGAATGCTAGTCATCAAATTCAGCATTTGATGTTGTTGAAAGACAGGTGATCTGAGTCATTCCAAGAAAACATCCGTTACTCTTTAAGGAAACAAATTATTCAGTTCTTAGGGCAATGCCACATTCTTAAGATAAGGTACTTTATGAGAATATGCAGAAAAGAGACATTCCATTAGATTCTTAAATTATAAAATATGAAAGAAAGCAAAAGATTAGAGAACTTTGAAAAACTAACTCTGGAAAGAATTAAGTATTTCATAGCCACAAGTGGTAAGATGGAAGAAATTGCAGTCAGTAGCCTCTGATCCATAATATGATTTAATTCAGTGATTGACTTAAAGTATTATGTTAAATAATGAAAACAAACAAACAAAACAAAACAAACAAACAAAAAACCTGCAAAACATAATAAGAACTGTGTGCTGAATTTTGTGGAATTTTAGAAAAAAACAGTAAAAAAAGCAATGTTTTGATATGATTCTTTCATTAATTGCTTACACCACAAATTGCTTCTTAAGACCTGCAAAGACATTACTTTCAGAAGTAAAAAAGAATTGAACAGAAAAGAGTAATGTCAAGACTAGTATTAATAGTGATTTGTAGTGAGGCAACCAAAGAAGCACATGCTGATTTAGCCACTGGCTTTTAAAATTTTTAGCAATTGTTTTAACTATGCATTTAATTGATGCGTTATGATTTAGAAGTGTTTTTCCATCCAAAATTCATTTTAGTAAGCTTTTTTTGAAAAGTAAAATTTGAAGAGGCCTCTTTTAGTGGTGGAATGAAGTTATTGAAATTTCAGACTTTCTGTGATCATATGTATCATGGCATTGGAAAAGAGAAGCACACAGAATTACTTACTTGATTTAATTAAAGCAACTTTAAGAATATTGCCTTAATCAAAAGACATCAGCTTTGTGCCTTATTTTGTTTTGTAAACAAGAGATAATTAATCTGTATAACTTTTGAAGAAAAACCCACTACACAAAATCCAACTACATACCTATACAGCCTTAAATTTAAAATAAATTAGATAAAAGTTGTAAAAATATTAAATAAAGTTTTCAGTAGCTAGGAATTACTAGATATATGAGATTTAAACCTGCTATTATCAAAGGGATCATCACAATATTTATACCTTTGGTGACTCTGGAAATTTTAATTTATAGCTGGTCAGAAATGGATTCCACAGAGCAGCACAAGGGACTATAACACCAACAGATCAGTAAGAAAATTTATGATAACATAAGGAGAAAAAGGAGAAAGATAATAAGGAGAAATAGGAGAAAGATCCCATTTTAATGTAGTCAATGCAAATTTTGTTGTTTTATTTGGTAGAAAAGGCACTATATTTCTTCTGGAGCTCTCTTGTATTTCTTTCATAATAGTAAGTTCCAGGCCTAGAGATAGTATAAGTGTAGAATGTAGTGTAGAACACAATATTGCTTAAGTTATTTAACCTTTTTCTTTTTTTCATTTAAATGAGAATTAGGTCATAGGCATTAAAATACAGCCAATTTTTAGCATTATGTATTTGAAGGAAAGAAATGCTGGAGTATGTAACTGTGATTATAATCTTAATAATAAGAAAAAAACACATGCACATCGGTGACTGATAGTCACTGTTAGAGCATCAGTATCACCAAGATATCACAAAAAGTGACCGAATCAAAAGGAATTATATTTGTGAATAACAAGTGAAGGACATTTGTCCATACACAGATTTTTGTGAGCAGTATTTGGGTGTGCTTACTTTAGTAAATCATAGCAGAAGGCAGGCTTACTAATAATCTTTGACATAAGATGATGTGATATGTATGTGAGAGAATTGCCCAAAAGGGGAACTTAGAGAAAAACTAGGGCCTAACAGAAGTTCTGGCATTACAGAGGCTTGATCGAGGTGAGAGAGTTACCATTTCCAGGACGGTTGGTATGTGTGAAGCCTACCTCTCCACGATTCCCTTGGCAACACAATGTGCCCTCCTAGCTCATACTAATAAGAGTAAATGAAGAGTGGAGCAGAATGGAGACACCATGACCAAACTTGGTTGGCTTCTGTACAGAGGGGTTTAATTTGGTGGTGCCATGCAGATGAGGAATGAATGCAGGGTGGAGCGGAGTGAGGACACTGCAGCCAAACTCTGTTGTGCTGCCTGCAAAGGTGGTAACCTGGTTGTATCATGCAGCTGATCTGCCACATAGTGCCATAAGGCATCTGCTACTGGGCCAACAACGGTGGCAGATCAGTCCCTTAGGATGTACTTTGCTCAAACTTCTCCTCATTCTAATCTCATTATAATACACAACCCCACCCCCGCCCCCCCCCACTTCCAAGGAACGACCACTCCTCACTGAGCATGCTCTCTAGATTTTCGATTAACTTGGGAGACTTTTTAAACCAATCAATACCAAAAGTAAGTATGACTACACTCACCCAAGCTTCACCTAAATGTAAAAGAAAACATAAAAGACGAAGTAGGAAGGGATATGGTAGGAAGCAAGAATGGGGTGATAACAATGGAGGAAGAAGAAAGAAGGAAGAAGAGAGAGGGAAGACTCCATCGTACCTTCTGGATCAGTTGGCAGGCTAAACCCTTTTCCTCCCCTCCAGTCAGGACACAGCCTGACGAGACTCCTCGAGATTGAGAGCCCTTGATCATCATGAGTGATGATTATGCATTTATACACTAGGCACTAGCTAAAGACCCCACACTGCGGTAGAGAATTTTCTGTACTGACATCCAAAACCTGTTGCATTTGAATAAATTGTGCTCTTCATGAACCCAACCGCTTGTTTTGATGGCGATCGGACCTACAGCCAACAGACTATGAATCCAATGCTGCCTGAATTGAGCTAATAGTTGATCACATTATTTGGGAACTCGATTCGCTCCTAGGAAGGTGATCGGACCGACGGCCAGCAGACTGTCGGTGAATCTGATACTGCCAGAGTTGAGTGTATAACTAACACAGTATTTGGTATCCCTATTAAGAGATGAATCCAGCCGCCCCCAGTCCCTCCTTGAGGATCAGCTGGAATGCAAGGGGATTCATCTCTTACCAAATTTACCCCATCCAACCACAACAATATACTCTAGTAATTGTAGTTTAAAACTGAAAAATTCTTTCTTACTACAATTTCACATCTTACATTTCCTATATTATTGTATCTACAGTAGACTGTTTCACTGTTATTTTAAAAATGCAATGATCATTTTCCGAATTCTTCACATACGCTAATATAACTTTTTTTTTTCTCAAACTCTCTAAATATTATGTATTATGTCTGGCTTAAGAGATTCTTGCTTCCAGTTGCTCTCTCCCATGTGCCAACACAACTACATTGGGGACAGGCTTAAATAAGGATGACTGCAGTGACGAAAATGAAAAAAAAAAAGAAATCCTTGGAAGAAAATGAAGTAAGTCTATTGCAGAAGAAAACACTGAGCTATGTCCTAAAACATTAACAAAATACATCAAATAAAACTAAAACTAGCACCACTCTGTGCTGTACCCACTACAGCTAATCATAGTATATTGGCATTACTCTTTGTATAAAATTTTGTCAAAAGCTTTCATCCTGTATAATGGTACTCGTGTGAGATTTTTACGTTTTCATTAAAATTACTCATTCTTTCAACATCTTTTATTAAGACGTTAAACACAGTTTAGCAAAGAACAGAAGAAGAAAAACATAGATATATATGAAAATAAATCCAAAAGAAAAGCATAATTTTCATCAGCTGTTCTTTGCTTTCAAGCATCTCAGGCTGTAGTTCCATATATAGCCAAACTAATCTGAGTTTATGGCTATCAAAAGAAAAAGATTTTGAGGCCCTTTTCTTCTCTCCCATACTTCATTGTGTTTCACTAATGTTTCTCTCTCCTTCATCAGCATTGCTTTAGCACTCTTTTTATAAGCAAAGTTCACAGGATTGCGAGTATGTTGCTAATTAAGCAAAATCATATCCACCTTTGTTTCACTGAGTGAGACAAATTTACTCACACATGGCCCTAGTCAGCATTAGAGTCAGTGCCAAGTTTGCATTTGGAATGGAGAGCAGAAGAGGCAGGAAAAGTTGGATCATCCTCTTTTGGGAGATGATAAGTTATTAGATCATCCCAACCACGTAGAACCACGTCACCTCTAAAACTCAGAAGACTCAGTTTATTACTGGGGTCATTTTTATGAAAAAAAAAAAGTTCATTACAATTATTTTTTCTTTAGTTCTGTCATTTGAACTTTGAGAAGTGCTGTATAAGTTCACTTAATACAACATAGGGACAACAATGTACAGTGTTTACTCATGTTAAATAATTACCAAAACAACTCCACAAAAATACTGAGATGCGACTCAAGAGTTGTGTACCTGAAAAATTCTCTTGCTTTTCAAACTGATAAATAAGTAAAATTTTTAAAATTTTTAAAATGATTTTTAAAATATTCTGATGACTTTCTCTAGGATATTCAAAGACTTTTTTAAAATACATTCTTAATAATTCTGAAATCCTTTCTTGGTTTTATCGACTTTCTTAGTCAAAGTTGTAATTGGATTCTTACCTTCTAAAAATCAGTAATGTATATTTAAAAGTGGATATCCTTTTCAGATCTGAGTTATGAGCTCTTTTTTTTCACAATTCTTTATAAAATTGTGCAAAGAGATATTGTCCCATTTTAAATTAAAATTCTGAAATGCATAATTAAAATGAGAATTTGAGGATCACAAACAAGTAGTCAAAAGGCTTAGAAGTTAAATATTTTAGTGCCTTTTTTCCTAAAATGATCATTTTCTATTACTATCTAATTTTAGTTTAACAGTAATTTGTATTCAAAATCTAGAATTTTACAGTAATTTGTATTCGAAATCTAGAGTCCTGTATTAGATATACACCAGAAACACAGTTTCCAACCATATTAAATTATTATTCATTTTCTTTTCATAGGCAAAAATAAATGCTTCAGATTTGCAGAGATCCTTGAACCTTTGTTGAATAATTCAACAGAACAAAAAGTTTATTGCTATTTCCTAAAAAAAATCAGAGGGTCAACACCTGCAGGTTTTAGGGAATAGTTTAGATACAGTACCTGAACTTTAAATCCATACCCTATCTTAGTGTACAACCATATTCATATTTAGGCAGTCATTTTGCAAAATTAATCATGGGCTTAAAATTAGGCATATGCTGTATTTTATAAAATGAAGGTTCAGCTGTGTATTTTAGCCAATATTTCTTGAAATATATATATAAGCACATCCCATAAATGTTATGAACATTTCAGATTCTTCTGCCTTAGCTGGACATCACTAGTAGACTGAGAGATCAAACTGTCCTCAAAATAAATTTAGTGTATATGTAGTATAATTATGGATACCTTAGTTTGTTTCAATAATTATCCTTCCTTCTCCTTCCTCCTCTTTGCCTCCCCCAGTTCAAAGCATTGCATATTTTACAGACAGAATGAAAAACCTGAAGTATTTTCCTTTGTAAGAACAAATGACGCTTTTAAGACTGTCTTGGTTTTCTCTAATGCACCAACAGGTAGACAAGCTACCAAGAGTGAAATGAACCATGCTATACATCACATACAAATAGAAAAAAAATTCTCACAATAAAACAGTGATAATGTGCAATTATAGTGGGATTAAAATATCATTGTTATCATCTATTTCTTTTTTTTCCCTTTCCAAAGGAAAAATGCAAGCAAATATAATTCAGCTAAGATTGTATACAACATCTTCTCTGAACATATTATATCATTAAAATCTTTTCATTCGCATCAATTTTAGCAATACTAAGTAAAATATATTTCTAAAATGAATTGCTTCATTAATCATATTTACAAATAGATATTATGAACTAATGATTCATGATATGATTCAACTTATGCTGTATATTTTGATTATTTGAATGACCTTAAAAGAGAAACAAACAAGCAAAAAACCCCAGACCTCACTCTATACCTTTATACCCTTAAATATTCATAGAATCATAGAATCATAGAATGCCTAAGGTTGGAAGGGACCTCTAGAGGTCATCTAGTCCAACCCCCCTGCACACGCAGGGCCACCTAGAGCACGTGGCACAGGGCTGCATCCAAGCGGGTCTTGAAGATCTCCAGAGAAGGAGACTCCACAGCCTCTCTGGGCAGCCTGTTCCAGTGCTGTTCCAGTGTTCCAGTTAAATATTAACTAATGATGAACAACATTTCAGCCTCCTGCACCAGTGGGCAGCCTCTAAGGCATTACTACCTATCTAAAGTAATGCTTGAACTGGAAAACTGTTGTTTTCCTACTTCATCTACTTAAACTGCACAGTAATCAATGGTGATTGGGTGCCAAATTAAACAGCCTCAAGTGATTCTACTACCTCTATGTTGTTTTCTTGAGTGGCTGCCACAGAACTCAGCTAGGATTGATTTGTGATACTAAATCATATGGCATGGGCCAAGGGAAGTGAGGTTGGACGAGGCCATGCTGCTAGAGCAGTAATGTAGCAGTTTGCTTCATCCTTCAGGCACGTCTGCAGAAACAGTGTTTGGAGAGAGCGGTTAAGCAGCAATAGGAAAGGCAACTGCTGCATGAGATCACAGTCTCTCATGTGAGATGTCACTAGGTACAGTCCAACACTTCATTGTGGTAGGTGGACATTACAACAATAAGGCTGCAAATTATGATGGGAAAAAATTATGTGATGAAACCAGAGACTTGGCTATTATTACCTTCTTAATGTAGTACCTCTTCATATAAGAGACACAGGAAAAAATACTTATTCTGGACATTCAGATTTCATCAGAAGGCTTATAAAAAGCACACAGTTTAGGAAGAAGCCAAATAGATGGCTTCTTCTTGAAATACAGCATGTTACATATATATAATTATAATTATATTATAAGGCCTAGCATTCCACTAGCATTATCTATGCAATAGCATATCTGTTCTATCTGTACAACAAATAGCAACAAAAATCTAGTAAACAGATTATGTCTCAGTACAATTTTGAGAAATTAGATGTTAAAACCCTGGATATGAAATAAATTTTGTATATTTTTGCAGACTTTTTCAGAGTTTTGTAGGTTATCTTTGAGACCTTATCTGCTTAACCCTTAAGGTGTGTGATTTAGGTCATATGAAGACCAGTCACACGGAATCGTGAAATCTCTTTCTGATGGCTGGGCAGGTCTTATTGCCTAATGTCTCTCCCTGCTGCAAGAGCTATTTATTGTTTATTGTACTGATTTAACATTGCTATGGGCAACACAACTGTAATTTCTCACAGCACAAATATTTCTTCTATACTTTAATAAGCAAAAAATGTAGTTACTAACAAATGATATAGCATCACTGAACCACACTGTAGGCCTAATCCTATTGACTTCATTAAAAGCAGAATCAGTTCTAACATTGCAAAATCTCTCTTTTTGTGTTGAATTAGCACAATCATGCATTTACAATTGGGATCATGTTCTTGACTTGAACAATTCAAATCACTCTACAAATCTGACGTATTTTTTCTCAGGCATTTCGCATTCATTTTATGTAACCGTCACTACTTCCAGCAAAATCTTTTTCTAGTCCAATAAATAACACGAAAATAAAGTAATTCATGATAACCAAAATAATTAAATAGTAGGATCAGGTTAAAGATCAGCATTCATTTTTCAAATTAAATTTAAAAGTCTGCAGTAGTTACTTAGAAGATTGGCAAGTTTTACAAATAACATCACCAAGCCTTTTAGAGAGAAACACAGCCGCATTAGAATGGAGTCATTAGGCAATACATTTATTTTGAAGCCAATTAACCTTTTGTCAGAGAAATGTCGGGGCTGTAATGGTTTCAGCAGTGGAGGTCAGCCTCTAACAGGGGCACGTATGACAGCGATTACGCTGTCTGACATATGCTGTAGACTGAGAGCACAGCTGTGGAATGAGAATCTGCCTTCGTTTGTATTCTGCTCTGCATTTTCAGGGAGCAGGCAATCTTGACCTATCCATTTAGGTAATTAAAGCTTCTATTTGGAAGTGTCCTGCAGGAAGGTGAAATTTGGGGGAGATAAATGGCTGCTGCTCACTGTATCCAGCCACTTCCATCACTTGATGGACTGCCTGAAATAGGCTGCATTGCCAGGTCCTCATAAAAATAGAGATGAATTGGGCATGAGGCAATTCTCTAAGGCAAAGCAACTCTGTCATCTTCCTTTTGCAGCATATAATTTAATTGTTAGCCAAGGCAGACAGCTGACTCAAGGGCCTTTCTCTAACAGCCTCCCCAGCATCTTCCATTTGCTAAAAAATTACTTCAGTTTATTTACTTATAAGCCAACTTTGTTTGCGAATGAGAGATGTCACTTCAATAAGCTCATCTGGCTGTCACAGCTGTGCCCTGACTTACCTTCCAGGCTATTTTGTTTCCTTTTGTATCGTGCTCAAGGGCGATTGGGAAGTCTCCTCGCTCATAAAACTTGCGAAATGCTGTGGGCTTTGTTGGTCTTTCTTTAAATGCTCCTGCAACAGGTGGACCTCTTACCTTAAAACAAAAACAAACAGAACACAATTTAGAGGTGATGTAGTTTTATAAAAAGTTTTATTTTTATAGCTCAAAATAGAAAGAGATAAGAAAGCAATATAGCATTGATCTCACAGATTATAGTTCATGTTATTCTTTACATGTTATACTTCCCTGCTTTGAAAATGGATTTTTCCAATGATTTACAAGTTTTGCTTTTTGTTGTTGTTGTTATAATTTTCAGAATCTTCCATTAAACCTGTTAGAAATTTCAAACTGTCCAAGTTCCCCAACATTTTTAAACAGGAATAAATCAGCAAGCATGTAATATTCATCGTGTGATCATTTTTTTCTTCTTTATTTGACAGAAGTTCTTGGAAAATTATGCATTTTTTCTTGATAAATATTTTTTCAGCTTTTTTTTCTTGATAAATATTTTTTCAGCTTTTTGGCATAAACACATTGAAAGAGCACGAGGCACTAGGTAGAGCATCTTATAAAGGCTGAAGCAATATCTAAAATCTTTTATGGGTAGACTTTGTCTTTTTAGCAGCATAATTTTAATTCCCGTTGAGTTCAAGGAGAATGCTTGGTATTGGGCTTGGATGACAAACATGGTAACATTTTCTATTGAACTGCAGCTACTCCTCCACAACTTCTGTTTGAGTGTAAGACACACTTCATGTTAGTATCATGTGCAAAACCTGACTTTTTGCCTTCTATAATCTCTTGAAAAAAGGATAAGGTGCAAGAATGGGAGATTATTAAGAGAAAAGAAGACAAGCTATCTGGCAAGATGTGCTAGATGGATTGAAATCTAAAAAATTCTCCCTTTATTTATGGCACAATTCTCACTGTATTCACTAGTTTATTAATGTCAGCACAGAGAGCTTGATTCTCTTTTCTAACGTTCATATAACTACATGCAATTCTACCAAAATGACAATGGATTAAGCCTGGCACAAAATGAAATTCTTTTGCAATTTTCAAGAGTAAGGCCTTGCCTGTGAAAGAGAGTTAATCAGTATTACTCTTAAGCAATAAAATAAATTGATCTATAAAAACAATCTGGTCATTTATGGCTTCTTGCTTCTCTGTCCTTTCACCACTCTATAGCCTCCTGCAGAATACTGAATAACTCCATCTGAACCAGGGTCTGCAGTATCTTCTCTTCCAGAATCTTTTCCCTCTGCTTTGACCTGGCACAATGGCAAAATTAATAACAAGGTTTACACTGTTTGAGTCTTTCAGCCTCTAATTAATCCAACTTGCTCCTTTTTTTACAGTCTTCTTTTGCTACAACACCACATGCAGACCATCTCTCTCTCTCCCTTCCATGCTGTCAAATGCATTTCACTGCATCAGCCCTCCTCTCTGCTTTTCACTTCTACGTTGAGGCTCTTTCTCTCCTCTCTTCCCAGTTACCTGGTTGGTTATCTTCAACTGCTCTCTTCTTCAATAGCAATTTAGTCCCCTTGTTTTCCTGTCATCCCAGTTAAATCTGTTCATTTGCTTTGGTTTCTGACCTAACTATCCTCTCTGACTGTTCCTGTGTCTCTCCCTGGCCATTTCCTAGTCTCCTGCACCAGATCCTTCCTCAGATGAGTCTGACCTTTAGATGCTTCATTGCTTCAGTACTGATGACTAAAGCCCTGGAAGGAATGAAAAGAAGTCTTTTCTCAAACATCTCCTCTTTAGGAAGAAATTTTATTCAGATCTGCTTGTTTTCCTATCCATCTGAATAATGGTTGATCAGCATATTTTGTATCCCATTACAAAAAAGCTCATTTGATTTTTTTTCTCATCCAGACATAGCAGTAACAGCAACTAACAAGTCACATGAACATACATACAAAATTTCAAGTACTTGTAAGCAATCTGCTGTTTAAGCTAATTACCAAAGCAAATCCCAAATGCTAAAAGAGACTAGAAAGCTAAGCAAGTCTAAAAGGTCCTCAGCCTCTGACTCCTTCCTACAGCTTTTTGCCTATTTTTCCATTCCTATGTCCATTCACTTTGGATAAGAACTTTATGGAATTCTCTGCATATCATCTCATTTGTCAAAAATTCCTTTATGACTTGCTTCCTGTTATAAACATATGAAGTGATTTTTTTTAATATATATACTTTTTTTTTTTTTTTTTTTTTGCAGAGGAACAATTGTTCTATGCCACCTGTGTAAGAGTGTTCACTTAATTTGTCATTACTTTTTTTTGCATTTGAGACAAATCTATGAGTCACTGCTCATTGGAGGCCACTATAAAGGCATCTATGTTCTTTTCTTACATTTTTAAATACCAACACAACATGTTTTTCTGTAAAATATTAAGACCATCTGTTCTGTTACCTTAAATCTATAGTCTATCTTAAATTATTGATAAGAAATGTTGTCCTTATCGCATGAGCTACAGCCTTAATTATGTCTTGCAGTCTCAAATTAGCAGTTACTAATGCAATCCCAGACTACATCTTATCTGAAAACAGATTTTTTCTTCCAAAGTCATGTTAGTAATTTTAAAATGAATTTTTTTCTACTGCATCTTTTCAAAAGTTCTAGAAAATATAATTGAACTTCCTCCTATTCTTCATTTGAGATGAAAGAAATTAGGAAGAGTGGAAGGAACTTTGTTAATTTAGCCCATTTCTCTGTTATTCCAGACAATTGTATCATACCAATTTCATAAATTAATAACAAATCAAATTATTTTTCCCTTTATTGTTCAAAGGCTGTTGCACATCATCCTTACTTTAATGGTTAGAAACTAAATCTCAAATAGTATGTCTAATTTGATCTTCTACCTAAAAAAAGATACAATAGAATTAGAAAAGTTTCAAAAGGGATAACAGGAATGACTGTAGGTACAGAATAGATTAATACAAGAAATAAATAAACCAGAATTCTTCATTCTCTTTCAGTAAATGTAGAAGATTTCAATCTATTAATAGACAAGTTTGGAACAAACAAAAGCAGTTGTTTTTTCATGTAATTAAAAGCGGATTTGTAGAACTGCTTTCCCAAGATTGGTGTTGTGAATTCTAAAAGTTTACGTTCATTCAAGGTATGATGGAAGAGAAAGCTATTCAAGTTTTCTAAAACCACCCCATCAGTAATCATAAATACAATTAGCTCTAGGTACAGTCTGTCTAATGGATCTCCTAGCATTACATTTACTCTCATATTGCAACATCACACTGGCATTGCATAGTCGTCTTTGATTAACTATATCTGAAGTATCTTTACCAGTTGATGAGCCCCATGTTAATAGCAGAATTTCTTGTCATTTGTTCTAAGTGCATAACCTTGTACTTTGTACTATTATATTTAATTCCATTTCTATTATACCAGTTCTCAGGGGCTTCCACTTCCATTTGTGTGACACTATGATCTTCCTCTGTATTAATAACACCTCCAAACTACATGACAACCATAAATTTCATTTTACAATCCGATTTTTTTTTTTTTTTTTTACCAAGGTCATTAATGAAAATGTTAAATAAGAGTAGCGCTAAGACACATTCTTAAGAAGTTCCATTAATAACTTCCCTCTATTGTCATATTTTTCCTTTCAACATCACGTGTTATTGACTCCTCTTCAATATGGAGTTTCTGAACCACCTAATCCACCTCATGATTCTTGTGTTCTAAAACTAGTAAAGCAGTGACATTTCAAATGCTTGATATAACAAATGTCCCTAAGTAGAAGGATTTTTTTTTTTTCTTAGAAAAGATTATCTTGTCACTTTGGTCTGCAAGAGGAATACAGGCCTTTTAACTATGAGGAAGAGCAACTGACCTCAAAGTAATGAAACAATATAGAAAAGAATGAGTCTACGGTCTGCTTAGAATAAAGAAATATTACCATTCTGGAACCAAAGAATAAAACTATCTCTGAAATGAGGAAATTGGATCTTGTGATTGAATTGTTGCTAAACTTTAGGTTCACTGCATTGAGCCAACTTGTTAGCACTATAAAAAACAGATTAAGATATTTGCTGGAGTAGTTGCACTGAGCTAATGCTCTTTACCTTTTTCAAAGAGTTTTCTTTTCTTACTTCCTTTCCTACTACGGAGGCCATCATTATGCCTGGTATTCAAATCTGAACTTCATTCTTAAATGTAGACCTCTTTTGACATCACTTTAACCATATATCTCACGGAATCATTCATTGTTCAAGAATTAGATAATATATGGCCTTCCCTATCCATATACAGAATTTATCTTTCTTCCAGGCTTTCAGCATCTCAAGAATTAATTACCAGGATGTTCTTTTCTCTCACACAGATCAAATACAGAGCTATGGAAAACATCCTCTTACATCACTATAACTCTCACTCTCCTATTAACAATTTCCTCTTATCTACATAATCTCTACAGTTGTGTTTATCATTCTTGGCTTCTGCTGTCCAAAGATGTCAGCTTCTATTGTTCACCTATAACATTTTCAAACAAGCATCATCATCATTACTGTGCTTTTCCTATATTGATCAGCAGATATGAAGCTACTGAATTTTCTACCTTCAAAACTTTTATTAAACTTTACCAGGGTAATAATTATCCAACAGCTGCATTGATAGTCCATTACTGCCCAGTAGGATGCTGGTACCTTTTTTTTTCTTTTTTCAATCCTGAATCTATCTGCATTTATTTTCTTCATCTGTTTTCCCACCATTAGATTACCCACTTTTTGAGACCAGATTTTTTTGTTGGTTGTTGTTCTTTGTTTGCAGACTAGTGCAATACAGAAATTCCAGTCATGGATTAAGAATAACTGCGATAAAAAAGTAATTAAAATCAACAATTAAATTATAGAATGGAGCATCCATCAAGGTGAGCTTTTTCAACTGCTCCGTGACAAAAGTCACCTTTTCCCAATTTTTGCTTTTCCAATGGAAGATATTCATCTCACAATAGATGAATTTTGAAGAGTCTTTCCTAACAGTTCTTTTCCTCAAACGGATTTATTATTTCTCTTTATACAACCCATTAGGATCTATCTAGTTGTAATGTTTTTGAAACACATCATCCATAATTAGAGGAAAGGAACAGAAAATGGAGCAATAATCCCTACTGATTCTTGTGACAGTTAAAATAATGTGATTTACTAAGCTTATTATACAAATTATGCTTTTCAAAATCTTACAGAAATTTCACGGTTTTAGCTCTTAGGGGAACGCTGATATGTTTTTACCAGCTCAAATGCACATCTGATCCAAAATGGAGTTTCTAGGAGTTGACACTGGGTCTGATACTACTCTGCATCTTTATAAATGAACGGGTTGACAGGATGATTGCATTTGCACCAAATTTGCATATAACACCAAACTGTGAGGAGGGGTGTCTGCACCAGACGAACAGCCAGCATACAGAGAGGCCTTGACAAGCTGAACAACTGGGCCTACAAGATTTGCATGGGATTTAATAAAGATAAATGAGCATGTCCTGAGCATGAGATGGAATGGTCTCATGCTGCAGGACAAGTAGTACCAGTACAAGACAAATTGTAGTTTGACTTTATTGCAAAGGATCTCAGGGTCCTTTTTGGCAGCATTAAACTAGAGTCAGCAGTGCCCTTGTAGCATTGAAGGCAAACTGTGACCTGGGAGGCATCAATAAGAGTATAGTCATTAGAACAAGGAATTCAACTCTATTTGGTATTTGTTGGGAAACACTTATAATACTGTGTCCAGTTCTGGTTCCCCTGGTTCATGAGAAAAAAAGAGAAAACTTGGAGTGAGTCCAGTAGAGACCGTAAAGCTCATTAAAAGCCTGGTGACCTTGACAGAAGATTAAAGGAATTGGGATTTTTCAATTTAGAGAAGGATCAGGAGGAAATATAAACACAGTCTCCCAGCATCTAAAAGATATGCACGAGGAATTTGGAGGTACTCAATCCATAAGGAAGCATGGTGATAAGACAAGAGGCAACAGGCACAAGTTGCTCCAGAGGAAATTCTGATAATTCTGAACACACACAAAAAAGTTCTTCATCATGAGAAAAAGTAATTGGGTTAATTGCAAAAATATTGTAATACTTTGCCCAGAGAATTGGTGGAATCTTCCTTCCATGAAATTTTCAAATTCATCTTCATAGAGACCTAAATAAACTAATCCAAGACTTGGCTTTCAAAAGAAGTTGGACCAGATGATTATCTTCAGAGGTCCCTTCCAATCTAGGCTACTCTGTGGTTGTTTGATTTTAAGTAAAATAAACACAAAAATAACATGCAAAGCTTTTTATTGTGATAATAAGTTTCTTCTTCGAATTTTACATTTTTATTACTGGTCAAAAAAGTAATCTGAAAATTTCCCATTTCTTGCAGAAAGAGCAACAAAAATACTTTTTTTCTACTAACAATAACAAAAAAATCTTTGCCACACAGCTAGAGAGATTAAGATTAGAGTTCCAGTTAATTAAAGGCTAATATTCATGACGGCAAAGTATATGAAGCAATAAACAGCTTCTTAGGTTCATTAAATGCCAAAGAGAAGTTGAACAGTTTGATAATTGCAAAACTAATTTATTGTAATTCTATGCCACTGAACTATGCGACAAGATAAAAGATACAAATCACTAAACAAAAAAAAAAGAGAGAAAGTACATTTTTTCCTTGACTCGTGAGCATTCCAAACCATTGTATCATGTTGTATTCTTCACCTTTTCAGTGATGGCACATTATTTGAGGACTGAGCAAAGTGTTCTACTTGAGTGTCAAATTGTATGCATGCTCATGGATCTAAAGAGATACCTCCGCAGGACAGCCACAGATGTTCTTGAAAACTAGCACTGTACTTTCAAGAGCCGTTTAAGCCAGAAAAAATGGCACTGATGATTGATAGTGAGATAAGTGGGTTTGCCTATGTCTTTTGCCCCACTAAATGTTACTGCCTGACACAAATTTTCACAAGAACAGCATATTTATTTTGTTTTATTCTTTTCTAGGTTGCTTTGCAAAGTAAATCAGATCCCTAAGGTGGTTACTGCAAAGACCTATGAACGCATAAACTGATGCACAGAAAGAAATGGCATGGATTGGAACAGGAAAAATATGGTGACTAATCCTTTCAGCTAATTGCTGAGGAAGACCTTCTGCATCTGCTTGAAGAGCTAATTGGACACATGGATCCTCAGTCTGCGTATGCAGATACAGGTTGTTTTATTTCAATCAGAAAAAAAAAGTCAATAATTGTTTAGGTGTCATGTGGAAAATAAACGGTGTAATCACATATTAGTCAGTAGGAATCAGAATAGTAAGTAAAAACATTCTTAATTCCTAAGAATCCTACTATTTTTATATATTGCATACAAAAAAATATCACCAGTGACTTCGTAATCAAAGTTAATGGCTAAAGACATATCTTTATTTGATCTGGGGTAATGAATTTTCATGACAATTAGGAAGACTGAAAATTTTTCCACTTTTTAACCTGTCAGTTTCCTAAGGAATAGGACTGTTAGCCTGATCTTTTTTTCCACTCAACAACAACAACGAAATAACACTTAGCTTTAAGATATATGGATCAAAAGTAACATGACCTGAAAACAGAGTAATATGACCTGAAAATACAAAATCAAAACCTAATTCTTTGCATTCAAACTGAAAAATGTATTTGTTTTAAGCTGCAGTCTAGCAACAAAATGGAATCTATTCATCCATACTGTTGTCTTAGGGCAGAATTAAAAGTGACGATATCTAGGAAAAATTTGAAAATTCTTCCCTGTGACAGGATCTTTGTCTCATCCTGCCCTTGTCCATATAAGAGGTGTTAAACAAACTTTCCATTTAGCTAATGCAATGTAGTCCCATCAGCAATCCACTGATTTCATCACAGAAAATGTCACCATCCATTTCCTTGTGTACTGGAGGCAAAAATTGCTTACAAATTCTAATGTGATCTTCAAGTAAAATGCAAAATATATTAAATAAATCAAATACACTCCCCAGCACTTCTGGTTCTGTACACACACATCTGCTGGACACGGACAAGGCCATCATCTTAAACATGATCGTAATAAATGAGATTCCTACAGTTTTGTCTAATTTACATTTAAGACTTGGAAACACAACTCCTAGCAAGTGTTAATTATCTGAGTCTGCACTGGGCATCCCCAAGACTATCATCTCTGAGTGACAGAAAGCAGCAAAGCCTGTACTACTGTGTCTTCACTTATTGATCCTCACTAATTGAAATAACACAGGTGGCTAATCATGTTTTAATTTGCTGTGGAGGCATATACAAAATTGAATTATGAACTTCAAATGACAGGATAGGCACAGTAAGATGTCCCAATGGATACTCAGAGCTCCAAACCATTTCTTTTTAATATCAATATTGCAAGCATTCAGTATCAAAGAGCAAAGTCCATCAATATGTATCAGACAAAAGCTTCTTATATCCAAAAAGAAACTGGGAGAGTTTTCTTCACATGTGGCACACTTGATGTGCTTTAAATGGTGCCACATCTAACACTCAAAAGGTGCTTATGGTGCTACTGAACAAATTTGGACAACAGATCAAAGCCCATCTCATCGCTTCAAAAGTCAAAATGAGAGAAATCAATTCTAAGGGCCTAAAATGAAATAACTGAGAGAAGGTCAGCAAACATTACAAACACTTCTAAAGCACCAGAACTTGAAAGAAAAATCAGACATGTGATTTTGTACAAAGATACTGTATCTCGTTATTGCCTTGAGACACTATTGAAAGTCATAAGGGGAATACAGAATTGCTTTATTTTGTCACTTCAGAAATGTTTTTTGTTCTGGAAAAGATAAGCTGTTGGGATAAGTTAAATGTGCCTATGCTACAGACTGCTGTCTAGCATTTTGTCCTCAGAAGGTCCTCCATCTCTGATTCTTTGTTGGAGTATAATATAACTGTTTTATATCATTTAGATTTCTCTCCTGATATTTGACAAGCAATTTCCTTTAATGCAAAGAAAAATATTTATCTTTCATCAGGGAGAAACCAGAAGAGTGACAACTGCTAATACATTTCTTCCTCTCCTTCTTTCATTCTACAAATTAATACTTTTTTTTTTTGATCTTGCTTTATTAGTCTCACAAGGTTTGTATGTAAATCACTTCCACTAAGGCTGGTGGTAAAAATTCTTCCAGTCATAGTCTAATTATTAGAAAAGTATAAATTCATCAAGGATCCATGCACATCAGTATTTCAGTTGAGATAAGAAATATGGTTTTGAAGTGTATCTCAGAATCATTTCCAGCGATGGTGCTCTGGTTTACACCATGAAGCAGTTTTGAAGTGAATGAACTGGAGGCTTTTTAGGTGAAAATAGTCTGGATGATGATGTCCCTCTGGAGCACTAATTGCTAGTGTCACAAATGGGCTCCCAAATCATGGGACCAAACAAGAGTCAGACTTGAAAAGATGTTAATTATTTTCCCTGGCAGTTGTTACATACTTAAGATGTGATAATTAAGTCTTGTTACATGTTCTGATAAGAATGTTTGGTAATGTAAAATTCCTAGTGATTATATGTTGTGCAAGTTTTGAAAGTTTAATTCCAAAAATATAGTAAAGAAAATGGTTTCACATCATTTAGAAATTAAATAGTTTTGTGAAAAGTAAATATTACATGGGGAGGATAATAGGTGACTTGACAAGCCTGAGCCCATGACAACAATATTGAGAATATATTAAAATAATGATACTAACTCTTGTTTACTAATTACTGTTGTAACGCTAACAACTCTAGTTACAGCTGTGTAAATAAACTCCTTTCCATATCATGGAAATATTAACAATACAGAAAATTATATTTATTCCTATTAAGATCAATATCGGAAAATGTCTGAATTGTTTTTCTTAAAAGAGAATAGAGCCTCACTGGATCTCTAAGCCCTTCAATCGTTGGGTTTTCAGTCCTAAGACAATCCTTGTGAACTGCATTTCTTAAGTCATTAATTCTGAAATGCTGGCTTGAGCTGAGAGCTAATAAAATACATATCACGTAGGGTATGTAGCATGTGACTTGAGACAGATACAGAGTTGTACTAAACAGACAGATGCCATTTTGGCCTCAGAGTTTGCATTCAGCACTAAAGAACGCTGATACATGATTGATTAAATAACCAGCAATGATTCAATAGACGTTGGAAAATAAAAGTCAATATCAAGACCCAGAACTAAGTGAGAACCTCAGACCTATTGCAAATATGTTTTCAACATTTCTTTGGACAATTCCTTACTACCAATCTAGAACATATCAATTGCTTTTAAGATAAGACATCTTTTTCTCATGACTTAATCTATACATACATAATATTGTTTCATTACAATATATGCTTAATTTGTTATTTTTAATTTTTATAGGGATTTAATTTTATAGGGATTTAGAAAAAAGAAAAGTCACCTTTTCAAAGGAAGTTTCTAGACTTTTACTTAATTTCTAGTAATTATAGAAAGCTAGATTCTGGTTTTCTTAAGATACAGTAGTACCTGAAGATCTCCTGAATAGGAAAACCTGTATAAGCTCTACTGGAAAGAAAAAAAAAAAAGAAAAAAGAAAAAAAGAAAAGAAACAGAAAGATTCAAATCAGAACTATAGCTAAAATATCCCTTAAATATCATTTATCTTTTATATGCTCTACCACCATCTCTTTTTATGTTTCTATAGTACTCGTGCTTCCTTAGAAATTAAGCAAGCAACCAAAAGGACTCCTTCAATTTGATCCCATAACAGCATACTACCTTTATGGTTTGTTTTAGCAACTGAAATTTTAAATATGAGATTTCTTAATTTACTCTCATATGTTGTAATTCCATTATTTATTTACTGAGCTTCGACTAATCATTTCTTTTCAATGATGTTGGAAAATATCATTAGTTAGAATTTAGTAGCATTCATGTCATTCCACAAACATATGGAATTGCTGTTATTTCAATGTGAGTGCATGTAAATGCTGAGGTCTACAAGGTGACTCAGTCCTCAATCAATTCCATAGACTGTGAAAAATGTGTCTATAAGTGCAATTTCATGAATCCTCTATTTTATTTGAACTAATCAATGATGTTAGTTATTTCAAGAAACTATAATTCTTCATTTGTATATGTGCGTATCCTAATGACTAATTACAGCAAACAGGTACTATTTTTATTGTATCAGTGAGAATAATCAGAATTAGCTAATGTATATAGGTAGTTGCATTATTTAGCACACAAACTGTTTAATTTGTGGTTAAATCAAAATTTAGACATATATTATTAATTGTAATAATCTATTCGTGTCATGATATTTACATTCTTAGTCACCACTGGTTTACAATTTCAAGCCCTCTTTGACTGGCAAGTGCTGTATATTCTTGAGATTATATTTCTCAAGGAGCAGGAAGGTGGATGAAAGAACAGAAATGTTATTACAGTCCTAAGGATCTTTCATTGTGATGCAACTTTATCTCCACAGGGAATATTTGTTTGTGGCAATGTGATACATTCCGAAAATCAAACGCTTAAAATGCATTAGGCTTCAGTGTTAAAATATTCATGGGGTGAAAGTATTCTGAACAATAACAGCGTCATGAGAGAAATGGGTAAAAAAATCACAGAAATGTTTTTGACATGAAACATGACCAATTTTTTCCTTAGAATACTAAAGTATGCTAATCATCAATTTAAGGTTACCTTTTTATTCTTTAACTGTCATTATGAAGTGGTGATAATGATCCTGTAACTACCGTGGAAACAAATTTCTCATTATAAGTGTAAAAAAATCCTAAGACTGTACCTACTTTCCAAAAAGGCTTGTGAAACAAAAAGGTCAATTTTTTACACTTCGTTGTCCAGTGAAATTGTAGCAGTTTGTTGTTCGTGGTACTAGACTTTCAGTTGTGCTCTGGTCTGCATCTGTATTAAGGAGTAGTACTTAATAAGTATTTAATATATCCCCACTGAAAGATATTACATCATAAACTTCAATCAATACATGTATCACCCTATCCTATGATGGCTCTTTAAGAACCATAGAAATTCTGTGTTATTTCAAGTCTCAATGGGATGCAGACAGATGCAAAAGATGTAGGCAAAAATGAAAAAAAACTGTTATGTAGCTGGATCTTTAAACACATAGTATACAGGGTAGGGAGCCTAGCAATCTGCCAAAGTGACATTTTAATGCCTAATTATCTTATGGAGGAAGAAAATGAGGAAATTGTAACTGAAGCAGTTGGACAGCATATGTCAGTGAATGATGACTATTAAATTAGATTAGATTGGGTCTCAGTCTTTCTTTCAAAATAGAAAAACAAAACAAAAACAAACAAACAAACAAAAAAACAAAACCAGGACAGAAGTCAGTATTCTCCATTTGAAAATTAACACATTAACTGAGAAGAGACAGGCCTGAAGTATTACAAGAAATTTCTTGAAAGATTACAAAAATATTGGATCACAAATTGGATACTACGATTCCAAAATAAAAATAAATAAATAATTGTTGGCTTTGTAATACAGCAAGAAAAGTTAAATCCAGCTCTATGCCATTACATACCTATCATACAACGATGTCCAATCAGCTAATATAAGCTGCTGCCCAAATGGTCTTTTAAAAGACGAAAATAGAACTCACAGTTCATTAGCTTTAAATACCTCCTAAAATATCCAGCAATTTCAGCAAAAGGAGAAGCGGTTTGAGAAAAGATCTTAAGGAAAAGAGTGATTAAATCAATTTAAAGACACTTTGGAACTAATAACACAAATATAAAGAAGAAATGTTAAAGAAAAATGTGGAATTTGTTACGGAAAAATTTTAAAGCATATTACTGAAGATTAATCAACACAACACAAGATAGCAGACTTTATAAGAATGCAGATAGATAAATTCATTTTAAGAAATATTTGAAAAGTTAGCACAAGGTCCCCATATCTTTCTGACCTATAATTACAAAATCCTTCCTACCCCAAATTTGGGACAGACTGTTTAGCCCACAGTAACAATGCTGTATCGGTTAAGGTGCTATGTAAGAACATCAGTATCAAAAACAACTAAATTCAATCAATACAAGCATACAAAATGAGTCCCCAGAATACAAGTTCAGGGTTTTGTTCAGTTGTGACGTCTCAAGACATAATACTACTCTCAAGATTCCATGCAGATTCAGTAGACATCACTAACAGACACTTTATCTTCCAGGTGTTCTGAAATTATTGCAATTAATCTAATCCATTTTTTTTTCAAGAAAGAAGGATAAAGCAAACAATAAATCTGGAAATCCACATGGATATGGAGATTACCAATATTTGAAATCAAACATTTAAATAACATGGAGGACTACCAAAGAGGTTGATTTAATTCTATATCTGCAAATATGAAAATCATCCCAAACAATAAAAGTAATATCATTATAGTATAGCATTATAAAATGGAGGACAAGTCTATGTATCACCAATCACAACTCAGCTGCTGTCAATATCAGTGAAGACATGTTCTATGACAGTTCCTTTTCTCTTGTTTCTTACTGTTTTGTATCCTTATGTAAGAAGTGACTCTTTTTCACCAAGTAAAATCTTACATTTGATAGATGGATTTTTTCTTTATATGCAAAACAGACAAACGGAAATTGTTAAAACCATTTCAAATCCTATCTGCATATAATTTGAATTAAACAACTATTTTTTTTTCTATCAAGGGTCCTCTTGTGAGGGAATGATTTGCATTTAGCATCAAAGGAAGCTACAGTTCTGCTGTCCTTGTACAAACACAGATATCTTAATATGTTAACACATGGCTTTATCAGCAACATTACTGCTAAAAAAGAGAAAAAAAAAATCAGTACAACACAAAAGGGACTGCAATTGTGAAATTCTAATGTCGGTATCAACAATTCTTTTTTGTACCTGTTCTGTCACAACCATCATGTGTAATAGATTTGAACCTGAAAGAACTGAGACAATTAGATCAGATATTGAAGTTGCACAGATGAAGTTTTATGCCCCAAACCAGACCTCGAGGGACTGCACATGTATGCCCAGAAGAAAGGAATAGAAGTGAGGAACTCGTGTGTACGGTTTCTGGGTTTCTTTCTAATGATTACAATGAATTACTAAGTTCAAGTGCTAGCCTGGCTTTAAATTAACTGTAAAGACAAAAAAGAAGATGCAGGTAACTCAAGTATCATATGAATATTATTTTTAACACAAAAAAGGCAGAACTCCTATGCAGAAAATGCTGATTCTTGATGTTGATTCTCCCAAGACTCTAAGATTCTTCTAAAAGCTTTTGACCTTCCCCGATAAAAACACACAGGAAGGGTTTGTCCACATACTGTCTAGGACACCATTTTTTTGGAAAGCTGATTAAACTGAAAATGAATGTGGAGACACATCAGATACAGGCTAAGTCTGTCCTCTGCATTGTCACTGGCAGTTTAATTCTTATATATGTTTTATGCAACAAGAGGCACAGATGGCAAATTAGCAAATGGCTGATTCTGAGCTCTTGCACAAACATTCTGACAGTAGCACCAATTTATGCGATAGATTTCTACTGTTTTTAATAATAATGTCAATAATAGTGTAATAATAATAAAATAATAATAAGAAGAAAAAACTCCTAACATCACAGAGTAGCTGGAATTGGATGGAGCTGTTGGGATCATCTGCTCCCACCAGCCTGCTCAGGCATGCTGTGCTTCAGGAAGGGGGTTCAGGGCTGTATTCAGTTGAGTTTTGAGTAACTTCAAATGTGGAGACTCCACAGATGCTCCAGACAACCTGTTCCAGCCACGCACAAAGCACTATGTTTCAGTGTGCGCCCTCTGCATTTCACCCTGTCACTGGGCACCACTGAGAAGGAGCTGGCTCCATCTCCTTTACTGGGTACTTCAATGGGTTGACATCCCAAGCCTTCTTTTCTCCATGCTGAAGAGGCCAAGCTCTCTAAGTCTCTCCTCCTGTGAGAGCTGTGGCCACACATCCCCATCTTGAGTAGCTCCAAGCTCTTTTGTACTTGGGGGAGCCCAACATTGGACCCGCACTCCAGGTTGTGGCCTCAGCAGGGCTCTGTGGAGAGGACGGATCATCTCCCTCAACCTCCTGGACATGCTCTGTTAAGCTCTCCAGTGTTCAGAATTAAACATACCTTGAAAACAATTGCTCACAATTTAGTTTGATATGTATCAGTTTCACAATCTCTAAAAGAAAAGATACTTCAGTAACTGTGAAGTTATAAAAGCTGTGGAAGATATGGGAGTAGGAACAATTATTCAGATATAAGACCTACTAACATTATAAGAAGGAATTAATTTGGAGTAATATAATATTGGACAGCCAGCTGAGAACAACTACTACGACTACTCATGAGGGTCAGAATAAAAGAAGTATTGCAGCTAATCATAGCACTGAAGGAAGTCATATGTCTAAAAGAAAGAAAAGGATATATTCGTAAGGTCTTCATTAATTTACTTTAAGTCCTTGCGAAAATTCGTGCCTTCGAACCCTATAAAAAGCACGGTAGGATTCTATCAATCAAACAGAAGGTTTTAATCTAGGAAATTTGCTGACACAAGGCAATATGAAGCGCTTGTTATTAAAGAGCTTCAATATTTTGTAGCTTCTCAAACGGGTAATAAACCTACAAGTGTGGAGTACATCACCAGTCTCAATAAAATTGGTAGTTCTTTTAAATCTGACAGCATCAGAAATAAAACCCAGATGAGCTACGTGTAAATGACTAACCCAATATCAGTCACTCCTCTGCTATCAGGCATAAGCTAAGGGCACATTCTTTTCTTCAGAAGTTGTAGTATTTTTCATAGTAAAAATGTGAATGTCTATATTTTATTTTCAGTATAGATGCACATTAAGTATATATTTTAAAGTTCAAAAATTAATAGCCATTTTGCTTTTTTAAAAATTACATTAATTCAGGACCAACTAAAACTATTGCCATTAAAATGCACTTTTCCAAACTTACCAAGGCATTTTTCTAGAAAGATGTAAATTCAAAAGTAAACAAGTAAAACATTTTACAACTCTTATTTTCCAAATGCATTTCTTTAGATATACATAGATGTCATGTGGGAGAAATGAAAAATCTGGGGATTTTTCAGGATCAAAATTTAGGGATTTTAAAAGATCACATTTTATTCAATACAATATTTTAAGAAAAAATAATTCTAATATTGTTCTTACTGAAGGTTACATATATCTTCTCTATTTTCTATTTTTTTTTTTAATTACAAGTGTTACTGATTACAAAGTTCATGTTTTCCATCCTTATTTTTATACTTAATTCTCTAGAAACTTATATGGAAGTAGTTTCTTAATCAAAATGTAGATGGACAGCATGTACATTTCCTAATTTCTTTTTTTTCTGTCAGATAGAACCTAATGAACTCTACACTAGTGAAAAATCATAAGCTACACAGCCAGCTTACGACAGATTTTCTCTTGGTGAATTTATGTGATTATTAAATCACATAAATGTGATTATTAAATCACATAAATTCATAAAAATTGAGGAGGATGGGGCTGGCCTCTTTTCACTAGTGGTCACTGACAGAACCAGAGGAAATGGCCACAAATTGAAGCATAAAAAGTTCCAGGGGAACTTAAGGAAGAACTTCTTGACAGTGAGGGTGACAGAGCCCTGGCACAGGCTGCCCAGAGAGGCTGTGGAGTCTCCTTCTCTGGAGATCTTCAAGACCCGCTTGGATGCAGCCCTGTGCCACGTGCTCTAGGTGGCCGTGCGTGTGCAGGGGGGTTGGACTAGATGACCTCTAGAGGTCCCTTCCAACCTTAGGCATTCTGTGATTCTATGAAATTATTCAGTTCTTAAAAGAGCAAATTTTGCATACTATACGCCAAGGTGCTTGTCCTTCCAGATTCCAGATGGCTTCCAGATAGCCATAATTGAAGTTCCTGTCTGAAGTCTTGACTGCTGTTTTACTCTATTCACTACTCTCTCAGAAGAAATAAGTGCCTTCCGCTTGGCACTTATTGGCACTTTTTTCTATGAAGGCTCACTTAATTGAAACTATGATTTAGTGGAATATCAAATACTGAATATTCACACTAATAACTCACTGACAAGTTACTGAAAATATTTATATAATAAATCAGTCCAATAAATAAAATTGAAGGAATTCAGATATGCTCACTAATATTTTCTGAAGAGGAGAGGGTAAATGCCTTGATAATTCCTGAGCAAATTACTTGGCTCTTGAAGAAAATAAGATTCAAAAATTTCAAGTTTATGCTTTTTTTCAGGTTTGTTTTTCAAGTTTATTTAGATTTTACTTTATTAATCAAAAATATTTAAAGTTGGTAATGGCACAAGGAAGAAATTAATCATATGACAACTAGTGGGACTACGACTTTTAAAAAACTGTAAAAATGCTTCGATGATTACCCGGTTCTGCCACAGAAGAACTGTAAATATGCACAGGCTAGGCATGCAATCAGTTATAAAAACTAATATCCTAAAATAATCCAAATTGTAGATAAGATAAAAAAAATTAATGCCAGAGGCTGGTGTTTGGAATAGTTAAAGATGACTTAAGAGATTGTCAGGCTAATAACAACTGATATTGGGACAATCAGATATCAGAGGCTAAAATGAGGAAGACTTTAATGCACCTTTTTAAAAAATATCAAGTCCTAATTTCTCAAAAAAAAAAAATCAACCAAACAGAAAAACTATTTTGAGAGCCTAGTAATTTCACTAGTTCTTTGTTTGTACAGTATGCAAACATATTTATTATTTCCAAATATTTATATTCATCTTTCATATATGAAAATTATTTTTCAATGCTGATTAGGAGTAAAATAACATTCACAATAGGAAAGATTTTGTTGGTAGGTTATGTATTAGAACACATTCTCACTACCTTTTGAAGTTTTAAAATTTTTAACGATATCTTCCATGTAATATGGAAAAAGGCAAGAGTACAGGAACTGAACATGACATAACATTACATACATGACATGCTTATTAAACAATCTCAGGATAAAAAATAAAAGCTTAAAAAAAACTTAATAAAAAACTTTGTTATCTTAACTCTGTCATCAAACTAGAATAGAGATTGCCAAGATAGATATAGAGATATCAAGAAATGAAAATAGATATAGAGATATCAAGAAATGAAAATAAAAACTACTCTCATCACAAAGATTCCATGTTTTTGAACAGTTCTTTGAATATTCCTGACAGTTTGCATATTTCATTGCCACAATAGATCTGTTTCAAACAAACAAGAAAATAAACTTATAAGGATATCATCAAAAGGCAAAAAGTCCCTTGAAAAAACAGAACATTATTAAACAATAGCAACTTTTTTATGGTAGGGAAAGGATATAAAATACTCCCAAATTTCTATCTTTGGAAAGCTTTCTTTTTTTTTTTTTTTTTTTTTTTTTTTTTTTTTTTTTTTACAAGCTGAGATAATTTGAAACACTACAGATCTCAGGTAAGGAGGAACAAAGAGGAGTTAATTGTTTAAAATAAAATTATTTTTATATTGATAAAAATGTAAATAGAGTAGCAAATGAAGGAAGATTGTTCACTTTGTGGGGCTGACTCTTACTAAATTCTCTTTACTCAGAGTAAGGGTTAGATAGAATATACAGCACAAGGTGTGGCATCAAAGCATACTGATTAACAAATGCTGAACATTTATTTCATAAACTATTATTAAACTTCACTTAAGGGGTCAGTGGTCAGTGTCAGTACCATATGTCTGTCCGTATGCTGGCACAGACAATTTTTCTAACTCAGTATGCACTTATGTTCAACAGATACCTCATTTTATTTCCTACAGCATTTTTTTAGGAGGAAGCTACAGTAGGAATCTCAATGGCCCATCTTGAGGGCCATTAGCAGATAACTGGACACAAGAAAATGTGTCAGCATTGGCAATTATGTGCCAACATTAAAAAAAAAAAAGTGAATTCGCTGATTTTCATTAGATCATGGACAAACACAATCTACCAGCTAAAGAAACCAGAATACAATTCCAAATTGTCTGGTAGTAGAGAATCTAGTTTCCAGAACTAATCAAAGTAGTAGTAGTATTTCACACTTCATACTTTATCCTTCCTTATTCGTTATCTTGTCTAAAAAACTTAAAGCAATCTGATACTCTTTATATTTCATCAAAATGTAAATTTAATCTAAGTTAGCAGTTATTAACTGAAACACGTACAATATTTCCATAGCTTTTCTGTAGTTTTCTGGGCATTTGCTTTCAGAGTGTTTGTTTCTCATCCTCAGGAGTCTTCAGTTTCAATGAACTAGTTATTTTCAAGTATTTATAAGATACATTTAAAAGAAACAAGAGCTTCTTATTTGCATTGTGTTAGATAGTACTAGTTAGCCGATTCTGCCCCTTTGCTATGGCATCTATCTGATAATGTGACAGAAATTGACAGTAAGACCACCAGAATGGTGGATATTTATCAAAGACTTAGAAGCTGTACAGATGAGGCATTCTCCGAAAACAGTCAGCCTTGCTCTGATTTTCTTTGATTTGAGATCTGTGAGTTAATTCATCAAACTCACCTGGCAGAAAACTAACCAAGAAGAAAAAGAAAAAAGCATTCCCAAAGGCTTCATCATACTTCATCATTCTCATTGCCACTAGAAACAGATCTCTTTATCAAACTATACCCAAACTGACTAATAGAGCTGCCCAAGATGGTGTAAGTGGATAAAGAACATTAACACTCATGAGAGTGTTAAAAACTCAGGCGCAGGCTCTGCTCTGCCCTGGAGAGTCAATTCAGAACGAAATCCCTCAGTGTGGAAAAACCACCTCGCAGAGGAGGAGTCAATGAGGCTGCTTCCTCTTTCCAGCATGCAAAGTAAAGAAGCATGTCTAACAAATCCCTAAGGTAAGAAGAAACTGATGGAATACCTGATTCCTTCTTTTGAAACTCCTGAGCCAGACCCTAAAAGAACTGGACTTAACTGCATAGAGTAAACTCGACTTTTGTTCAAAGAACCAGAATGGAGAAAAAGTAGCATGAAACGACTGGCCCAATGCCAGGTCAACTGTTCATGACTTTTGTATTGCTGACCTTATGTGAGTGAAAGTGCCACAGAGCCAGGCAGAACAATCTTCACATGAGAAAGAGATTGAGGACAATGAAGATTCCCTACTATTAGCAAGATTAACTAATTAAAGCAACAGATTTTTCCTCTAAGTCATCCTTTAAGTCTCTAAGACAATATAAGCACTGCTCCGCACAAAGATTTAGAACACCTCTTCTCATCCCTGTGGAGAAACAGGACCTAAAACCTCACAGCTTTGGGACCTATATCTAAGAGAAAAGGTTTTTATAGAAAAAGAAACAAAAGGATGGCTCACACGGCCTTCAAAGGAAAAATAAAGCATTCCCAACTAAGCTGAGAGGAGCCTAAGGGCATCTGGACATTCTTCACTGTTCATACTGTGTGTGCTGTATGCACAAGTGGGCCCCGCAGACTCTTAATAATGCTAAAAGTATCTGTCTTGAAGAGCACATGCACAGCTTCTAAACCCGTCTGTCTCCAGAACTGCTTTTCCTCTTGCTGTCTATATTCAGCTTTAACCAGATACGGTATTTAATCTTATATTTCCCATCCCTCTCATGTTCTTGGATTGGTTGTCCTCCATATCCATGGCCAGAGGGGATAATGAGTGAAAAGAAACTGTAAAGAGCTCTTGCCTCTTCACACCTGGTGTTATGCTGCCCCTGCTGCAATACTTTCTAAATCATGTAACTGGAAGAAACACTCGTAACTGTACCAAAACAACTAACCCTAGTTCACCTTCAGATCTTTAAAGAAGTGTCAGTTGAAATATTGGCAATACAAACTGCAGACTGACAATTAGAGAAACAGTTTTACATCTTCCCCTTACCGATATCTGTTAATAATAACTAAATAATAAACAATACAGCATTGTAATAAATGCCATGATACCTACTAACTAGAGTTATGCATGTCCTAGGACACTTGATAATAAAATAATGTGCGCTATCATAAAAGTGTGGTTGTTACTTCAAGAAATGGCTAACCACGCAGGTCTGCTTCTGGTTAGCTAGATGCAGCGGCAGCTCCAAGGAGGCTTTTGCTTTTTAGAGAAGCTTTATTTCTTCTATAAGAGGCAGAAGTTTGCTTTCAACAAAAACAAGTATCCTGAAGACGCTCAAATTATACATAAACCCATATTCCTGTTTTCCTATTTTGAATTGCATGGCAATCTTATGCCCAGAAACTCTACAAAATTCAACATTATTAAGCAAATCCAAAACTGTTAAACTAGCAAGTAAATCAGAATAGGAGGGGAAAAAAATCATGATCAAATACTGGGACAAAAGAGACATTTTTAATTTCAAATATATGATGACACTGGAAACTATTCTATCAATCAGATGAAAACACTTTTGGTTATAAATCTATATTTTTTTCACCAGCCTTGATGATTTTTTTTAAAAATATAACTAAAACTGCTTGGTGGTTTGGTATGTTGGTAAATAAAACCAATGCTTAATTACTAGCATTTAGGATATCCAGCTTCATGTTTAAACCTATCTACATCACTCAGTAAAATGTTTTAATATGCTTTTCTTTTTTTCTGCCCACTCAATGATGACTTAAATTTTCCATTTTCAGTAACTGAAACTGTATTAAGTAGACAATTTTACAGATTTTTCCTCTTTACATGGAAAACCTAAGAAAGTCACTGTATTACAAATTAGAGTCAACGTTCTAAAACAATGGTAGCAAAACATGATTTATATGTGTATATATACATATATATATAACTTAGGATCAAAAGGACAGATTTTTTTTCAAAATACTGATTCATCAACTTGCCTAGAAATAGAGATATTTTCAAAATAAAGAAACACAATAAAATGCATGGCTAATCCAAATGACATTTAATAATATATGTGGAGTTATTATGAATAAATTTCAACTGATGCAAACTCTTAACTTTCTAGAAGAAGAAAAGACCCAAGTGAATACTAACGTTCAGTCTAATTTTAATCAATGATATGCAAAAAAGCTTGTGCCTTTCTGATATGAAATAGTCCTTGACTTTCATAATTCTTAAGCACTTTCTTTTATCATTTTGCTGATATATGTTCTATTTTAAAATCAGAAGGATAATGGATGTGCTTCTTAAACAGTAAATTGGGTTTTATATCAGAGACCTGTCAGCACCATGACAGGCTGACCTGACAGTGATCTTACATTCACAGCTCTCCTTCATGGCTGCTCTTCAAGGTGATAAGGTCACTCTTAAGTAAAGTGCAGAAGACTGCCTGATTCTGCAGAGAACATCTTAGAGTCATAACAACATTTACTGCAAAACATAATCCTTTTATGCTTTTCATAACAGATTAAAAGCAGAGCTATCGTTTGCTGTCGTGTATTTTCTTAATCAAGGGCATTTAAGATTTAGGCAGATAATGTAATAAAAGGAAGACATTTGATTTTTCTACTTCAAATATATAAAAAAAAGCCAAAAAATAAGTGTGTTCTCTGTCAGTGTTACTGATAAATGTATCATAAAAATCAAATTTTATGTCTGCTTTTAGTGAAAAAGTTCTTTGATTTTAGTCATTTTTAAATAAGGCAATGGCATGAAAACAGTATCTTAGAAGAAACATTACATTTAAGATTTTCCTTTTATTTTGCATATGAAGTTGCAATAAAGTAATGAAAATCAGTGTTCAAAAGAAAATGATTAATGGCAACATCACTTTCTACAAAGTACTAGAACATCCTGAACTCTCAGTTTTGTTCAGCAAGTACTGATGAACCTCAGCAGTTCACAGTACATATTCAGATTTCCATCGTTAATTAATTTGCTATGCTGATTACTTCAAGCCTATTACAAAATGATAATGATTTTTAATTCTGCTCACACTGTAGGAAGAAATTGTTTTGTACATCTTATTAAATATAATATGATTGATCATATGATGGAAGAATATTGGAATCAGTACTACTCTATAACACAACATGGATAAGATAAAAAATTACTCAGATAATTAAATACCAACTGTTCTAGTCTTACTTACTATTCTGTTTTTCAGCCCTCCTTGTTCTGATTGTCTTGTTGTGGCAATGTTTAAAACCTATCTTACACAGACTATATTATTTTGAGTTGTTATGGAACTTATCCATGAAAGTTTTCTAAGTTTATTAAAAAAACACCTCAAATAATTAACTTTTGAGGGATTACTGCAACATGTAATGACATAGAGTATAAAATGTTCAAATATATAAATGAGTATTCAAAGCCCAAAACTATAACAACAAAACTGTACAAGCCCATTCACTAATTCTAATGTTTATACTGGAAGCTGACTCCTATTTATGAATGTCTCACTAATACTATTTTACCAAATTTGCACTTTTACATCTAGAATGTGTCTACATATATATATATATATGTCTAATTAAAAAAACCACGATTCTTATCATCATATCTTTGTGCTTCTATTGCAATAATATTTTATAAATAATTTAAAATATGTATCGGAAAATCATAAAAAAGCATGGCTGTAAATAGGACACAAACTGCAGAAATACAGTAGAAGACAATACAAAAACAACAGAATAAACAAAATAGGAAATAGAAAAAAAGTTTATTTTTTATGACTTCCTACTACACTCTTCATCTATGCCACATTATGAGAAAAGCAGAGTATTTTTCAGAATTGCATGAGTAACTGTAACTCTTCCTCTTTCACTCTTCCTCCAGAGGGACTTGGCATATTTGTTTACGAATAATCAGCAGGTCTTCACATCTGTGATGCCAACCCAAAATTCAGATTTTCAAATTAAGTTTCCCTATATCTTTTTTATGATGGCTCTTTTTCATCACTATAGACAGCTTGTCATTAGCTGACAGGGAATAAATGTTAAAGAAAATCATTGCTGAGGCTCATTAAAGTTTGAGAATAATGGACCATTTCACAGAGTTCACATTGTTTTATATCCATGCTTGTGATACTACTACATTATATAAATAGGAAAATTAAGTCATTATGAGCTGCTCTCTGTTTTTAACACCAATCCACCCTAGAATTTCACTGTTCTGCTCAAGCATAAGAAATACCAATTTACTACGCTATGACCAGGTAGGTGGTATCTGCTGAAGTGACAAGTCCATATAATTGTCCACACACTGTACGTGTATATGTAGCCTCCTACTAAGCAGCCTCTTGCTACAAAATCCTCGTACAAAATCTCTTCTATACCAAACTATTTTCCTTCAGATTCGCACTATTCTACTTTGTTTGAGATAATGATTCAATCCACCTTAATTAGCTCCTGAGCTAAGATGTACAGAGATTTTTACTCAGGTGGGACTACTCAGTATTTCACAATAACTCAGATGAATTTTAAGCAAAACAGGTCTAGACTTTTAATGATGTTTTGGTATATAAGGATGCTGAGTGAGATTTGCAAAAGCATGGGAGTTTCTAAAATTTGGTCTGAGCAATCCAATAGCAAAGTAGCAGAAAAGAAAAACACTGGTTTTACAGCTCTAATACTACCAGTTGTTTTAAGTTTACATCTTGTTGAATGCTAAATGTATGCTAATGACAGTTTGAGATGAGATAAAAGAAATCCACTTTAAAATTAACTATAATATTGATGAATATTGATGTACTGCATAACTAAATTTTTATCAACTCTAGGATGACTCTAAAATTAAAGAGTGCAGATACTAAGAATCAAACAGTTATGCAGTAGTAATTTAATGGTCATTTTATGATTTTAATGTATTTGTGTTTCTAGAACCACTATACTGCATATTCTCTTCTGCTTTTCTTAAAGTGAAACCAAAGTAATTTATAATGCCATTATATATAAGCTTGTTGGTTATTTCTGAAAACCCTGATATCAACACTGTTACAAAAGGATGGAGAATAGCACAGAGACAGAGGTAAATCTATATACTTTTCTAAGTCAAAATATGCTTTAGCACGTACCACACTGCAGGGCCACAGCAGCATTATCCTTGGCACAATGTTCCCTCTTCCTTTCTTGCCTTAGATCTTGCTGTGTTAAGCTGTTTTAGTGAACTAAGAAGTCAGCTGGGGGAGCAGAGATTAGTTTCTACCAATTTAGCATGCTCCCTCCAGATATAAAAGTTGCCGCCTGCTCTTTCTGGTCACCAGCCCCCTTGACATGAAAATCATAAAGCAACAGGAATGGTGGAATATATATTTATACATATGGACTCTTTTGTGGGAAGGCTAGATTTGAATTTCCTCAGGCTGAGTAGGGAATCAAATTTATGTGCCCCACTACTTGGCTGAATTATCTCAACATTAGTGTACTAGAAAACAGCAGCTGTAGCAATAGCTCAGGGAACGAGTCCTGGCCAAATTCATTCAAAGAATACTAGTGAGAGCTGGAAACTCTGAAAAACACTTCACTCCTTTGATTCCAAGTGGATGAGGTAGCTCCCTACACCTCTGAGTCACAGATGATGTATCCACAATGCTGAGATGCCTGGCACACCGTATGTTTCACATTCCCTATTGAGCAGGCTCAAGAAGCACCTCATGGAGCAGGCGTTCCATGGTCTGCCTTAATTAGGATTAAAAAATGCAGAAATCAGTTCTGATGGGTCAACAAAAAGTATTTTGGAAGAATATTTTAAAGAACATAGGCAATGGTGTTATGTTCTTTAACTATATGCGGAAGGTAATCCTTCTACAGCCAGATAGAGAAAAGACTGAACATCCAGAAAAGTTGAGAAGACAGAAGGAAAACATAATTTTAAAAACTGTCAGAAGGGACTGAGGCATAAGCAAGGGCAGGTATCTCATTCAAGTTTTTTTCTTGCTTCTCAGTTTGCCCCTTGAGAACTAATGAGCAAAAATGAAACAAGAACTGTAGAGAGCATTAGCAAGAAGCATAAGCAGTAATTAGTATGAATCATAAACATAATTAGATAAAATTAAATGCAAAAGAAAAGTTACACTGCAAAGAAGTCTGCAAGTTTCACTGGAGTGAATGTGCAAAATTCATAAGTATTATAATTTGATAATTATAATTGATGTAACTATAATCTTGATGAAGTGATAAATGCAAGTATAAGGAAGGGTAGTCCTCTCCATAATGAGTTTGAGTTATGCATACTAATAACATTTTTATAACAGGATCTCTATCATGTTCTCTAAAATTTGTTTTGTTCATAGTGCTGAATGTCTTAGAATTTTACAGCTAGAAATTCTTGCTATGGCTTCATTACATGCATGGACTTGGCAATGGTAAATAAAGCTAGATAAGGACATTTATGATATGACATCCTTTGTTAAGCACTACTGATTATTATCAAGATTTTACAGTCAAATAAATTTTAGCATGAATAATTTCCTGAAGTGATTGAAGAGATATCTGACCTATATATCAATTTCTCAGATACTTGCTTATTAGATTTAGTTGCATTTGTCTACATACAAGGATAGAGCAAAAGATTTTAAATTCAATTTAATTAATTAAATCATTATTGTTGCAAAATAAAGTACTAACCTAAAAATAGCGAATTTAATGTTGCACATGCAGTCTCATTTCTGACCCTCGTGTATTTATCCTAAGGACTGAATGAGACACAGATACTAATAAAATTTTGTATTCTATAACATTGTTCAAAGTTATAGCATACTTTAAAAGAACAAAGAAGCAGCAATTAAGAATGGGCAACCTGAAGGCTGCTGTTCCCTAAATTTGGTGCACTTTACAACTGAAGGAGTAGTTGTTCATAAGCAATCCATTGCTCTTTTTGAAAGGAAAAAGTGAACCAACAGTGGCAACTGTAAGAACCTACTCCATTCTGGTTTTCTCTTCCAACCCACAACTTTCTCCATTTGATATCAATATAGGTTTGTGATGAATGCCCTCGACGGGGGGAGTATTTATGGGGAGTGGGAGTCCAACTCTATTTCTTCTGTGAGGAGTTTTGTCAGGTTTGATTAAGGCCAGTTCTGAAGAAGGGACAGCTTGGCCTGGTTACTTGTAAGTAAATGTATGTATGTGGGTCTGTAAAGCTCGGGGCCTTCTATAGCACTGATTTTGTGAGAGAAGCTTCAAAATGCTTATGCAGTACCATTCTATTATTAGGCCACAGTTCTGCTGGAAAATGCAAGGGAAAAAAAAAAAAAGGAAATGAGACAACTATCAACAGTTTCTATTTCAGCAAAAGCTGAACAGGATTTCTTCTTATGAAATACATACCATAGCCTGATGGCCTTTCTTACACCAAATTAAAGTGCTGCAACAAATCCTGCAGATGTGACAGTTTTTCAAAGCAAAGAATGTCAAAGTGGGAAAGGTTATGTTATCTATATTAGGGTTGCCAGCAGCTCCCCCATTACCTACAAAAATATGAATGAAGACCGTAACAGGAGGGAACTGCTACATTTTGTCATTGTGAGTCCTTTTCAAGAATTTATAATTCAGAGAAGCAATCTTGAACTAAATATTCTTATACCAATTTTGCTAAAAGAGAAAGGTCTTTAAATCACTCAGTAATGATCTTTTTCTTTAGTATAGTCATATTAGTTGGTGAAGGAAAAAAAATAATGAATTTTATGACTAAATATACATTTTCTCATACATGTATCTGAAAAGGCTTTCAATAGGTTTTAAAACTTCGGAGTTATCTCGTATCCAAAAGGCATGAAAATAGATTTCAAGATATGAATCAAGATAAATTAACTGTGAACATAGTTCTTTGAACACATGCAGTAGCTGGATGAACAAAACCCTGAGCACTTAATGTAACTACCATACATAAGCACATGTTTTAAACCAACATGAAACAAACCAACAATGAGTATAAGTGTTTATACTCAGATTGAAAAAAACCCACAACTTTTAGGTCTTGTAGTTGTCTCCAGGCAATACATAATATGGCTTTTATATTTGGGAAAAATGACCATACACATTATTAAAAAAAAAATAAACATGTTCTTCTTGAAAATTTGACTTCTCTACCAATGATCTTAATCTGTACAGTTGGGCTTTCAGACCTGGTTATAACATGCAGTGTTTTGCTCTTGGAAATGGTGGCTCATTTCCTCTCCGGCGCAAGCAAGAGGAAGACACCCACACTTACTTCATTAGACCCAGCAGCAGTGTGTGACACTGGAGACCACAATGTGCTTGGGACCTGCCTGGGAGGCTGGCAGAGCTGAATCAGTCCCTCTGAACTGCAGAGGTCGTTTCCTGTCCCTCAGCTTCAAAGCAATTCTGATGGGTTCTTTCTTTCCCACCCTGAAAGCTTTTACTTGTGTCAGGGTGTGAGAACTTGTTCCTTTGCTTAACTCAAAACTTTATGAGAGATCTTGAGACAATACAGATTTCAGTGCCAACAGAAACTAGTAGATTCCTTATTTTGTTTCTTTCCTGCAAGCACAGACAGCTGCCCTATAGTCCATAACCTGGTTATAGTTTAAAATGACTGCACTCATAGAAAGGTGTGATACCAGGAAGGAATGACAGGTAGAAGACACTCAGGATCAAACGCTGTTGATGGGGTTGATGAGGCAGCTGTACGTCTTTCTTACTTTCCTTGAGTATGAGTTGGAAAGGATGTGGTTCATCAGGCAGACTAATATACGCTATATGCTACATTCACAGCTATCAGCTTGGTTCAGTTTTGGCAGCCCACTGAAAGCATATATAGGCATTAAAAATAGTAGTTTAACACAAAATGTGGATTCATTCAGAACGCTAANTATATGCTATATTCACAGCTATCAGTTTGGTTCAGTTTTGGCATATATGAAAGCATATATAGGCATTAAAAATAGTAGTTTAACACAAAATGTGGATTCATTCAGAACGCTAAGGAAAAAAAAAGATATTTTTTAAGAAAGCTAAATTAAATATCCAATACAAAGTCTCATGCCAGGAGTAAAATCCTAGATTCTTGAAAGCTATAAAAATTCCCATGGCCTTCGCCATGAGTTTTCAACTAGTACCTTAGAATAAATTAAAGTTGTCACTAAATATTTATGTTCTATAAGTCTATTAACTGAACTCACAGCTCAATGAATAAATGCTTTAAAAAATGCAAAATGGATTTTTTCAATGTGGGAAGAATTTATTATCCTATGATGCCATCTTATCTCTATCATTCATACCATTTTATTTCTATCACTGAAAACAAAATAAGTTTTCTAATAGTAATTTTCCATAAAATAACTATTCTTGCAAGAATTCCTTTTATTACTCTTCCCAAGGCACAGTGTGGTGCAGAAGAGCTGGGAAATTAAGTGGCACTTCCATGTTATAAATTGTTCTTCACTTACATAAGTAGCAAAAACCTTCTCATCTCATGGTTTTACTCATATAGATTGCATAAATTGGAAAGCTATACTGTATATTAATGAATACTAAAAAATATGTTTGGGTCTTATTCTTAGTCATTTGCAAACATAGACAGTTGGTTTATAGACAAAACAACTGGTTCTTCCAGACATTTTATTTTTATCTATCACTTAATTATATTTTATTTATAAGAACATACAGTTGCAAGGCTGGCTTTCATGAATACTACACAAGTGTTTATATACAATAAAGTATCCAATACAAGTAAAAATATTTAATTTTATTGGTAACTTTGTAGTTACAATCTCTTAACTGCTTCTCTGCAGCAAAGTGTTTTTTCATGATTAGCTTGCTTTGTTTATAAATGTCTATTTCCAGAAGACATATAATACAGTTTGAAAAGTGTTTCTTAAATAAGCTTTATCTTTCCAGTAAAATCCATGCATTCAGAACATTCAAAATGGGCGGTTAAACAACAGGATCCAATAAACAACAAGGTACTTGCTAGGTAACTACATAATGGAGCATCAGATTCTAAAATCTTAGTCATATGGAATAACACGTAAGGCTAAAGCTGGAAATCAGAAGGTAGAGGTCTATCCTCTGTCTCTACAGCAAAATCAATAGTACTTTCTACAAAAACGAGCTGCATCAGCATTTGTGACTGTGCAGGCAGGTCTGCACTGTGCTGCTGATGCACCCTGCTCTCACCTCAAGTGATGCCACCCATTCCCTTTCCCTGTGGAAATCAGTCAAGTCACTCATGTTCTGGCAATTCCAAAACTGAGGTTTAAGAGATGCAACTGATTTTCACATTATATTTACAGAACAGAGTTCATCTTATGTGTTCACAGATTTTTGGTTCATTTTCAAGGACCGGTTTCTGTCTGAAAGGAACTCAGTCTTTTTCTTGCTTCTACTAGTCACTCCTGTGATTACAGCACTTCAGTTTTATTTAGTTCATATCTCATTTTCTTTATGGCAAATGGAACGAACACACATGGCTACACATTCTACCAGAGATTCATAAGGAAATAAGGCTTATGATATTGATGCTGTTGCTATGCTTGCCTACATTCAGTCCTAGTGATATATACACCTTGGGATTTTCAACTGAAACTGAGGAAAAGGTAGATTTCTAGTATAACAAGCTGCCTGTTTTGTGAAACTACTGGTGGACAGAGAAGAGTGCTTCAAAGTGCTCCAGTTGAGAGGCCTCTCTCTCATTTTATTAGACACCAAATACCCTATTAAACACCAGGAGGAAAATCTTCATTTTGAGACTAATCAACCAGAAAACCAAAAACGGCAAGACATCAGGCTTTGTTAGTCCTGATGCTCATTGAAGTATTCAGTGCAACTTCATGATCACTCTGATTTTTCATGCAATAGCCTAAGTTTCCAATGGTTAGGTTGTAAATACTAGTCAGCTTTAGAGAGTTCTTCTTAAAGGAACCACGCAAGAACCATGAAAATATTTCAGAAAGTCTTCACTTTCCAATGCCTCTTATTTCCTTTCTTTAGAAATATCTTTCAAAATGATCATTCTAATCAGTTTCTGTTCCTTGCAAGCAGAGGAGATGTTAAAACAAGTCCTTTGATGGATATCTGTCTATTATTCTATTGCTGATACTGAACCTGTGGGCCTCAAGTTTAGTGAAATATTTCCTGATCGTGAGGAAATTTGAAGACCTCTTGTACTGCATCTCCTACTTTTTCAGGGACTGCAACTTGAGCCTATGCTCGTTACAGCATTATTGAGAAGAGACTTCAGAATAACAATTCACAATTCACAAAGAAACCTTGCACGGGTAGTCTATCACAATGCTGAATATGGAGATATATGTGAATTTCCATTTCTCTTCAGATTTCTGTCACTTGAATCAAAGATTTAAAACAGAAATATCTGTCTACTAAAAATCCAGACCCTGAAATTCTCTTCTGAAGACTAAACTACTGTCAGTAATGTCCCTTTAAATAGTTTTAGGATTTTTTTTTAATATTTACCTGGCAGTTAGATTACTTGCTTGGGAGGTACATGACTGGGTGGTGCCTCTGTTCATTTCTCCTTTTAATCCACAACGCTACTTCGACTTCCCAGCAGCATGCCCTGATCATTCAACTACAGAACTATCTTTGCCCAATGTGCCAAGAAGAAAGCAAGAGGCAAGGCCTCAGAAGAACTAGGAACAAAAGGCAGCTACCTCCCGTCTACTGGGAAGATTGCTCAGTTAGGAGTAAAATGACTTGCATTTAGACTTTCTAAAGTTAAAGTGAAGCAGTCCAAGCAGAAGAAAAATAAATAAATAAATAAAACAACTACAAAAATGTCAATAAAACACCTCNAGACTTTCTGAAGTTAAAGTGAAGCTGAAAAAGAAATTACTACAGTCCAAGCAGAAGAAAAATAAATAAATAAATAAAACAACTACAAAAATGTCAATAAAACACCTCCAACATTCTTTTCGAGGGAGGTCACATATCTATTTTCTGCTACATTCACAGCTGTCATTTGGATCAAACCTCTCAAGATTTAGAGTGAACCTGAGCAGATGCATCCACAAATTTAGACAAAAACAAATCACTTAACCAAGGGACTTAGAAAATCACTCTTTCCTTGCATTCAGTCAAAAAAAAATCCTTAGATGTTCACAGAGGCTGTCTTCAGGGTTAGGCAGGCACTAGATGTGTCTTTTTGGACCGATTTTTTAAAATCAGACTCGATGTAGAATTTAGTCATCCGCTTGGGGTACTGTATTTTGGACCTTACCCTTAATTGCTGAGTAGGTGAGACTGAGAGAGAAGATACTGCAGTTTAAGGAAGAAAGCAAGCCCCCATGCATGCCCCCATGCATCTCTAACTACAGGAAACTGGGATCGTAGCTGAACACTCTAGTTAGGCTGGGACAGCTTGAAGGAGTAATGGTTTGAGCAAGTTTTAAACAGATTTGAAGAAAGATGAATTTTTTTAAGTAGCTTTCTAACTCTGCAGTATTTACACAGTGAAATCTGTGAAATTATTCAACATTAGTAGTTGGTCTGTTCTTTTAAATCCTATCGTGCTCTCAATAACATATCAAAAAGTGTTTTTCTAATTTCCACCAGTGTCTCTTTAAATATTTAGCCTTCTTTATTGGCTCAAACATTTAGCATTAAAAACATCAGAAACAGATCAGCAAACAGAAACATCAGTCAGCAAAAGATTCATATTGGAAACTTTCATATCTTTCAAGTCTCATTTGAGCAAGCTGTTTTAGATGCATTACAACATATGAAACTTGTATATACTGTCTGTCTGCCTTTCTTACAGAAAAATCAAACCACAAATCATCACTGAGCATTACAGTGTAACCAGTGAGACATCATTCTGCAGAAGCTTTTAGCCAAAATAAAAGCAAAAAACCCAGTAATTTGTTATACCTTGGGATGTATGAGGAACTTCAAATGGAAAAGGTCATACATGAATCTCAGCTAGAGCTGCTTTTTGAGCGACTGCTTTGGTAATGAGAACAAACATTTTGCCTATATTTTATAAGTTTAGAAGTGTTTAGACATGTAAGTGCTAAATATGCCACAGACAAGCTTTCTTGTTAACTGTGTTAAAAGAGCACTAACTTAAAACCCATAAAAAGCACATTTCATTTTATAAAAGAACAAGAGTTCTCTGTTCCACTCGCTGGAAGCAGAAGAACAAGTAAGAGAAAAGAGGGAAAAATACACGATGGGAATATAAGGCTCAAACTAGTTAAGTCTCAACACCAAACTGAAAACAAATTAATACTGTTCAGATTTACTAATGGCAATCTAGGGACTGCCCTGCCAAGTTATTTCAGTGTCTGCTCTGTTACCACTGTCTAGCAGAACGTCGCACCGGTTGGAGCAGGAGTGCATCTACTGCTGCTCAAGGGCCGCCTGTGTATTCACCCCAGAAGAAACAGTTTCCAGTTCTCAGTGGTGAGGGAACACAGAGAAAATGATGATCCAAATAATAACAAGCCTCTTAAAACCCAATAGTTTCCTCAACAAATGTATTTCCAAACATCTGAATGATGTATACTATTGGCAGGCACAGTATTGTCAGTACAATTTTTAAGAGATTCTTTATAAACGGTGTTATCAGGATTCCTTTCAGGTAACATCAGACTAAAGAGTTTATCAAATCTCATGCAAACTTGAATGTGCAGCTGACTGATTTCTAATGATTTTTTTTCTTTAAGTTAAATGACAAATTATATTTACTGGACTTTATACAATTTTATTGCATTGCCTGAAATCTTCATACTAGGTGAGCAATTGGATGACCAAAAATCCTCAGACACTATCAAATAAAATATTAAGAAAAGATTCTTGTTGTGAATAATAATTTTATAACACATTTTAAGTATGTCCAAAGGCATACCAGAATCTCATAAAATGTTCACGACTTAAGAGGGATTTAAATAGAAGCCTGAAGAATGATAAAACATCACTTTTATGGAGTTCCAAAGGTAGTATCTCTCTGTAAAGGAATGGCTAACTAAAATATTTACGCAATGAAATCTGACTATTCTATGCCAGATCATATATAAATATAAACTAGCTGTACACCTCTCAGGGTGTACCCCTCAAGCACCTTCTCAGGGAAAGTAGACTCTCTAGTTGTAACTTACAAAAACAGATGAAAAATCAAAGAAAGATTTTGCTTTCAAGAATTTGCTTTCATTTTTTTTTTCCAATTTTGCTTTGAAAGAAGCAAATGTAGACTAGAAATGTATAAGCAAATTTCTAACAGTGGCACATTAGTTAAATTAGCTGAACACTAGCATGACTTCCAGGTGTCTCTGATATCATCATTACATTAGGTCTGGTGGACTTTTTAAAAAAGATTATCTTCTAACTCAACTAGAATTTACACATTTCATGAAGAAATCACTTTCTGAGTTCGATGTGGGTATTTTATGCAGGAGAACAAATCAAATAATATTAATTGTTCCTCTGACCTTAAACTATTAATCTAAAATCTGACAAAACAAATGAAGGGCACACAAATTAGAGGAGCAGGAGATGAGGTAGTAAAACATTGTCTAAATGATGTAAAAATTCAGCTAATACATGTACATCTTCTTTGGAAAATAATTTTTCAGTCTTACCTACGAAACTTCAATTTAAAAATATAATGAGCTCATTCCTTAGAGATTTCTTGCAGTAAGAAGGAGTATCTAGGGTATTCTAATAAGGCCTGGGTAGAAGCTTAATAAGTACATCTTCTAAAAGGTTTCTAAGCCACATGGAACACTCTCCCCCCCGCCTCAAGAATTGAACATTATTGCAAGAGAAAATCACTAATATGAAGAAACAAAAAATGAGAGTTGAAGGATATGTAAAGAAAGTAAGGGAAAAGTGAGCATGGAGCAAAAGATAACTGTAGCTGCAAAGCACTAGCATCTGATTAAATGAAAAGCAATAGGTCAGTAAGAAAAGCAGGAGCATATTTAATTTTTTTCAACAGGTTTTAAACCGGGCCTTTTTTTTTTTTCTAAATCAAATGATTAGTCTTAAAACAGAAGTCCTGGAAACTCAGGACATGAACATATGTTCCTCTCCCAATTCTATCCAAACTGAACTTGCCATAAAAGGAAACTAATTCAAGGTATATGGATTTTTAGAGTACCTCTAAAACATTATAAAAAGATTTATTTTAAAAAATATAGAAAATAATATTTCATTTCAAAAATCGTGAACTTAATCAGATAAATTTCACAAAATAATAACAGAAAATAAAACCTAGCTAAATAATTATTGAAGGACTGAAAGATCTGCTAAAATTGGTAGGTTAGAAGACAATAGCTAGACAAATTTTCAAGAAAAAGCAAGTAAGTTCAAGTTATGCACAAGTAATTCTTCATTTTGTACAATAATAATGAGATGTGATGTTTATCTGTTAGAGAAACTAATGACTACCTTATGCACTCAAGACAGAAAAAGAGAAAAATAAGGTACTGTACCCCTTGAATTGTGTTTACATCACTTTGATACAGAATACTGTGCATTTCTGACCAGCAACACAAAATCTCAGTAATATGATCATCTTTAGTGAAGTAAGCATCAAAACAAAGCTGTTAAGATCTATTCTTCCTGCAAATATTTTTGTATATGGGACTTCAACTCTGTGTGATGCCTCTTTCAGGCATTCAAGAATTGCCATCACATACTCAGTTCAATAGTGTATTTTATAATATATTTTACTCCTGCCAATAGTCATGCAGGACTTTGCTATATATATTTCTTCAGATAAGTGATAAAATACCTATCATTAAAAAAAAAAATCACTGAGCTAGTATCATCCTAAATGGACTAATGATATTAACTTTCAGTGAAAAACTATGTGCTATTCATATCTTTCTACCATAAAACTGAAAACAAATCTGTATTTGTTCTTGCTACCAAGATATTGCTATCACTCTTTACAGAATCATGGATGCAGACTAACTTTCTTTTTTTAATGTAAATCTTCTTTTCAAACAGACGAGAATGCAAACTTCTAAATATGCATTCACAGATAACGTCGCAAGGGTAAGAAAAGTTAAACTTAGTATGTACTATCTTAGTAAGGGGAATTTTTATTATCTAATCAAAATCCTACTCTGCCAGGTAAAAAGCCTTGATTCTTCAATTAAAATTCTATTCTGCCTCTAGAATGACATCGCTCTCAGGCGCAGTCCCTCTACTTAAACCGATGAGAGGAGAACTTGCAGCTGTGTTGAGTGTAATATTTGTAACATGCCTGCAAAGTCCGAGTGTAATTAGGAACCCGGATTTCCGCGCAGCACCACATTGTGCCGATATACCGCACTCTCCTGACGAAGTACAAGAAGATAAGAATCTGATGTGTATTTTATTTAAGAACAGCAAGTATCACACAGCAGTAAATTTTCCAGCAGAACATTATGTAACTACTCTGTCAAAATGAAAACTTGTGGCAAACTGCTGGCATAAATGTCAAATACACCAAGGAATTGGCTATTGCTGGGAGGAACCACTAAGTCTTTCACAGGGTTTTTTCTGCTATATATATAAAAAACAATTACGAGTTTCATCAACATATCAATAGCATTGTTTTGTACTATCTTTTGGGTTTATATTAATTGACATCTCAAAATAGTTAAGAAAGCTAACTATGAAGACAAAAAAATCCTCCTCAAATTCTAACAACAGACCACTTCAGTTAATAGTAGATAGGGCATAGATATTAAGTGGAAGCATCAAATGGAAGAAGAAAACCTCCAATTCCCTGCTACAGACTCTGACCCTTTCTGCCTGCAGCAGGCGACTGGCTTCATCACCCCTGTGGATTTCTGGGAAGACAGTCATAGCAAAAATCACCCTGGATTAGTGCTCACCCGTAAGGGATTCATACATCCCCACTTCAGGAAGTGTCTTCTTTCCCCAGTGTTCCTCCCTGCTTTCTACAGCTGAAGTTGGAGTTGGTAGATGCTGTGAGGTTTCTCTATCCATCTTCACCCACTCAGAGCCACTTAAACTAGCGACAGAAGGAGACTGTGAGACAAGGCACAACATCCAGAGGTTGACAGCTACAGACATTGCCTGCTGCCTCTAATCCTCACAGCATTTGTATTTGGCAGCAGTAGCTGTTGGAGCAGACTGTACAGAGAGTCAGTTGTGCTCAGGATCTCAGCTGATAAGTTCCTCCTGCTGCTACCCGAGCTGTGGTACAGGCTATTCATATTGTTCTTGTTCTAATAGTTAACCTCAGCTTTATGCTGCAGCTGACTATTATAACCAGAACTACATGGTATTACTCAGTTGCTTTGAGGGTGAGAAGAGAGGCTGACTGAAATCTAAAGTATATTCTTAGTCGTGGAATGTGGTCTCCCCCTTCATGTTAGATATCTTCAGGAAAGCAATAAGCCTGTAAAAGTGAAAATTCTCAATTTTCTTTTACCTTTTCTTCTCCCAGTTTAAAAGTCACTTAATCATCACTAATTTGTCTGATTTTAGTAGCAACTGAGTCATAGAGTGGCCATAAACCAGCTTCTTATGCTAGATGAGGTAGGATCATAGGAAAATTCAGGTGGAAAGGACCTCAAGAAGGCTTTAATCTCAAAGCAGAGTCAACAATAAGATCTGACCATGTCAGATGACCGCACTCTCTGTGCTGCCATCTCCTTCCCCAGTCAATTTTCCCTATTGTTTCCCTGCTCCAGTCTCACTCTAGCCACTTCTTTTTGGCTATATCTCTTCCCTTTCAAGAGCTTTCATGCCAACACACCCTGTGCTCACTCCACATGAACTATTCTTTTACTATCCAAAATAGGATATTTTGTTCTCAGATGATTTTACAAGGTGTTGAACATTCTCATATAATCCAGCAATGGAAACAAGCACACATTTATCTTTAAATGTAGGAGTATTTCTTAGCATCAACGATAAAAGGTCATATAACAGAGTGAACATGTGATGACAATTCAAGCGATATTTGAATCATCCTGAAGACCGTGTCAAACTAAACTAAATTTAGGACTTCAGCAGGATGTAAAGACCACAGCCACTTCTAGGCACATGCAAACTGGGCACACACAGGATTGTTCTAAAAGTCATGATTTTTAGATTTCGCTGTGAGAAACATCATCAGATCTAAATTCCTAGCAACTAAACATCCAATGAAGATCCACATATCAGGGCTCAGATTCAGTTTCAGATCTAAATCTTATTGAATTTAATTTCATTCTTTCTTTTGAAGCATCAACATGGTACAAACAATCCAAGACTCCTTGTGCTGAGAGACCAGAAATGAGCCTCACTTTCTTTAAGGTACCAAGTTCATCAGCTTTCAGAAAGAAAGAATATGCACATACATGCCTAGGAAAGGGTCCTATTGGCAAGCCCAGATGCATGCATGCAAAATATTTTCATTCTGAACACTTTGTTCTAAATTCCTGCATCTGGAGCTAAGCATTTGAAACCTCAGTGTCTGCTGCATTCAGTGAAACACAGGACTAAGATGCTGATATACTCACACCAATGTTGGATTTCAATTTGTACGATCAGTCCCTAAACATGTAAGAGTTTTTATCTCAGACACATACAAGAATTTAACCTGTCTTTTGCTCTTTTATAGTAGTTCTAAGTATGCAGTTTAAAGTGGTTTTATTTCAATGCCAGAACTGAATTTAACAACTGTCCCTGCAATTCATATTTAAAATAGTCAGTGAGCATACTCTATTCATTAGTTCATAAAAAAATTATTAGCAGAGGATTCTTGAAACATCACTGCCATTATGTTTTAAAATAAATTTAGATTTACCTCCTCTATGTATGAGATTTAAAATGTTTCAAGGTCTTTCTCCATGTAAAATATTGTGAAAAAAATGAAGTGATTTAACACAATAAGAAATGTCAACCAAAACATAAAATTGATTCTAATTGATAGTCTGCTTGTTCTCCATTTTCAATCATATACCAAAAGAGAGATATACTGGAGATTAAAGCAGATTAGAGATTTTCATAAATTAAACAGCAATGATTTCTTCATACTTGAGAATATTAAATGTTTTCACTGTAGCTATGAAAATTATCAACCATCCTCCACATTTGCAAAAATTAAGGACATTTTTAAAATCTTTTAAAATATCAAGAGTAGTATAATTAAATCATATAACTTATAATTGAAAAATAGTATGAAATACAGGCTTTGGAAGAGCTCTTAAACTAAATACTATTTTCCCTATATATTCTATTTTGCATTACACTACCAATATGGCCATTACAGTAAAAATGAACAGGAATTTGGAAGGATAGATAAATGATAACCTCTCCGAGATGAAACTTTCCATGTTTAGATATAATGGAAGTGAGGTGGCTCATTGAGTCAGTTGCCTGACTAAGCGCTAGCACAAAGGAGGAGACAAGAATGTGAAGCAGGAGCAGGCAAGACTTTAGCAGCCTCAATGGTTGGTAGCTTACGCTGTTACGGAACTGTATGTGGAGTCTGCACTGCTGTGAAACAAAATGCTGCATTGCTTTTAATTTAGGTTTAACCAGGATCCCAGCCTAGTTCACTGCATGGCCCCACAAGAGTTTATATTGCTCACAGGAAGAATGAATGTCTGGAAGTGAAGAACAAAATCTTTCAATTGCAAGTTTATGCTGCCCTGAGTGTTCATCGAATTAGTCTGTTAGAACTCACTTGCACAACAGGCTTAACTAAACGAAGCTGGCAGAGCTGCTGGGGGGAGGCTTCCCCACCCACCCAGCCTGCCCTCACAAAACACTTCTGCTGACTTCAGTGATCCTCAGAGCTGATCCAACCTCCTGTGCAACTACGAGGCACACAGTATAGAATCAGGAGGAAAGGCAGGGACACACAGCCAGGGCAGAGGAGCCTTGCAGGAACAGAGGCTTCACTCACCTGGACCCTTAAATCTGCACTTAGGGCCTGAGACAGGCGAAACACATGGGTGAAGGGTCAGTTCAGTGTCTGCTGACACAGTGTAAGTGTACACAAGCATGCAAGAAGGGGCTTGTGTGCAATAAAAAGTCTAAAACAGGAGATGGAGAAGACTGCACTCCAGAACAAAATGGACATATTACTGCCCAATAAACACTTATCAAAATGTGCCTTTACCTTGACATTTGCTTGCTTGTTTTTTTTCAGATTAAATTTAGCCATTCTAATAAAAAGGTAAAACTTGTTTATGTAAAAGCCACTTTCTTAAAGCCTTAAAAACAATGATTACACACTGTTACTCCTACAATACAAATCACAGACTTCTAGTTACACAGCATGAATGAACGTGAATAGGTATCAAATCCCAAGTAAATGAATGACATTAACTCTGCGGCTGAACTGAAACTTTCACAGTATTACCCAGTGTAAAGAAGTCCTTCACAACACACAGGATTGAGATTATTATGTGAAAGAGGAGTTTAAACATCAACGATCGAGATTTCAATACAGGCCAGGCTGTAAATGAGGACTAAACCTCATTTGGACGGAAATCCCAAACTGCAATCCAAATAACCTTTGTTTACCTTAAAGCAATTATACTTCTTTTAGGAGATGGGAGCCGTGCTCCTGCACATACCTGAAGTTTTCCCAGGTTGAACAGCTCTGCTTTTGGTATTTGTGATCCAGGAACCAAAAAAACAAAAAAACTTGGTATCTTTCCCTTGATAAATCCATCTAGGAAACATTCACAATTTATGCCTATGCATGATGAGGCCACGACTAACAGCAGTTTCTAACTGATTTCATGCAGTGCAGATGGAACAGTGAAATTTTCTAAATAAAGCTTCCTGGTTTCACATAAGGCCATGAAGATCTGAATTCAGTACTGTGGCCAGAGGCAACAACTGCATGATGCAGAAGAGGAGACAGCACAGTGCTACAGGAGGAGGAAAGATAAACTCTGCCTTTGCTGGTGAATCCCTGTTCCTACACAGGGAAACATTCAAGGTTCATGAAAAGAAACAGAAACAAAAAGAGGAATTTGTGACTTTATTGCCTTAGTACTCATGAGAAAGGATGTTTAAGGCTCCAATTCAACTCCGAAAATACCAGATCCATCCTAGCCCAAAACAGTAGACTTTAAAATTCTGAAGCCAAAGCTCCCAGGCTCCTGTATGGATGATACATTCACAACACTGCATTGGCTAGTGACTTTCCTACCTTACCTGGTTTTATCCCTATGAATCTTTTTTATTTCCTATATCATGTTTTCTACCTCAGCTACTTTGTAGCTTGCTGGTTGAGAAATGTTTCTAAAACGTGGGAGAGAAAGACCTGAAATCCCTACCAACCTTTCCCTCTTAACAGGAAAACAAAACCTCCATCTTTGCAAGCGCTTTTACTCCTAGATTATTACAGGGGAGTGGGGCACTAATATTTATTCTCTCATGCACAGAGCAGAAGGCAAAAAAAAAAAAAAAAGCTTTGCTTAATTCTGGGGAAGAATAACCAACTGCTTGGAGAGGTTCAGAAGTGAACAGAGGTATCCCCTACAGCCCAGACTCACTTACAAACATTTTTCTACTTGCTACTGTGCATAGAAGTGTTTAGTTTTATTCCTACTTCTACCCATGGATTACAGGTGAAGTCAAAGCACCTAAGATGGTATTCCTGGTTCCACTTGGAAGAGTAAACAATTAAAATGTAAACACATCGCACCTAACTTGTTAGTGTAGAAGAGTTTTATTGAATCTGGGTCTAAATCTGAACTGCTAAATATATTTTCATTTTTTAAATGAAATTATATATAACAAAGCACTTTCTTCAATTCAGGAATGATATTTTTGGTGAATCTTTGTTGAGTAATGTATTTAAATTAATAATTTTTAGATAAAGGATGCCAAAGCTGAGGAAACACCTGAATAACCTACCAGAGTTGCCACAGGCCTATCTTTCTGTGTGGATTACTGGCTGGCCACTGGTTGCAAAGTCAGACTTGGGAAGACAACATTATCCTTGACTGACTTTATGAAAAATGACTCAGAAAGACACTCCTTGCCTAAGCACTATCAAAGAATTCTGAAACCTTTGCTACAATATTTACAACTACATATGCATAATGGTAACTTGTTAGACTCTGTGCTCACTGTATACTTGCACCAAAACCGTAACTAGTCTTTTAACCTAGAGATGCTGAACACATTGCTGACAACGCTGTTCCTTGGGATACCGTTAACAGAAAGAATTACTGTGCCTTAACTATGTTAGTCTGCTCTGCCTTTAATCCTCCAATCAATTCCTAAGCCTTCCATGAGAAATTCCTCTGCGATTTCAACCTCTGAGAAGAGAGTACTTAACAAATTTGAAGCTCCATTTCATCAGCTGCTGGAGAAGACAAAAAGAACACCCCCTTCTGCATAGACACAGACTGGCAGTGAGATGTTATTCCTAAATCTACCTTAACATTTTGAGCATTGACCCCAGGAAAATAATTCCCGTGAAAGCCTGTCCTCATTGGGAGCTTTTGCAAGAAACAGCCCAGGCACTGAGAGTCTTCCAGGACCCCTAAAAGTTTCACAGTGTCCTAAGCAAGAAATTACAAACCGGCTCCGTGGAAAGGGTGAGACCTTCATTAACCCCCCTTGCTGATGGGCGTCAGGACAGGCAGGGAGGGCAGCCCAGGAAGAGGCTGCCCAGAGGGTGCAGGGATCCTGAACTCACAGAGTTCATTGCTCCCGGCTCAGCACGGGGACCTGTGGGTGACCTGCTCTAGAGACAGCAATAGTCACCAGAGTTTTAATTTGCTGATTTTAGAGTATCAGGTGGCTTAATATTCTGTTAATGTTTAGAAAGATAGAGTCACAGCCATAAGTTAAAAGTGTAATTATTCAGAAGAAGACTTAATTCTGATTAACCCTAAGGTCTTTTTTTTTTTTAAGCCTTCTTCAAAGCCTGCTGAAACTCCACTGATTCTTCTAGGTTAAATCAAGTATCTTTTACTTATCAATACATGATCAAATATCTCTACAAACTGAAATTGTGTGTGGAGAAGAGGAAATGCTTTTTTAAAATTAATCCTTAAACTTGACAAAGTGTTACAGTTTATGCCACATATCTCTAGAATTAAGCAGAAAGAAAGTAGATGACCTTTAAAGCAAAACTCTGGTTTTGCTTTACAGGTTTTCTGCTAAAGTTAAACATGCTTTAATTTTACTAACAGCGGAAAAGATGTTGACTTCTATGATTCTTTTTCAATTGAAGATTGTGTAAAAATAGGACTTTTAATGGACTTCCTTTTTTTCTAATTTTAACAGAGAACAATATATGCAATAACTACCTAGGTAATAGAGAGGAAATCGCGTATTTCATATCTCTTAGCAAAAGAATCCATACAATAAAAAACTCTGAGAAGACAAGACTTTCCTCACAACTTGAATTGTTCCCCAAAGCAAGCAAATAAACAATAACCTATCCAGGAGTTTAAGTACAGATATTTGTTCACAATAACTTGTCCATGTTCGCGTTGAACATTTGCTTTCTTTACTATTGCGTTTTTATTCCTAATATCTAATAGAAGTAGACAAATAAACCAATATAGAACGATGCAGAATGCTGAAACGCTGAGTGTCTAGTCCTAGTATTCACTTGCCTACTTCTAAAATCATTAAGCTCATTAAATTAATGAAAGGGAAGTTGCTGGATTAAAAAATTTGTTTCAAACCAGCATTTGTTTTAATTTGAATATTCTATAGTGTGAAAGCATTTTGTTGATTTTCAAGCCTATGTTAAAGATGAAATGTGTTTTCCTGATCCTTATCACCCAGTGTGACATTCACACCAAATTTGTACCAAAAAGTGTCAGTAATGACCATGTTTCCACAAAAGAGCACAGCAACACGTGGTGGGCTTTTGTTTGGTGCTAAGCCTTGTACATAGCTCTATGTTATACATCCGTCTAGGTGTGTATGTCTACGATGCACATAATTCTACGTGCATATTGGCCAGCACGTTAATGCGGTGTGCACTGCCAATAGAAAATAATACAGAAATGTGGTGGCACTGGCGCAGTGCACTCCAAGGCACCGGCATTTCCATGGGCATGGGCTGTTGCCTTAGGACAACACTTGTGTGAAGCCTGAAGGCAATTCCAGCAAGTGCCAAGTTCCAGACGGGCTCTTGGCACCCCACACACCTTCCCGCCAGGCTCCGTGCCCATCTGGGGCTTCCACGCGCCCCGGGGGCAGGAGAGCGGACCGGTTACGGGTTACCAGCGCGCGCGCTGGCAGCAGACGTACCACGGTGTTTTTCATCATGGCTTTGACGGTGAATCCGTCGCTGACCTGCTGCTTGCTTTTCTTCACGTGCCCCAGCGGCTCCTGCTGCTGGGGCCGCCTCTCACCTACGGCCTTTGGGGCGCTCGCACCCGCCTTCTCCACTACCATCTCCCCAGCAGCGCCCGCCAGGGACGAGTGCCCAAGCAGAGGCTGCAAAAGAAGCCCAACGCCGGCGGTTAGAAACGGCTCTGCCGCGGACCGCCCCGCGGCAAGCGGCGCCTGGGCCCGGCTCCCGCCGCGCCCGCGCCGCCGCCCCG
>VWPW01028684.1:264166-442436 GCA_013389825.1 Crypturellus undulatus
GTGGGGAGCGGGGCTGCCCGCGCCGGCCCGGCGTCCCGGTTCCCGCCGCCGCCTGCGCGGCGGGTCCGCGCCGGGGTGTCTCGCAGGTAGCGGCCTGCTGACCAGGCGCGTGAAGAACAACCTCTGCGAGCTGCGCAGCGCGTCCTCCCGCGGGGCGTTCTTGGCAATAATGACGATGATGATTATTTTTTTAAGTATAATGGTTAAAATGAAAGTTCAAAAGCTATCTAGATGATATTTTCAGCCTGGATGGGGAAGCAGGTGGTCCCTTCCTAGTTCCTTAATTTCTTTTTTTTTTTTTTTTTTTAATCTGACTTTTTGTCTGTTACAACAGAAGCTGTTTTAAATAGAGGCAGTCATTGAAGGCAAGCACCTCCAAAAATGGAGGTCAGCTTTCCCATTTCGGGTAACAAATAGTGGCGTTGAGTATCACATATGTCCTTCAAGGCTAATATGAATTTTAACCTCGTTAAGGCTGGTTACTGTTTGCACTTCATGGCAGGTGGATTCTGCGCTGTTTTCATTGTGTCTACGTCATGGATAAAGGGATGGTAGATTTCTGTCTAAGATCCTTAGTGTTCACAGCTCTGGATCCTTTAACATTCCTGTTATACATTTAGATACTCATAAATTTCTTAGTGATACTCAATAACTCACTAGCAGTGTTGAGATTGGTCCTCTATTCCTCACTCAGACTTTCACTTGTTTGCCATGACAGGGATCCAAACCACTCTGCATTCATGTTATTAACTTAATCAGGATTTGATGAAATTTTAAAAAACTGTGGTATTAAATCTGGAAAAATGAACTTTTGAAACAAATGCAAGCTTTAATTTCAGTGTTATTTCATTTACAGGAGAAGCTTGTTTACATTGACCTTTGTATGTGGTTGAGAAGGTTAAATAGTATGAGATTGGGCGGAAAATGCTGTTTGTTACTTTTTGTGAATAAATGTTGCCCAAACAGTGACTCCAAGGTGCCAGCTCTTCCCAACCGCTTCATCTGGCTGAAGGGGTGCATGAGGCAGGAGCGCTGCGGGCGCAGAGCTCCTGTGCAGCTGAGCTGCGGGCTCAAGTGAACGAGGGTCTGAGTGGGAGCCCAGGAACGTGGTGGAGGGTCTCGGGCTGCTGCCATAGGGCACTGCAGGGAGGATCCCAGCCCATGTCCTCCTCATCTCTGGTCTAAGTAAATAAAAGGAAGCCTCGCTGGGAACTGAGCAGGGGTTTTGGGCCTGAGGGTGCTTAGGTTGGTGCCAGCACAGCAACCAAAGGAAGAATACACTGGGAGCTGTCACCTTGTCAGTATTGAGATGATCTGATGATCAAATGCCGAGATAGGGTTTTTTGTTTTGGTCATCATCTCAGTTTTATTTTATATAATGCTATGGATACTTACACTGGAATGCCTGCTCTTCACTGATCATTTGGAGTTGCAGATCAGTAAACAAACTTCCTTCATGGCTGTATGGAAAGCAATCTTTCCTATGGTTGACTTGATTAAATAAAAGTTATAAATCTCAGAAAGTAATAAAAAATCATATTCTGTATGCATATGCATAACCTATTTTTTTAGGGCTGTTATGGATTATCTTCTTTTTAAAGAGTGATTATACAGTACTATACATACAGAATTGCCTAAGTCGTCATTATATGTTTATGTTTTACTGGAGTTGTATTTTATTGATTCTCTTCCTACAAAATGTTGTTACAGCTTTATCAGCAAGGTCTTAAAAAGCTAATATCATATAATGAAAAATAAAGGTGATCCAAAAAGATTTATAGTTTCTATTAGATACACATGGGTATTAGGCATTTGTTTGTTTCCTTGAAGAGCAAGGGGAAGGCTCTTTGCTTGGTTATCTTCTTGAATGGAAAATAGAAAGAGGAGAAGGGAGACTTCCGTGTGTGTTAACTTTCAATCTTATTAAAATATTTTTTCCAAAATGCTGATCTACATGTGAGTGACAGGAACATTTTAGTCTGCAGAATGAAATTATTGTCATAATACCTTGATACCAACAAATCCATGGGCCATGATGGGATGCACCCCAGAGTGCTGCAAGAGCTGGCGGATGTCGTGGCTAAGTCGCTCTCCATCATCTTTGAAATATCCTGGAGAACGGAGGAGGTGCCGGAGGACTGGAAGAAGGCCAATATCACACCAGTCTTCAAAAAAGGCAAGAAGGAGGACCCAGGCCGGTAGTTACAGGCCGGTAGTTACAGGCCGGTCAGCCTCACCTCCGTACCTGGAAAAGTGATGGAATGGCTCATACTGGCCGTTGTCTCCAAGCACATGGAGGACAAGAAGGTGCTCAAGACTAGTCAGCATGGATTCACCAAGGGGAAATCATGCTTGACTAATCTGATAGCCTTCTATGATGGGATGACCAGCTGGATAGATGAGGGGAGAGCGGTGGATGTCATCTACCTTGACTTCACCAAGGCTTTTGACACCGTCCCTCACAACATCCTCCTGGACAAGCTCCGGAGGTGTGGGCTGGATGAGTGGTCGGTGAGGTGGATTGGCAACTGGCTAGATGGCAGAACTCAGAGGGTGGTGATCAGCGGTGCAGAGTCTAGTTGGAGGCCTGTGTTGAGCGGAGTCCCCCAGGGGTCAGTCCTTGGTCCAGTCCTGTTCAATTTATTCATCAACGACCTGGATGAAGGCACAGAGTGCTCCCTCAGCAAGTTTGCAGATGATACGAAGCTGGGAGGAGTAGCGGATACTCCAGAGGGCTGTGCTGCCATCCAGAGGGACCTGGACAGACTAGACAACTGGGCAGTCAAAAACCTCATGAAATTCAACAAGGCCAAGTGCACGGTCCTGCACCTGGGGAGAAATAACCCCAGACACCAGTACAGGCTGGGGACCGACCTGCTGGAGAGCAGCTCTGCAGAGAAGGACCTGGGCGTCATGGTGGACGACAGGTTGACCATGAGGCAGCAGTGTGCCCTCGTGGCCAAGAAGGCCAATGGCATCCTGGGGTGCATTAAGAGGAGCGTCTCCAGCAGGTCGAGGGAGGTGATCCTGCCCCTCTACTCAGCCCTGGTGAGGCCACATCTGGAGCACTGTGTCCAGTTCTGGGCCCCACAGTACAAGAGGGATGTGGAGCTGCTGGAGAGAGTCCAGCGCAGGGCCACGAGGATGATCAGGGGCCTGGAACATCTGCCCTATGAGGAGAGGCTGAGGGAGCTGGGCCTGTTCAGCCTGGAGAAGAGAAGGCTGAGAGGGGACCTGATCAGTGTCTATAAGTGCCTCAAGGGAGGCAATGAGGAGGATGGGGCTGGCCTCTTTTCACTGGTGGTCACTGACAGAACCAGAGGAAATGGCCACAAATTGAAGCATAAAAAGTTCCACGGGAACTTAAGGAAGAACTTCTTGACGGTGAGGGTGACAGAGCACTGGAACAGGCTGCCCAGAGAGGTTGTGGAGTCTCGTTCTCTGGAGATCTTCAAGACCCGCTTGGATGCAGCCCTGTGCCACGTGCTCTAGGTGGCCCTGCATGTGCAGGGGGGTTGGACTAGATGACCTCTAGAGGTCCCTTCCAACCTTAGGCATTCTGTGATTCTATGATTCTATGATATGAAGGCACTTTAGAGAGTAATCAGGTGATGGCTAAGGATGTTCCAGGGCAGTTTCCTAGTATTTTTTTTCAGTTGATTCTCTATAAATAGACTCTTCACCTGAGGTTCCCTAAAATTGTTATCAGTTGCTAGAATTCCTGTTCTTTAGTGTATTATTCGCTTTGGAGCAGTGTAGTTAAGAGAGAGTATGGTGAGTAGGTAGGTACATGTGCAGATTAATTTAAGTCTTGTTCCTTATGGGGCTGAATACTTGTTGTGGCGGAGCCGCATCTTCTGATGTAGCTGAGATCATGATGATTTTGCTCACATTTGTTTTCTCCTTGCTTCTCCCTCACATTTGCTGCTGTTGTCTGTACATCCTGCCTCAATGGCTCTGAAGTTTACTCCACTCCTGCTTACGTCTGTAACAAATCCAGAAATACTAAAGAAAGCACAGGAAAGGGAAAGGTTATTTCTATATTCCTACTTTACTGCTTCTTTCCAAAATGACAAATAAAAATGAAACAAAAGCAACTTTCCTAAAATGAAAGATAAGTTGCATACTAATTGCATAAGCACATCCATTTCCAAAATATTTTAGTCCAAGCTATCTGGAATAATAAAAATTCCAATTTTTACTCATTACTAGAAACAATTAGAAAAAGTCTAGAAAAAGTCCTATTCTGGCACCATACATGATTTAAATAGTATTTTTGCAGTGAATAGCAATGAATGCTACTGCTTCCTTGCCAAAGTAGTGTATAGGGATGTTTTGATATTTTGAAAGCCAAAGATACTACTACTGCTACTAGATTATGTTTTGATAACATTGTTGCCTCTAGAGGAGGGGTGGTTTTCTTAATTAGAAACAGATATTTTCCCATTTACTGAAATAAATTCATTGAACTGCCATGCACTGTCTCATGAGACTGTAGCTGGGTTAGTGGTCAGACCAGAGAAGGAAACGATCCTCAGAATGGTGAAGCTCTTTCACAGTGTTTATAAGCCCAAGGGAATGTAAAACCATTAGTGGACACTTTGTTACTTTGTGAAATTGGGTTATATAAAACAGATGCAGTTCACTTTCTTTAATCAATTTCATTATTCATTGGTTTTTGTGATACCATGTCCATAAGTATTGCTAGATTGAAAATCAACATTAACACAAAATATAGCCACTGATGCATGAAATTTTCTATGCAAAAATAAAAATGTTCCAAATGTATGGCTATACACTTGGGATTCAAGGGATGCTACTGTAAAGGTGGTTTTGGGTATCTTTAGCATGCAACTGTAACTGTCTAATTGCCAGTTATTTCATAATATATGCTGTCTTTTTTTTTACCTTCTGCATTACAGTATGCATAGCATCTTGCAAATGTTTACACTTTATCAAAACTTATTTCATAACTTGTCTAATCATTAAGCAATTAACATTTTAAGATGGTAAGTTATGATCTTTAAAATCTTTATTTTAACAATTTTTCTGCTTCCACATGTTCCTTAGGCCTTACCTGGGCCTCTATTTATATATATGTGTGTGTGTATATATATATCTATATATATGCTATTGGACAAGCATGCAGGGAAAAAGACTGAAGTGCAAACCACTGACTTTTTCAGGCAGCATGAAGCTTGCTTGCTAGTGCTGAACAAGCTTTTGGGTGGTAGGTTTTCTGTTGCATTATTTTTTCAACGAGCATTTCCATGTCTGTGTTGTTCAGAAAAATGTAGTTGATTCTTGCATATTCAGGGTAGTCCTCTGGTTAATGCATGACCTAGGAATAATTCCAGCACAAAAGTTATTCTTTGAAGCTTGTGAAAATAAATGTGAGCGATTTATCATATTATTACAAAATCACTGTTAGAATGACAAGAGATGAGGAATCATTTAAGTTTTGCAGCCATTTGTCAAATATTAAATTCAAGTTCAGCAGTCTTAAGGGCAGAATTTTTTGTTAATTAGTTGTAAGGCTGCCTTTTATTTCATCTAAAAAAGTGTGCAATGGTAGTTGTTATTTGTGATAACATATATGTGTATCTTCTAAAGGAGGCAGTCTGCACGGTTAATGGCTTCTCATGAATTCAGCTAAGACAGTAATAGTTTGCAGCAACTCTAATGCACAGGTTAGGGTATTTCAGTGATCATTCCTGTTTTATAATGCCTGCCTGGCTGTCTTGGGCAAGAAGCAACATCTTCCTTGTGAACACCTAACAAGACTTTCAGAATGCCACTTACAGTTCTCCTGCTGCTTCGTGTCTGGCATATTCTAAATGGAGAGAGTCACTTTTTATAGCAGTAATGACCGCTCTAACTTGGGAGCAATTTGTGGACATCTGCACGAGTTAGTACCTCCATAAATGCTCACATTCGCTTCAGAGAGCAGTTTCTGAAATCTGTTTCTAAAACTGACTTCAAGCTTTCATGCCCTCTAGCCCCCTCTGCAGTGGGCTAAAAAGATAAATGGGCCATTGCCCCATTAAGGACCTCCAAACAATTGTCTGGATCCTACATAGAGTTTTTAACCTCACCTCTAAGGTTGTTAGGGAAGACTTAAGGTTTGAACTGGTTTGTACTCAGCTGAAGTGAAGGAAGGTGGTTATCAAGATGAACATTCTCAAAGAGCACCCATGTCTGTAATAGCAGCTCTTGTTTTAACTCTCATTTTGCAACTCTAAACAGTAAGACTGTGTGTTTATTTTCTGTATACTTTAAAAGTTCTTATATTATTTGTTCGTGTAGCTTAGATCCTCTGGTCCAAAAACGAAATAAATCCTTTTTTAGTTTTGTTGTTTTATTCCATGATTTTGGGACTTCTTTTGGTATCCCCTGTGATATGTGATACATTTTTGCCTGCAAGATCTAAGGCTAAACTCATGCGCTGCAAGAGCATGCAATCCTGAAGTGAGAAGCAAAGCATTTAGGAGTTGATTTGATTTATTGTTTGAGAGTGTCAGAAGCTGGTAAAGATGAATGAAGGTACTAATTGAGGAAAGAGTTTGTCATTCCATGGCAGTTCAAAGGACAGCAAGGTTGTCTTATATTAATGACTAGGAAATGAAAGGATGCCTTTTTTTAGAGTAGTTGCCAACAAAAAGTGTTGATCGTGCTGTGCTTTTTATAAGGGTGTTATGGAAAATATATTGGCTATTACCAGGTTCTGCATTCACTTTCTTACCTCCTGAAATCTTACTGAAGTCATTAAAGAAATTTTAAAATGGTAGAAGTGTGCTCAGTGTACTAGAGAACTGTAGGTTTATGTATGAAGCTTGCTTGTGATGACACTGGCATCCAAGTAAAAGTGTTTTTAATTATAAATTGTTTACTATAAAAAGCCTTTCCAGAAACAAGATACCCTTTTTTTTTTCTTTTTTCTTTTTTCATCATGACTGCAGGTGCTGCTTTCATGTATTCTTCAACTTTTTTGAGTTAGAAATAATTTTTTAGGTAGTTTTCTTTCTCTTCCCCCCTCCTCCCCGCTTTTTATTATTTGTAGTACTGATTTTTGACTTCTGTTGTTTAGCATTTTAAAATACTTTGCTCTGTGGTGAATTTCTCTTTTAGTTCATAGCTTCAGTTTTTCCCAGTAAATTTAGATAATAAACCTATCTTGTGTCAAAATGTATCATCTATCTTGTATCAGATTTAACAACATGCAGTGCGTAGAGCTGAGGATATTTAGTTAACTTCAGGTTCTGATGATTCACCCTGCTTTGAAGTATCTGGTCTTTTCAAGTCTGTCTACTAAGTGGACTACTTTTCTAAGACATCTTTCCATCAGTTGAAATATTACCATCAGCACCAACTGAATTTTCCCTTTCAATATCTCTAGAATTCAAGGAGTAGGATTAGCTGCTTTCTGCCTTAGTAATTTCCTGATTTTTTTAAAAGTATTTTTTAAATATGGCAATCCTCTGTTCTTTGGTTAATGTTCTTTAATATCATGGAAAAATAGCTTTCATTTTCAATAGCTTTCATTGGTGTAAAATAAAAGAATTGTGGCAGCTGGAAGTGTAAATGATTCATATTAGATATATCACATCTCTGGCATATGTTTTTTTCAATTTCTTTCTTTTTTGATGAACTGAAATCTTTCTGTTGCATTTATATTTGCATTTCTTCCCTTTTCTGATACAGTGTCCTCTGTGGAATACTCTCTGTGGAAACATATGTTCAGAACTTCAAAGTAATTACACTATTACTAAAAGCTTCATAATCAGATTACTGAAACTAAATGTTAAAAAATTTGATTTTCGTTTATCCAATCATATCAGTTTCATTCCAGGCTGGGTGCCTGATTGAAGAAACGTGACAGGACAAAGTCAAGGACTATTTGGATTCTCTAAGTCTTGTTCGACAATGAAAAGTCTATTCAATTGGAATCATGAAAGTATTTTTATTAGTCTTTCATGGCATCTTCCCAAAGGAAAAGGTGTGTGATTTCTTTGTTTGCCTTTTTTTTTTTTTGGTGGTTTGTTTTTGTGTGTTTGTTTTCAGTCATGATTTTGTTTTAGATTTATTTTGGAGAAAATTAAGACTGCCAATTCCATAATTTTGTTGGGAACATTTCTCAATACCTTAAAAATAGGAAGTGTGTTGTATTTCTCACCAAAAGCTTAGTGAAAACAAAGAACTGAATGTTATATCAGTTATGTTTGTGTCATTAAGCTTTGGTAGGCCTTTTCTTGGTCAAGAAACATATTTTCTGGGTCAAAAATCATATCTATCTCTTTTCTAAGAAAGAGGGACGTAGGATTTCAGATGAGCCCCACAGGGTTGAGAAGTTAATTTTCTTGCTTTTGCCTTACATTTTCTGGGACTACTGAGCTCTATAACTTATTTTACTGATACTATATTAAGTGTCAGTAGTTTCTGACAAAGCAAAATGAGGTTAGAGCTCTGAGAGAGATTTGAAAACAAACAAAAAAAGTCATTATTATGGTAATTTTTTAGTTGGAGGTACCTTTGCTGGTAAAGTGGATGAGTTTCCATGAGTTTGTTTCTTGTAATGAAGCCTGTTTCATAGAAGTGATAGACTTGGTTCTTATCTGCTTTATCTTTTTTTCCTCTTTTCCTTTAAGAGTAAGTAGAGGTGTTGTGATGGAATGGTTGTAGCCTAGGTTCAAAGAGCTGTTTGTGACAGGAGATGGCTGCAGGGTCAATGATGTCTTTAGTTTTGCTCTCTCTTCGCCAAGGTATGAGATTTCAAAAAAATGTCAGATTTAAAAGAAATTTGCAAAAACTGGAGCTCAACAACTGGTAGCTCATCCAAGAAGTGTGGGGTTCTTCTAGGAACACAGGCTGTTTTCTTAACGATCTTAGGTGGAAAGAAAGATAATTGATTATTATAGTTTCATCAGAACCTGGGGAGTCTAATGTGTTACCTGTTTTATCTTGTGTTTTTTTGTTTCTTTTCCTTTAAGCTTTATCAAATTATGGACTGACCTTTAAGTCAGGTATTTTGACTCATTATCTTTGCATAATTTTAAGTTGTTTTATTGATATTAATTCCATTCTTATATTAGATGTACTTTTAGTCGGCTTTAAGGCTTTATATAAACAAAGGGAGATCTGAAGCAGAAAAAAAAATCTACAATTGGTTAATAATTAATGTTTTTAATTTTCTTTATATTCTGCTTTCACTTTTCTGGCCCTCACTGTACACAATGAAATAGCAGATGAAGCCGAAAAGTTTCTTTCACAGTACTTTTAACAATTTCCATTAGACTTAGCTCATCGGAAGCAAATGTCCCATCTGGTTTACTCCCTAGCACAGCAGAGCTCCGTGGTGAGCTGCGTGGCGGAGCCTGGCTGACTTCCACTTAGCGCGGCTGTTGGCCCTAAGCAAGATGAGCACAATCTGTTTCCCATATTTCTAATAAAGGCAAAGAAGAGTTTTTTCATTTGCTTCTTTATTTCATTATGTTTGTATTTTATGCCTTCCTTTCTTAGAATAGCTGCTTTCCTGCTGTTCTCCATTCTTTTTTTTTTTTCATACAGGTGAAATGAGAGTGCATTACCAGCATATAAAAAGTACCAAATGCTGCTCTGAAATAACATTAAAATTCAGATTCTTTTAAAGTATAGCATGAGGTTGTGGCCATGTCACTTTCATTAGACATCTGAAGCTTGGGGCAGCACTTCAGGAGCCAGTTCTTTTGCCCTGATTGTACCGGGGATAAACAGGGGACTTGAGCAGCCAGTACTGAAATCAGTGGGATCCGTGCAGCTAATCCCTGCATCTCTCTGCAGCTCAGCTCGCTGAATTACGATTCCTGCTTCCGGCCCAGCTTTCTTCTCCCATTTGTGCTTGAAAATCATTGAAAGTTGCGTGCACGTGTTATGTGTGGATTTTTGCATACTGTGTTGTGCATGCAGCTCTGCTTAGGTGTTAGGAAACTGCATCTCCGAATTCATGTGTGAATTAATTGGTATTTATCATTCAGTTCTTAGGTGTTATTAATGTGCAGGAAAATCAATTGCACTTTAAAAAAGCATATTTTCAGTGTCCATTTAACACTGTATTTAACACTATATAGTTAATTTAATATTGTATTAAATCAATGAGCACCTGTTATATGTTAATATATCTTTTTCCTTTTGCTTGGATTCTTATATCACATCCTTGTGTTCTGAGATCACATCCTAACCAAAGCAGATGTGCCTTGCATTAGAGCATGTTTTGTGATGTTAGCTTTGTAGCATCATGTCACAAATACAACAAATATATCTTCTTACTTGTGTAAATATTACACAAGAAACTTTTAAAAACACTGATCCTCAAATATTATTCAATAGTCCTGTTGATGGTATTAATACCATTCAGTGACAGTCTTAAAGTGTTTTTTTATGAAAGCCTGGTTTTCCTATTTTCATCCAAAAGTGACAGTTATCCCAAAATATACTTTCCTGTATTTTAATTTTGAAGAAATTTGCCATTTTTCTTTAAGTAAAATGGAACAATTTAGGAAATCTCCATGGATAATAGATGAACTATTGGTGCAATCCCGTTAAGGAGTTAAGAAATCCTTGTATACTGGTATGTGAAATTATCGTGCAGTATTAATTCCCATTTAATTTCATATGTATTGCATCTGGACTCTTCATCTAATCACTTTGCTGAGCTGAGGGAAAGCAGACAGACGGCTGTAAACCAATTTAAGGTACACTTGCCACACACAATAAATCAGGCAGTTGATTTCATGTGAATGCAGCTTTTGAAATCTTTGTTCATTTCTAGACATGAATATGACTAGGCAGCCTTTTGAGGAGAGAGGACTGTGCTTAAGGAGAGGTCTAATTTACTCTGCCATTTGTGCAAACAGAAGGGGCTAAGATACAAGATCAGGAAATGTTTGTTTTCTTTGTTCATTTAATCTAAATTGAAATGTTATGGGTGTCTGCTTTCTGCATAGCATTGGCTATAGCAGAGGCAGACTTTAAACTTCATAGTGATGACACAGTCAACTAAGACAATACAGATTTCCTAAGAAAGAGAGTTTGGAGAAGGGTGGTCACTTCATTTCTCCCTTCAGCTGCTTTCAAAAGCTGTCCAGGGAGAAGTATGAGGCTTTTTGAGAGGCTCAGCAACTGCTCTGCTATAGGGGAGGTATTAACTTCTATTTGTCCTTGGGGTTTATGTCAGGGAAAACAACTTGCCTGGGCCAGTGCATTACTGACCAAGGAAGGAAGGTGAAGGCAACAGGTCCTGCGCCCAGGGGACAGAGCTCCCAATCAGTAATAAAACCACCTGACCATCAGTCTTTTCTCTTAAATAATCATCAGCACAGATTGCTCTAAAATGCCTCTTGACAGGTGGGCCAAGAATGCATCCCTGGAAAGAGGACACAGGCGCTAAAGGCTGGGTCTCCTTCTTCTGTGGAAAGCCCATCAGTGAAGCACGATTGCCACACACCTGAGAGACCCCTTTAGCCTTTATCTACATTGGATGTTGCCTAAAACCGGCCACCCACTGATGGATATTAATACCAGATTCTCAAATATTGTATCTGTTCCTCCAAAGCAATGAGACATTTGGATCTGACCTGAGCATTTTGATGGTGACAGTGACAGGTAGAAAGGAAGAGCCTGGTTAAGCTTAGAGGTGGCTGGATTTCCCTCTCTGTCTACCAGTGCTAGAATTGCAGGGTTGTCCCAGTCCTTCCCTCTTCAGGGTGAGATATATAGAACCTGAGGAGGAGTCCTGTCCTTCCTCCTCCTCTTGTCTAGAAGTGGAGCTGTCTACTGGTGCTTCCCAGCTTCCCTTTGCTCCCCAGCCTTTCATACTGCTTTGATAGTGAGCTTGAGAAAATACCCTCTCCCATGCCCTGCTTTTTCCTGCACCCGGTAGTCCTGCACAGACACGCGTGGCCATCATGACTATGCATCCCCCTTATGTGAATAAGGTAGAAAAGGTCTGGGTCAGTTTGAGTTTCATGTGTCAAGATCTGACATACCTCATAAAACTGGCACCACTGAACATTTTGGGTTCTCCAGCGTGTGTATCTGTCACATTTTTTATGTAAGCAATTACTTTCACCTCCCAAATAATTCATTTCCAGGCAGAAATGATGGTAACCTTGTAGGAGAATTACTGTGTAATGAGGATATTTAGTGGTAATTCCTGTGTAAGAGACCTCATTTTTTTTTAGTTGAACTGAGTGTCATTTAGAGTTCTGTGTTTTAGTGTCTGAAGAGTCAAACTTTTTTTTTCCTAAACATTTTGCCTTAAAGCATTTTAAAGGATTTCTGGAGTCTACATAGGTGATACAGAAGGTGTACTCTCTCATGCTCTATGAAGACACTACATTATTGGTGGCGTTTATTTTCATGGGATGTTTGTCTGTTTCTCAAACAGTCCTATGTAAAAATGTCCAAGCAAGTATTTCAGTAGTAGGTACTTCTGAAATTCAATATTACAAATAATTAGTTAACAGTTTAAAAATGTATTATTTCTTTAAGTTAAAGCTTATCTTGTTTTTACCCTAATTTAAAAAGTTAAATGGTCTACACGTATGTGACTACAACATTCTTGGGAAACGGCGAAAGGTAGTAATTTGTCTGCCTTCTCTTCATTCAAGTTGAACATTACACAGCTATATATTTTCCTTATTCCTGTCTACAGATTATTTATTATATTTATTGTAAAATAAATATATATTTATGATATAAGCATGCAATCCATAGACACCGATTATAGTAAAGCTGAATATGCATATACCATTCTTTCCATACTTGGGATTAATTGATTAGGTTTCTCTCCCAGCCAGCTGGGGCCAAGCACATCTTTCCTCATTTCCTTCTTAACACCTCTGCAAAAGATGGCATAAAGGCTACATTAAGGAACATTATTGCTCATAAAAGTTAAATCTAAAGTTAGTATAATAGTGGTTAGAAACAGGGGAAAGGTTATTTAAAACACTAAAAGCATTTTATTCTTGTTACTTTAAAGAATCAGAAATGGTATTTTAATTTTCATATCACTAAAAATTTTATTATGTACATTTTTTTTTTCTCAAATAACTGACTAAGCCTTTAATGTGGACTTACTTCCATTTACACAAAAATATTAAAATTAATGCTAAATTTGTTCCATTGAGTAAATTACAAAAATACAGTTAGGGTAACTAATCTCTTCCTTATTGTGTTTACAAGGAGTGTTTTTTTTTTAATTTTTTCCTCCTGAGCCTCTCCAAATAATTAGTGTCATGTGCGCTGTAGTGAAAGACGGCAGTAATATATGACAGTTGTGTATGAACCATGTGTTTAATGTCTTTAATAAAGTCATTTTTTTAATGTATGATACTCTTTTTGATTATAACTAATAGTTTTATTTTTTAACTGCATAATTTGTGAAAGTGTTACAGTTCCAAATCTTAATATTTTTACATCATAATTATATTTCTGAGGATATATTTGGTTAAATCCAAAGTTTAAATAAGATATTCTTGTCAAGTGGTCTATGTTTGCAGCATAGCAAAACATACAGAAGTTTAACACTTCAGATTTGCAGATTAGCCAAATCTTAGCAGATGGAAGAAATCTGGGTTTGTTTATTGATCTATTAAATTGTTGACATCAACTTAGAGGAAGAGATGCCGAATGCAGAATATGGCCTAACAGACGTAAGAACTGAGGCTCCTTGGGGCTCTCTGTGTCCCAGGATTCACGGAAGGCTGCTGGTTGTTTGACTACAGCACTGTTTATCCGGCTTTCCTGTTGAAGTTTTTCTTCCGTGAGGATGATGCCCTCAGAGTGATGCTCCTGCAGTGAGCTGGGGAAGTTGCCATGAATTACTAATAACCAGCAGAGCTGAATGTGGTTTTATAGCCCCTGAAGGGGTTGGAACAGTGTACTCTGTAAAAGCGTTCTCTTCACCTGATCTTGACAAATCGGGAGCATCAAAAACACACTCCTACATGTTAACACTAAAGGGGGGAAAAGGGTGATTTGGGAATGCATCAATATTTAGACTTTTTGTAGAATTCAAAAAGGATAATAGTGAGTAGTGTTTTATAAATAACTCCTATCTCTGTGCTTTAATGCGTCAGGCTGATACTTTTCTGTCGAGTTAAACTTTATGGCTTTATTTTTGTTTCACTGAATAAGAAAAAGCTCAACAGAAAACTGCAAGTTTTCCGTACTACATCCATTGTTTATGCTGACAAGGTGTGGACTTAGAAATGCCCTGTGTACCTATCCAGTAGGTCACAAAAGTAAATATAATTGTTTTAAAACTCTCAATGTCTTTTTGATTAACTTAGCTAAAATTGCTTGGAAGTGCATTCAGAATTCTAGCAGCACTGAGATATATAGTATTTGATGCTGCAATTTAGTTAAAAATCTCTTAATGATACTTAGAGCGCTATTTTTGGAATGACTGTTCAAAACATTTGTGTTAGGGTACCCAGCAACACCTCCAGTAAGGGCAGCACTGTGCAGTAACCATTTTAACAATGTAAGAAGCAGAATATTTCACTTTATGAGCATTAATGTTACACGTAATGGCTATTGACTGTAAATTATCATTCTTACAGTTATGATTTTACTGTAGCAGTTCTTTTGTTATTTAAATGTTGCTAATTTAAGACTGAGTAGTTTATCTCTGCTTTTCAGAGAAAACACCTTTTTCATCAGCCTTGTTGGCATTTCTGTCCTATCCAGTTTTACAGTATTACATAGCTTCTGGTTCTCAAAAGTAGTATTAATTTTTCTATTGAGTCCAAATTACACCTCTATTTCCAAACATGCTGAAACTTTTCTTATGTGGCAGATATGAATTAATAGCAGCCCAAGTAGAAGCACACATTTAGGAAAAGCACTCATTTAGGAAAAAGCACATTGCCTTTTATGTATTAGGGGAACACCTGAGTGCTTCCATCTTGAGCACTTTGGAGCTTTTCTCTGTGCTGAAATTTGTGTCCAGTGAAGCAGTACATAAAATGTTTCGATACAATTACGCTTTTGTATTTTCAGCATGTACATTTGTTCTTTTTACAAGTTGCCATTTGACTTGGTTTGAATTGCTTTTAGGTAGTAGATTCTAATGTAACTCATTCTTTATTACATTATGTTCACTTGCAAAATAGCTGTAGAGCCTAAGACTGTCCTACTGTTTTCATTACTATTGGTTTGTCTAATTTTAACTAATGACGTGCTGGTCCATTTCAGTGCAAAATATATAAATTTGCTTTTATCTCCAACTGTGGTTTTAGACCAGAGTCTGATAGAGGAGCTCTGGACAATCTTACTGTGGCAATTACTGCCTGCAGCTGTCAGCTGGATGCCTCTGCCAGAAGCTACTGCCCTTGAGCAGTGGTTGAACAAGCAGGGTGCTGTCCTCAGCTGCTCTGGTCCATAGTTGGGTATCTCCTGGTGAGTTGCCTCTTCTGAGCTCTAGATGGTCTGTGCTGATGTGTAGGAACTCAAACAAAGGTAGCATGGATGAATAAGGAGCTCCTGATGAAGCCTCAAGCATAAAAAGGAGGCATACAAAGCTGGTGGACCAATAACTTCTGAATCACATCATAGATGATGATGTGATTCATCTTCAGAAAGTTTGTAGATGACACAAAACCATGATGAATGGTTGATTTACCAGTTGGTTGCGCTACCATGCAGAGGGACCTTGGCAGGCTGGAGAAACTGGCCAGCAGCAATCTCATAAAGCTCAAAGGGAAATGCGGGTGCATGGGCCGAGTAACCCCACGCTTGCAGTGCTACTTGCTACGTGGGAGGAGAGCAGACTCCATGGGACCTAACGCTGGGCAGAATTGTTTCCACCAGAGCAGATGGCTGCTTCGGGCATGCTCTGGCTGTTCAGGCTCTTTGAAACACGTTGAGCGTTTCTGTTAAAGTAGTAAAAGTCTTTTGGTTGTTGTCTGGTTAGAGTGATGTGGGGCAGCGGTAGAGCTGGCATGTGGTCTTCTCAGCCACCGTTCCGGGTGAGGCTGGTGTCCAGGAGGACGGACAGCAGTTTCTTAACCCCTACAGCTGAGTGCTGTGCATCTCATCATAAGAGTAGTTCTCTGAGCAGATGAGGCAGGACAGAGAAAACTGTTCAGCTAGATATTCCATTGGATTGTGGATGTTGCTCCTTTTTCCCTGTTCCCGCATTGGTTTTAAAGTTGATGTTTTGCTTTCACTGTATGGTTCCTTGTGTGTGCAACATGGTATTTTTAACATGGCGTACTCTAAAATGTAGACTAAATCCATAATACTGCAGCAGCCAGATCGAGCATCCAGAAGTAAGGAAATACTGGAAGTAAGGTTTCCTATGCATTTTCTATTTTTAATTTTATCCTCCTGTAATGGACATTAGAAGTCACTCATGCACCAGCAGCACTGGCTGTGCTGGAGTGTTTCGTGCGGCCTGACCAGCACCTATCAGCTTGTGAGAAATGTTACTGGAGCTACAAAGCGTGCGGCTCCGACCGTGCTGCCCCCAGCACCACGCTAGCTCTGACACCGCTGCGGGGCTGCGTCCGCAGGGAATATCCCGGCGCGGAGGGGAAGCGCTCGTGCACTTTTCTGCAGAACTGCCGTCTCCTTCCCAAACCACTCTGATCCCCTGTAACTTCTCCTCCATTCAGTACTTCAGCCTGTGCCCTACTTACGGTGCCCTATAGCAGTTAGTTCTGAAAGCTGAATTATATATCTCTTTATGACCTTGCCTTTCATGATAAGAATCAGAATATTGGAATGTCTCTCTAACACACTCCCTGAAACGTGATTTTCTTGTATGTGTTTGTCTTTCATGGAAGAATTCTTCCTAAATACTTAAAATTCAGTAAAGAGATAAGGAATTGAATCAAAGTCTTTCAATAGGGAACACCAGGCAATCTAAATAATTAACAGTGTTATAACCCTTACTTGTAATACGCAGCTACTTTTTTTTTTTTTTTTTTGAGTCATAAGCTACAAAACTACATCTGTCCTGCAACCACCCTTTTAGCTTTGTGCAAAGAGGTACACAATCAGCTGAGTTTGGAATATTCAGTATATTCCCAAATTTGTTAGTACTTACAGCAGCTATCATCAGCTAGAATTCAAAAAAATATGTAACTATATACCCAGCTAGCTTTGGAAAGTTATTGTAATTTTAATATCTTTTATTAATCTGATTTGTGATAAAATCCCATCTCTCCATGATAGTTTTATCCTGTATTTCCAAAGCACTATACTATGTAAGATTCTCTTATGCACATATCCTGATAACATTATGTCTGGAATTAATTTCATACTCAAGATGTCAGAAAAAGAATCTGGAAATACAGGAAGCAAACATACTTTTCTGTACAGTCAGGTTCAGTTTAATTATAAAACACAGTTGTGTCTTAATGTTTTTGGTTGTGGATTGCAGATGTCAGAATGACTTACACTTACCAGTAATCAAATGAAGTTATCTAAGAGAGGTAAGATAACAGTTTCTATTTAAATCTTAAAGAAAAATGTCCACATTAGCATCGCATACTACTAGTTACTGTATTGACAGTATTGACAAAATGGTGATTAGAAGGTATCACTTTCTTAATTCTTAGTTTGTTCAAAGTAACAATTAGTAGTTGAAGCAATTAGTAGTGATTGGGCTGAGATTGAAGGCTAGTTTATGTCATTAGAAACTTAGCAACTCATCCTGTTAATGCTTATGAATTGATTAGAAATGTTAGTGGTTAGTTAGGCTAGGCCTTTCCCAGCTTTATGATGGCAGAAATGTATGCAGTGACCTATGCAGCCAAGATGCCAAAACATAATTTCTACAAGAATTTTTGAGAGAGGGTAATAGTTTTTTTTCTCTTGATTTTCTTAGCTCTGTTATCATTCATTCTTCCATTTATCATGAATTTTTAGCCAGAATAGAAAATGGCCAGCAAATAAAATAAATAGAGTAAAATATTAAACAAATATTGCCTCAGTTACGTTTATTCGAAATAATCAGGTGCTAATTCCTTCCCATGTCTCAAACTTATGAAAATGACCAGGATCAGATCAGGAAATGACTGAATTAATAATTTAGTATAACAGATCTTTTACTGGTAGGGAATGAAATGTACTGAGCAGTAATTTTAATTTAAGACTTTTTTTGAAGAGAAACTTTGGTAAGGTGATTACATTCCTTCAATGTATGATAGTGTACTTTGATCCTTCAAAGTAGATTTCTGATTTCTAATAATAACTAAAAAAAATCTTTCTTAGCCATCACATATTATAATTTTTCATTGTGAGCTTATTTAGTATATTTTAAAGTACAGTTTTAAAATATTTTACTTTTTAATTATAAGTTGGCTTGCACATTTTAACTTAGCCTTTTTCAAAATAAAGAAAAACAAGCGTCTACTTACGTATTTCGTAGTTTCAGTGGCTGATGTATCAGGATGAACAAGCATTTATATTAGTTGTTTTGGCCTCCTGTACAGTCTAGTTAGATGGGCAGGTAAAACCAAAATGGGTGAAGAGCCTCCTTTTTCCAGCACCTTGGCCGTGGCAGTGCTGCCTCTTTCCTCTCTAGTGATGAGCAGATGCAGGTAGCTAAACTGGCAGGAGAGCTCAATTTTCCCCTATGTGCCTTTGTGTTGATCACTGTAGATCAGGACAGGTCTTTTGGTCAGATACCAGATGCATAAGTGCCTAATAAATATTGAATAAAAATCCTCTACTTATTTTACAGATGTAAATGAAATGCATAACAATCTATTGCTTAGACTTCTTGCACCATCCTAGCTGCTGCAGCTTCTCACAACAGCCAGCTTCCCATTCCTTGGGGTTGTCTCTGCCTATGAGAAGTCCTGTGGCTTTATTTCCACCTCCAACTGTTCCTTCTTTCCAGGCATTTCTTATGCAAACTCTTTGTAGTTTATGTGAATTTTATAGAAGAAGAAGAAGAAGGAGGAGGAAAAAAAAAGTGCTTAGCAGTTATTCGGTGTTGTATTTTAACAACATAACAACATTCATATAAAATCTGTATAACCTTCTTCACTTTCCCCAATTTATGACTGTCAGTACAAAATCCAATTTATTTTGTTGCTTTTGTTTCATATGAGTAATTATTGGGTTTGCCTCCCTTCCACCTGAATTCTAAAGTAATAAATATATTCATCCTCTAATATTTTTCAAAGTTCCTTTCTAACAGTGCTTAAACAGACCCTTCAGTTAGACAAATAAGTATATTTATCTTGAGTGAATTAAACAATCTTAACAACTCTTCCCTTGTATCTCAAGTAGTCATGTAAAGTCATCTCAGATTTTTCTTTTCACCATGGTGTTAAGCTGTAAATTTTTTAAACTTAAAATTTTCTTTGCTAGTTATTTTTTACTGGAAAAAAAAAAAACGCATTCTTCTGACATGGTTAGTAATAAATCATGTGAGTTAGAGATTCTTATTGTGCTTTTGAGTTTCAGTAGTTTATCTTACGGGTATTTATTTATCAGCAATTTATTTTATGGGATGCTTCTTCTTGGAATTAATGTCCATATTAAAAATTCCAGGAAGCAAAGGTCATTCCCACCATCTTTGTAATCGCTGGGACAAGCTATCACAGGAGTGGTGGGTTCCTTTCAATCAGGGAACTGGTCTGAGTGGATGCCTTCTGAAAAAGCTTCTGTTCAAACGAGCTATTGGACTTAACACAGCAGGAAGAGTGTCTTTCTTCTTCTGTTTTTAGCAGAGTGGATTATAAGAATCAGTGATCCACTCTGGACTTTTTCTTTATGATTTCATTCATGATAATCAGTACAGCTCTCTGCAACTATATTATTCATAATGCTATAAAGAGTTACAAGAGACTACCTGGCATAAAATAAGACAGGGATTGATTTCTTAGTATTTGTTATGAAGTGTGATGATTAAATAAAAAAGGAAAAATCTGTCAGAATATTCTGGATTATTCTGAATATTCAGATGTATCTCCATTACATTAAGTAGCAATGTAAAGAGAATGTGCATTTTAAAGCCTCTATTAGTCATTTTAAAGGAAGGAATTTAAGACATTTCTTTTAAGTGTTTCAAAACTGAAGTTACAACCCCTTTTTCTACTCTTTCCACTTTGTCTTTCCTTTTTACTCTACAGAAGAACAAATTTCTAAAATTGCCTGGTTTTGCCCCAGTAAAATCAGCCTGGGTGAGCTGCAGTGAGACAGATGCTGAGTCTGGCACTTAATGCACGCTCAGGCCCCGGGCTGGCCTGAGTGCAGGAACCCGACCCCTTCGCGCAGCCGTCCTGAGTGCGCGACCCTCACGAAAGCCAAAGCAATCAGCAAAGCCAGCAGAGGTAAAGAGCTATATAGGGTTGTATTATAGTGGCAAGACCGTTTTGTGACCGTGTTCTGAAGGCAGACTGGAGGTGACAGTATTATTTACTTTTGTTGCTTGGGGTCCAGAGAGAGAATAAATTGCTATTGATTTTTGAGACGTTACAGCGAAGCACCTCAATACCTGTGGAATAGCTGGGTGGCAGGATGGGCAGCGAGTGTGTAGAGACTGCTTGAAAATGAAAATTCATTTTCTTCTTTCTGTTGCATTTATTTCAAGGCCAGTTTCTGGAAAACTCTGTTGTGTGGGCCATACTTTTGATCTCTCCAAAGGAATGGAATTCAGCAGACCTTTAGTAACTATCTGAAATAGGTGAATAGAGTTTAGTATATGGCTATCTGCATAAATCTGTGATATGAAAGAAATGCTGGGTCTTTGCATTAAGTTAACCAATTCATTAAAGGCATCTTCCAGAGATACAAAAAATAAAAATAAAATAAAAAAGAATAAAATGTTTCTTACAAGGGTGCAGATGATATACAAGTCCTACAGTTGTCCTCATTCCTGCTTGCAAAGCTGGTTTCTGGAAGTCATTAATACCTGACTCAATTATTCTATATTTGTTCTGTCATTTTGGGAGGGGGACAGGACACCTTTCATATTGGCTGCTCTAAGGGGCTCTGGCAGTGCTCGGGTCAGTGACACCTGCTGGGAGCGAGCTCCGGGAAGGCCGAGGTTGCCGGTCCCTGTCCCTTCCCCTCGCTGGTGTGTCCAGCGGGCACCCCGCTTGGCAGAGTGCCGTGAGCCCCGTCTCCAGGCTGCCTGTCTGAGGAGTCCTGCTCCCCTGCCGCGGTCACGGAGCCTCAGGAACTCGCCACAGGGTCACTGCACGTTTGGATCTCCCTGCTGGGCCTTCATTCAGAGCGCCAAAGCGCTTGGTAGCTGCCCAAGGCAATGACGGCAGGTTTGCAGAAAGCAAATAGTAAGGACTAAACTTTGTCCTTAAGGAGAGTGGGGGGCACATACAAAAACATGATCTGCCTGTGTTGAAATTGCTGTACTTCTGCCTTGGTATCAGTCTGATGGTTCATAACTGCATTCATACTTTTTGGCTGCTCGCCAGTTGTGGAAGGAGGGTCTTTCCTGTGTGCCCAAGCTTCTGAAGCTTCCAAGTGCAGGCAAATGTAAGGTCATGAGTTCTTTAGCTGAATTAGTATATGGGGAGCTACCACTTCCCCTCACTCCCCAAGCTGAGCTGTAGTGTGGCATCGTGCACTTGTGTTGGATTTTCTATTTTTGTTGGCATTTTTGTTCTCTGATTTGTAATTTTGGTGATATGTATTTGTCTTGAAATTTACCTCTAACCAAGCTAGTTGCTTAAGTTTGCCTCTTGCCTAGCCCTTGTATAGAGTTATGTAAAGCAGTTCCTTGGACAAAATCCCAAGGCTTTTGCCTGTTCTTATAGCTGCAGAAGCCTAAGTATTTCTCTGCCAGTCCTCATTTTCTTGGGTTCATGAAGACCCCTTCTGAGAAGAAATACCACTCCATTTCTGAGGACTTGAAATAGTTACCCTTCATTTGTATTCTTTTTCTTTTCTCACCTTTCCTTGCTGTGAAAGCTATGTGGTGTGTCCTTGTGCAGAACGATAATCCTAAATGAAGTTTTATTTTCATTAATGCTGGTGGTGCCATAATTTTGCTCCCTGTTTCTAAGTATGAATATTATCCATCTATAAAAGCTGTATGATCTTCTGCATCTTAGCACTTGAATCAAGATTTAGTTTATTGCCCTAGATAAAGAAAAAACCTTCTCAAGAAAATACCTTTTATTTATCTATGTACTGTACTCTGTACAGTACTGCTGAAGAAAAGGTGAAAGACCTGAAATTATTTCTCTTGAGCTTTTCTAAGTAAGGACTAATTTTATTTCTCAAATTGGCAGACTTGCAGTAGGAGCTTTTTGTAATGTTGAGGCCTTGTGATGATGAGGCTTTGCTAGCCAGTATCAGTAACTGCTGCTTAGCTGAAGCGTGACAGTCTGACAGTCTGCTTATACCTGGACCAGTAATTTACCTAGGACAAACAACCCTTGAACATAATCAGATCACACTGATCAGATCACATCAGATCTAATTTACTTCCTTCAGCAAGAGTCTTTGTTTGGTGGACTACAGAAGCCTCTGGGGAGCGTGGCTTCATATGTGCATGTTCATTCATCTTACTCCAAGATTATTACTTTTTTTTTCTTCTAATTCTTATATCTAAATTTCTTTCTTTATAGTATTAAGAATCCTACTTTCCTTTAAAACTCTACCTCAAGAAATGGAACAACTCACTACCAAGTAGGCACCAGCTCCCAAAGCGACAAAGCTCAAAAGGAATTCCGACACCGCCATCCGATCCGTCCCGTGGGAGGCCGCTGGTGCTCTGTATCTTCGTGGTGATTCTGGCACACTCCTATGTACAGTGACATCATTTAAAGTGAACTTGCTCTGGAAGCTACCAGAAGGTCCTACCCCATGTTTTCTTAAGAGTTAAGAATACGCTCAAAAAATGAATTTTTACCAACCGGGCTAGCCTATCTTTCCTATGTTGATATAACACTGCTGTCGTCTTCATTTTTTTGGATCAAGGGCTTATAAACTAATGCTGTGAAGACTGTAATAAAATTTTATGCTCATATTTCTTTAAATCTATCTTTTTAATATAATGACTTATGAAAGAGCAGAATGAATTTTATATACTTTCCATTAGGTACAGTATTATCATTGTTTGGCTTTGCAGGTTATCATCCTTACAGTGTAGCACTTGGCATCAAATGAGTTAATGCTGTTGGTTTGCACAGAAACTATTTTTATGATAAAAGTAAAATTACTTTCCAAAAATGCAGTTTAATTGAAATGCCATTTAAAGAGTAAAAGTATGTTATTGATTATGATCAAAATGTCCCAGACGCTGATGAATTCATCAATTCCTGTTTTAGACGTGTTATAAATCTTTTAGTGGAGGCAGAACAATGTGAATGAGATGAATATTTTCAAATTATAGTGGCACATTACTTTTTATGTAGAATTTTTTTGTTCTTTGAAATGTACCTACGAATGGAAATGGCTTTTAAGAGCTGCTGTAGAAAAATAACACACGATGAAACCTATAGTATATATCAAGTTGAAATCAAACTGGGTTTTGCCAATAAAAAAGTGCATTTTAAAAAAATCATGACAAACTGTTTAAGTTACCTGAAAAATGAATTCAGTAGTTACTCTGTTAGATAGAAGACATGTAGTAAATAAATGTAAAAGATGTAGCTAGTGACCAGGATTTGCGAAGTACTTCAAGTTGCAGCATCTTTCTTTCAAGTATTCAGTCAGGATTCACAATGCAGTGGTTATTTTCTGTGTTAATTTAAAGATTTTCTATGATGAATCCATATCCTAGACCTATAGTACCATTATATCTGACAAAGGAAAAATCTTGAGAATAGAAAGTACTCATTGGTAATCCTGTTTTACAAGATGTATAGCACTTGGTAATGTATGAGACATCTTCATCTTTCTGCATGGAAGAAGTAGATTGTAAATCGTATTTATTTTGGAAGATACCTTAACTCCCCCTAAGTTCCTGAAATAATCCAATTTGTTGGCTAGAGGCTGCACAGAGCTAACTCACTTTGATAGCATCAGCTTCAATGCAAAACACATCTTGTGATGAAAACCTTTTATACAGATGCTGGGTATTTGGAGAACACTGACAGAAGGAGACAGATGAGAAAGTGTTTGCAAGCACAAGTCTCAACTTTTGTAAAAGTATTGTGAGCTCCTAGGCTGCCTAGGACAGGGTGGCTGTTCATCACTACCAGCGAGCTGGGCTCTTCTAGAGCAGCACAAGACTCATGAGGCAGCAGAGACAATTCTTTAGGCTTGTCTCCAAGCCCAGGCTAGTGTGGCTCCTAGGCTTGGAGCACCCCGCAGTGACCAATGGACAGTTTGGGGACCATCAGCACCTCTGCTTGCAGCCCTTGTGCAGCTCCTACCAACAAAGTCCTTCCTACAAAGGAACTTCCTACAAAGGCTTCAGGCTGGCTCGAGTGCTCTGATCAATGACTATCATATAAAAGGAGAATTGTTCCTCTAAAAAGAATGTGCATTGGAGAATCTTAAACTGATAAACACTGGTTTATTTTCATTACATTCATTATTAAGAATATGAATTATGTTTATTGATATGTTCCATTGCTAGGAAGCTCTTAGAACTATTATCTGCACTTGGGCACTTCTGTTGCTTTTTGTTTAGTTTTACATTTAAAGTCGATTTATTGTAAAGGCAGAATTATAGACAGATGATCTCACCTCAGTCAACCTATGATGATTAAGGATGTTTGCATCCCCAGTAGTTCATCACTAGCCAACATCTGGAAGTGATTTATTCCTATTTATCTAATCTGCTAATTTATAGGGTTTGCCACGCTTGAGGAAAAATCAGCCATGTGTGTTTAGCTCACCAGTTTAAACTGTTAAAACCCTACTGTTTCTTGCTTGTTATTGATGATAAACACCTTCAGGAAAGTGATGTTTTCACCCAGGAGAGAGAACCAGCAGGGTGAATTTTTGTCTACAGAATCTATCAGCCAAAGGAATACATGTTGGGACTGTGCTGAGGTAACACTGTGGGCTGTGACGCATGGGAGCAAGTGCTTTTAAACTTTCTTGATCTACAAAGTAGTGCCCTGCTCAACAGCAAAGGTGAAAAGTATTCTTATCTTCTTCTGATTAGTATTGTAGTCTGTTCTTGTGATCTGTTCAAACAGTGACCAAAGTAGCGAACAGGAATGCGTGGTTAAGTGAAGTTGAAATGAAAATAGGCACTCTAATCACTAATCAATGAAAAACTGTACTTAACATAAAGTCTCTAAAGGTTTATGCTTTTGAGAAATTGCATTATCTCCATCTTTTCTTTTTCTGTAAGGAACCACAACTATATGGGGATTTTCTTTTTTTTTTTTTTTTTTAAGATACATTGACTAAAAGAAGAAATACTATTTATAATTTGGGCATTTTGCTATATACTTCACATTTTATTTTCATACTCTTTTTGAAAATTAGGTTGAATTGAAAATTAAGTTGAAGTTGGAAAATTAAGTTGAAAAGTAATCTGGCTATTTAAGTCCTAACCTACAAAGGATAACATTTTTCAAAAATGTATTCCTGTAGATTGCAATCACAGGTAGAAAAAAAATATATCATCATCAGATCATCATTGAAAGCAAAGGTATGTTTTAGTAAGTCTTAAAATCAGTCTCTTTTCTTAACAAAACAGTTACAACTCTCAGTCATTATTGACTTAGATTGTGTTTGTAGCAGTGACCTAGGGGTGAAAGACTCCACATCTCATTTCCAAGCCTCTGAGCCATGTAGTCCTCCATAATTTAATTTGATGCAAAGCAGTTATCAGCCAATTGATTTTCATTGATTGAGCTGTAGGACAAAAGCATTCCTGTTGCAGCAGACAAGGATTTCTCCCGGGACAACATTCCACCAGTGTCCAGAGTAAGCAGATAAAAGTTTAAAGCTAGCTGTGAATGACCTTAGACCTCAGGAGATAACTGTATCTTCATTTTCTGCTTTATTTTTCATATCACCATATCACTTATGGCTCTTCTTAAGTAACTCCTTGTCTTTCTTTTCATTGAGTTTATTGTCTTATTTCTGCTTTCTTTTGCTGTCTTTTATAGCCTTCCTTCTTTTGCTTTCCCTTCCTGCTTCCCTGAACATTTTCTAACTTCTTCACTTGCTACCTTTCACAGTTGTAACTGTTAAATGAGTTGATCTGTTTGGTCTCTTGAAATCTGGGTTTGTATTCTGACTGCCAGCATTCTCTCCTCCTTCCCTATATAATTTATAATTATAATATAATTTCTTCCAGATTTACCCTGATCATGGGTCTCTCTGTCCTTTTTATATTGATATCCTCTGAGTTCTTATCTTCATTATTTCCATATGTATGTTTCTTGATTATTTTTTAACTTTATGTTTTTCTTTATATACGTTAAATATAGTATCGTATACTATATTTAGTATAAAAATAATATATATACTATATTATAAATCCTTTATAATAAGGACAATTATTTGTGATGTAGGAACCTCTCCAGTATCTCTTAAATTAGCAGGAACCTATCCGTTGACCTGAGGGTCTCTCTGAGGCAGGCCTGTGAGTTTTAAAATGCATGAAATTACGTACTACTCTGCTACTGTCTCTTCTACAAAGATATTGAGTCTGTTTATGTGAAAGCATGAGAGTTGTATAAGGACTGTAAGGAGCGGAAGAAACTGCAGCAGCCTCGGGTGGAGCTTCTGTAACAATTCACATAAGCTTTGCTTATTTACCTCTGCAACACATTGAACTCAACTTTCTTTTTTATTAAATGATAACCAAATTTTTAACTTTATTTATATGAACCAATATATATTGAGCAGAATCAATTAGTCAAGGGCTAGGTAATTTCCCAGGATAGTGATAAGAGGTTGGCAATCACAGCTCCTTTTCACTGTGTATATCCAATAAAGAATTTCAAGAGCATTTCAGGTCATTATATGTTCAACAAATAGTGTAAAGACATGAGTCCTGGTAGTTGGCAATGATCCAGAAGAGAGTGGAGTTTGAGGAATTGTGAAACATTTTTATAGGAGGACTTCCTATAAAACCTTTGTTCTGACTTGCTCTCGTAATCTTTAGCTCTTTGACAACTAAAGGTGATTAGTTTTATTATTGTTCTGTGATACACATAATTTTGAGAAATTCAAGATGATGGTTTCATTATAAGCAGTGTGAAACTGCTGTGCTGCTTAGAGGAATTGGTGAATATTTTGAGAGAGCTTTGGGACATCTTCCACTGAAATGGTATTTGCTGACACAAGGACTGCTGAGGGTTCTGCTTCAAACATTTTCCCGTTCACATCTTTAGATTGCTTAGTTCCACTTAATCCAAGGCACATTGGTAAGTAAGCATGGCTGTACTGTGCTCTAGTAAGATACAGGTCAAATCATGTCTTAAGGCAGTCAGAAAGTTTGATTGTGCCATCTCATTTTTAGTAAACAGATATTGGAACGTTACTGTAGTTGTCCTTCTAAATGAGACTTAAAACCATTTCAGCCTTTTCTTGAAGGCTTTTAGCATGTTGGAAATCTTTCAGAAATATGATCTGTTATTCATTTTATCTTTATACTTACAAATATAAACTATATGTATGAATAAAATCCAGAAAATAACAGTCTGATGAAAATTCACAATACCTATCTAAGTTATAGTAGTATTTTTCGTTGATACTTTTTCTATGCATTTTAGCTATTTGTAGAGCTATTTGTGGAAATGCTGGAGTTCCAGGAAGGGTTTTGTATTAATAGTTTGAAATTTAGGGGTGAGAGGAGAGAGAGAAAAGAAAAAAAATCAGTGAGGGAGTTTAATAAGTTATTTGGTCTGCAGAATTGGAAACTGTTTTATGATAGAGATTGCAGTTCTACACTTGAGTAGAATTGCTTTACCAAAAAGCTTTAGCACCTTTATCTGTTCTTGATTTTCTTAATAAATGAAGTAATCTGTGGTAACATGGTGTTAAACATAATATTTATGTTGTTTTGTTGCTCTGTCTTGGGCTTGCTTTTTTTATTGTCTAATTTGTTGTCTGTCTTTGGTTTTCAAGTTTAAATTGGCAAAGTGATAAACTGTCTTGTCCGTCCTTTTTCGTTATTCTTTTCTCTGAACTTAATATTTGAAAAGAAGATGAAAATATTTCATACAATATTAAAATAATTCTGTTTGGAAGAGACCTTGGGAGATCATCTAGTCCAAACCCCGGCTCAAATACAGTCACTCATTCAGTTCAGATGAGGTTACAGGGCTTTGTCCAGGCGGGTCTCGGTAAACACCAGAAGTAAAGATTGTGCAGACTCTTGGGACAACTTATTCTAAAGGCTGGTTGTCCTCATTTAATAAGAAACAAATTGAACAAGAAAGGACTGGATATTAAGACAAAAATTTCTATGTTCTTAACTCACCCAGAAGGTTCAATTCTTGCTGCTAAGGATTTAGGATCTGATTGAGAATGACAGAGAATGTACGTAATGATTAACTAGTTGGATTTATACTATATCTTCCTTGTTTGTCCGGCTTGCAAGAGATATTTTGAGCACATAATACCAGGCCAAATTTGACAGTGTTCTCTCTCTGGTTAAATTTGATATGAGCTTCAGAAACCAGTGGACACTTTCAAGTTATTCTTCTCATGGTCCAATTCTAGTTCTTTTTCTCACCTTTCACCCTCTATAGCTGTGCTCTCAGGTTTGCTTCTTATCCCTTTCCATGAGGGTCTATGTGTCTTTTTTTTTTTTCTTTTCCCAGCACTGACTGTAGCTGGCTCATACCATGGAAAGCAGCAAGGAAGTCAGGACTACAGTGACATATTCAGTCTCTTGCAGTTCATGGGTTTTCTGAGCGAGAGCCTGTATCTGTATCTTTGTTCGGTGGGCATTGATAGAGGTTTTCTCCACATGTTAATTTAATTGCCTTTTTCAACCCATGTTTAGGGAAGGAAAGAATCAATGGTGGGAGACTGTTGTCATCTAAATATGAGGAGAAGAAAACTCTTGTGTGTCTTAGGGGCACTAGGACACACAATTCAGGAAGGTTGGAGGTCAAGCATAGTAAAACTGAAAATAGAAGTGAAGGAATTATGGAGAGCTTTTAAGGGGAGGTACAGAAATTGATATAGAAAAATTAAAGTCACAAAGTAGTCCTATTTACCAGTTTACCAAGATAGAGAAGACTGTGTACAAAGAATAAATTTTGAAGAATGATGTTGTGTGCCATGGCTTGTGAATCTTACCTGTGTCCTGAAAAATTTAGCAAAGTGAGCAGTGTATTGATAAAGGTTATTGGATAAAGGTTAAGTAAGTGGTGTATACGTGTATGTATATATACATATATTTCTTTTTCCCCACTGACTTTGATTCTATGGTCAGCAGCACATCCAGTAGGTTAAAATCACTTTGCTACTTGTTGACCATTCCATTACAATTAGACATTTTCCTATGAAAGACAAGAGTATAACATTGAAAATACTGGAAAAAGTTAGTTTACTATCAATGAAGATAATGCATAAAGTTTTGAAACATTTATACTGAAAAAGATGACAACTATTTTGTAAATTAAGTCTGAGAAATACTAGATTTAAGTCTGAGAAATACTAGATTTAAGGTTTCATGTAAGATGTGATCTAATGGCATTATTTATTTTCTTTTAATAAAACAATCCTACTCAACCTAATGAATAAATGGGAAAAGCAAAATAATATCTTATGAACAGCTGTTAGCAGTTAGCTTTGGGAACATTTATTTGATTAGCATCAGTTCATGGAAACAATAGTGCATATGACTTTGTAAATTTTATTTTCCAATTTAAATTAAACTTCACTTGCAAAACTTGAAATTTCTTACCACCTTTAGCTTCCACAGGTAGATGCATTTAATCTGAAAATTAATCTAATCTAAAAACCCACTCAGTCTGTGTCATATAAAATACTCAGCATCATCATTTCCCTTTGAATACATGTCTTCTGAGAGTGCCCAGCAGCTCAGAGATATAATTCAGCACATTACAGGATTGAAATCCTATTCAGTTATCCTAATGGCTCGTATTAAGAATTTTAAAAAGTGTGCTTGCTATTCAATAAAGATGGATTGTTCTACTTGCTCAGTGATTACAGCAGAGCATAAAAAAGAAAGCAGAATTTGCTACCCAGCATATTCTTACTACTGAACTCTCATAAATAAAAGTCAGAAATTATAGCCACCTCTGATAGCAAAAGAAAATGTCAATGCTTGACAAAACAAGTTTTAAATTTTTTGAAAGCACTGCTGCCAGAAGAAAAAAGCATGATACAAGATCAGAAGTTTTGCCTTATATATTTTATGAGTTGATTAGCATTATTTCTTCCACAGACTTCTGTCTAGTGAATCTACTGGATACTTTCATTAAATTACCTGTCTTAAAATTATATGCTAGGAGTCCTAAACAAGAGTGTGCCATGAGGAACTTCATTTGAAATCATTTAGGGGTAGAGTAGCAGATCAATGGCAGGATCTGCTAAGCGTCTAGGAGAGAAATCAATTTATAACAAATAAGTCACTACTTGTTAATGGATTAAATAAATAGCTTTGAGCAATCCCTTAAATGATTTATAGAGGACGGTGCATTAATTGACAGTACTGTGTTGTCAGTACTGTGTTGTACTTCGACTTATTGCTCCTTTTCTTCTTTATTTTTGAATTGAGACACCACTTCATACATAAGGATTCAGTTGTATTAGTAACTGGACAAAGATATTCAAGAAACAATGATCTTAAGCATTAAGCAGTAGATTGTGGAAATGAAATGGCAATTTTCTTATCAAATAACTTATCAAATTGCACAAATATTCAAGAGTCAGTATTTTAGTATACAAATATAATATTAACATATCAATAGATCTGTTTTTTCCAATTGTAAACTTATACCATTCAGACATGTTTTGGAGTCATGTTTCTGGTGGCCTCACATGTCTAGGGATAGCTTTCACAGTTTATGTACCACATGTATTTGAGGATATGAATAATAGAGAAAGGAGAATTCTTAGGATATAACAAGTAGGATCATGAAAAGAATGTGTTAATTAGCATCAGGTAGACTTTAACTGAAAAAAAATGATGCTTTCCCAGGGTATTGGCCCAGTAGTTCAAATTTGAGTTCAATCTCTTGTCTGAAAACTAACACGAAAATTCCTTGTAATAAAGAAACAAACCAAAAAAATCTTTGTGCGATATATCAAGATAGTGTAGTTGAGGTTCACTATACTTTCAGTCACTCAGAAAGATTAGAAGGGCAGTAATGGACATTGAGATGTAAGCGTTAAGCAGAGACATTTTCAAGTGCTACCTGAACTTCTGTAGTTGGCAGAACTCTTTGTCATAAGAAGCGGCATTTAGAAAGGAATGCAGAGTATTTTTCTATCAATAATTTATGTATGAGTTTAATGTTAAAGATGGTCTTGAGTTCTAAAGCATTCCAAAGGATAAACTGATTTGAATTTCAAGTAGGTTTAATGTCTAATTACATTATATTTTTACATTCACTTAAAATGAAGCAGTCCAGAGTGCAGGATTTTGTTTTCATAACATTTCTAATTCATTTTGTCATACCCTCATTGGTTTGTATGATACCAGTAAGTATCTGATAGAAGCGACTGCCTTTAGTAATTCACTTTTACTTTTATTCCTTTGCCAGGTGTACATTTGGAAGACTATGCAGATGAAAAATGTCTAAAAATGTACAGTGTGCACTAGACAACTCAGCAAAATCAATAGAACAGTGATATAAAAAGAGGCAAATCAGTTTTACTCCATGAAAGTGTAGATAACATTGAATATATTTTCATCATAGTATTTCACTGTGTATTTATTAACCTCTATTGAATTAAAATGTTTTAAGCACTTTCTGTATTTGCATATTTCCACTGTAATAATATACTGCCTTTGGGGATCTTGTACAAACAGACATATTCAAAAACTGAAATTTTGCTGAAAGTTCAGTCTTGTCATTGTACACTAGGCAGACAATGAAAACATTACTGTGGTTAACATTTGCTTTTCTTTAATTAATTAATAATTATGGAAGAGCTTACTTTTCCTAAAGTGTAGTTATCTCTTCGTGTTTTTAGTGGTTTGTGGTTCATTATGTTTCTAAATGAATAATAATAGAAGCCATGAAATAAATGCCATTTGGGATTACAGTTGATGACAACCCCCATTCTTCCTCCTCATCTTCAGTATTTCTGTCTTGTGGTTCTAAAGATTTTCAAAGTAATTGAATCTTTCCTTTTTGTGATTGAACTCCAAAGAGGCTTTTTCAATTCCCCTGTTTTCTATTATAACTGTAAAATTATTTTTTTTATCCCATGGCCTCTGTGTTAGTAAAATTTCTTTAAGCACAAATTAAATATGAAAGCTGCCTAACTGGTAAGAAAAGAGACTTCACTTCACTTTACTAATCAAGTGTGATCAGTATAGCCTGTGCTATAAAATGGTAGGCAAAGAAAGAAACTGTGAACTGGCCATAAAAAAAAGAATCTTTTTGCTGCATCTGAAGAAAACATTTTTAGGAATAAACTGTATAATTACATTTCTTAAAATAAGAACTCATTGTAAAGATACTAAAAGTTCTTTTGAAATTTGCAACTGTTTATTTCCTCCAAAGACCTCCGAATTACCAATGGGCTATGAGCTGTCAGCCTTGGTTGATTGAATCCCATTTCTGTTGGCAGTAGGTAAGGAGAACACATCTCCTGGGTTTCCGTGTGGCTCCTACCATATCAGATCCCAGTGTGTAACAGTGTGCAGCCCAGAACGTTAGTGCAGTGGGATCTGCTTGGTACAAGTCAAGGTGAAGGCTCAAATGCTAAAAGTGAATCTGAAGAAGAGTGAAGTTATTTGGTGCAAATTTTACACTAGCTTTTATTGGTTCTAGAAAAAAAAAGATATTTGATAGAAAGGAGAAATATTTTTTATTTTATTATATTATCCTGAAAAGCTGTTAATTGTGGACATTTTGTAGGAATAAATTGAAATACTAAAATGTTGATAGTTGAACTTGTATAACTAGAAAATATGCAAAACCAGACCCATTTAACAAAGATTTCATTTACTGTGAGAGTTGTCACAAAACAAAATAAATTTTTAGATTTCTTCAATCAAACTGTATAAATCTGTTTTTAAGAGTAGTGACTAGCTGTGGAATTTTTCAAAAACAAGATTGATTTTTCTGCAGGGTGAATTGGAAGATATGACATTGCTTCAGCCTAGTGCCAAAATTATTTATCAAGGGCAAATAGGTTATCTGAACTCTGTTCTGTTTTTGGGGTAGTGATGGTTGTTAGTGTTTGATAGTGCCACTATATGACAGGTCATGCACTGGAAAATTTAGAAATTTTGGATTACATGTGCAAGAATAAATATAGTCATCACTATAATTATAATTATTTTATGAATTAAAACACATATATTGAGATGTCTGACTTTATGATCTTTTTTTGTAATCTGCTTTATGCGTAAAAGAATTTAGATCATATACATCTTATTCCATTTTGGATGTCATGTTCACATATTTAAAGAATTATCATTTTTCTAAACCTGGAGGCACACTGTTAAGAAAATCCTGTTGTCCTAGATCAAGTGTGAAGAGAAATAAGGAAATATATTTGTGTGTTGCCTGAAAAATTCTGACTTTTGAATAAAACTCTACAGATTGAGCCCACTTAAGAAGCAAAGAGATCATCCGGAAGGGGGATGTAAAAAGTTTTAGGTCTATTTACATGGGGGAAATTACTATAATAGAGCGAGAGAGAGAAAGAAAGAAAGAAGAAAGNAAGCGAGAGAGAGAAGGAAAGAAAGAAGAAAGAAAGAAAAAAAAAGAAAAAAAGAAAAAGAAAATTAGTTGTGCTTTTTCTTTTTTTAAAGTGTAGATAATGCAATCTGTTACTTAGTAAAATAAAATTCTTCTTTCTCTGGAAGTGGTTCTCATTTGGCAGAGGCTGGCAGGTTTAGCAGGTCTGTGCTTGCCTCAGATCAGCAGGTAGGCTTGCTGGTAGCAAATTTGTGGATATTATCTTTATTTGAAGAAAGTAAATTTTAAAGGGTGCTTGACGGTTCATTTCTGACATAGCCTAAATCTATATAGCCTTGATATCTCTGCTAATCTTAATGACTGTATTTGGTACCCAACTCTAAACTAAAGTCAATTTGTAATGTTCCACCTTGATCAAATACAGTTTTCTTTTTTATTTACTCTAAATTGTTGCTTCTTGAAATGCTATTAAAAATTTATATCTTGCTGCTGTCTGCACCAGAAGAAGGAGAATTTCATTGATGAGTGAAGTATTCCCTGTGTATACTCTTATCACAAAGTTCATTGCATATTTTGGAAACTGTTAATTAAATGTGTTATTAAATATTAACTCTGAACAAATCACAGTGCTGAAAGTGCATCTGATTTTTTCCATACTCATTTGTCATCGAGCAGTGCATTTTTAATTTTAAAATGCTTCTAATGAAAATGTTGTACTTCGAATAGCTGATGTGGCCTGATCAATACATTCTTTTGCTTCACTTTCCCATTTTTTTTCTTTATTTTGATTTTTATTTTTTTTTCTGGACTATTGAAATTGTGTTTCAGGAAAGTACTACACCAGTGTTGCATCTGATCTGAACCTGGGGCAGTTGAACCCTCACCTACTCCCAAATGCATACACTGAGCCGCCTTTAAAACAATGTTTTATATTATATTATTTGTTTGATACAAATGATTTGTATCAAAATGAACATACAGTGTCAATATTGATATATTATAGTTGGGATACTAAATTGGTGCAGAGCACTGACTCTTGTGTGTGTCCTGTTTTGACATATATATCCTGTACTTCCTACCTTTCAGGTCAAAGATCAGGTGTTTTAATAATCCATTACACAAAGTAAAGAATTGGATATTAACTCTGGGAAGATGAGTCCTATTTTTTAAGCAAGCAATTAACTCAGTGCTGTGTTGTGTAGTAACATTTCACAGGTACAAGAATATACACAGACTTGTGATGTCCTGATGTTCACACATTTGAAAGGAGTAGTCAAAGAATAATGATCATCAGACAATTGTCATATAGTATGTTCTGCTTTATATGAGCCTTTTTTTGAAGAAGGAGCCTGATCATTTAAATTTTTTTATGAATTTTCCTGTCAAGACTGAGAGTCTGAAAATTGCATATCTACCCCAAGTTGCTTTGAAATACCATCCCTCTAAAGAAAAAGATTAAATGGTCTTGTGAAGTTTAATATAGGAACACTGCGTTTATGCTTTTTACTCCACTTTCCCCCGTTTGTGTGTCATGATGCCAATGTTTCTAGCAGCTGACTGCCTGGCAGGCCATGAATCTGCTTCCTAATGCCCCCTTGCGCATCGGTTTCCAGCGCAGGAAAGAGAGACAACAGCAGCTCATGGTCACGGCTGCTGCTGCGAGTCAGTCCAGGAGAGCATCACCAAGATGCTTTGGTTTATGTGGAGCACTTGGCATATGAGGAGAGTCTGAGAGAACTGGTGTGTTGAGCCTTAAGAGGGGCTAAGAAGAGACTGATCCTATTGCTGTCTACAGGTACTTAATTAGAGAATATAGAGAAGAACAGAGACAGACTCTTCTCATCGGTGAGTGGTGATAGAGCAACAGACCTATGTTGTAAAAAGGGAGGTATTAATATTATAGTAGGAAAAATATTAACAGTGAGTGTACGCACACACTGGAACTGGCTGCCTGGAGAAGTTTTGGAATCTCCATCCTTGGAGAGATTCAAAACTTGACAGGACACAGCCCTGAGCAACCTGATCTAATTTGGGCCGTGACTTGGAGTAGATGACACCCCCTGCAACTCTGAGAAAGGTCCCTTCTGCCCTTAATAATTCATTGATTCTGTAACACAACGCAGGGTTCCTGTCAGTTACACTGACCTGGTGGCATAACTTCTGTCCATCACAATGTCAGATTCTTTTTGCTCCCATCTGTCTTAGATGTTGAGCTCCTACCTACTTCAGAAGATTGGCTTAGAGAACAATGTAGCAGGATTAATCAGATTACATTCATGCCTAAAATCCATATAGAAAAAAACAGAGTTCACTGGAAGTTTGTCTATGCTGTAAGCTGATTTTAAATCTTACCAGGTTGCAGGCAAATCTGTTTCATAGGACCAGGCATATAGCACTTTATTTTAGGTATTGATAACACTTGCATCCGTATTTTTGGAAGCCAAGTATATTCTAGACAGCAGCTTCTCTGTCGCTCAGCCAGAACTCTAAATCCGGTAGATTTCTTTTGAAGAAGAAGGAACAGATACAGTAAGATTGCTGTGGAAATATGCCAGCAGAAGGATGCGTCTGGTAAGTGGCCTCCTTTTATAGACAGAGCAAATGTAGCTGCTGAGCTGTCTCCATGGGCAGTATTCTTTAGGGCAAAGACCTATAGGTAGCACTGAAGCCAACTCCCCAGCGTAGCATGCTCAGCAGAAGCAGCAAATAGTGCACAGGAGCTGCGTTGTGGTTGTGCTTGTGTGCACATGATACTGAGCCCAGCAGCTCAGCCAGGCGTTAGGTAGCTACAGCTGTATTAGCTGATGGAAGTCACCAGAGAGTGACATTTAGGCTCCTTAGGAGGCTGCACAGTGAGAAGGGGCACTCTGCATCAGGGTCAACATACTATGAAGACCAATGCAAAATGATCAAAGACCCTTTGTTTTGTTTTTTGTCTTCGTGAAGCAAAGTCACTTCATTATCTGACCAGTACTGTAANACAGGAGCTCCGTTGTGGTTGTGCTTGTGTGGATCTATCCCAGCACATGATACCGAGCCCAGCAGCTCAGCCAGGCGTTAGGTAGCTACAGCTGTATTAGCTGATGGAAGTCACCAGAGAGTGACATTTAGGCTCCTTAGGAGGCTGCACAGTGAGAAGGGGCACTCTGCATCAGGGTCAACATACTATGAAGACCAATGCAAAATGATCAAAGACCCTTTGTTTTGTTTTTTGTCTTCGTGAAGCAAAGTCACTTCATTATCTGACCAGTACTGTAAATAACAGGTCTGTAAGAAAATGGCTGCAGTTAAAAGTTGTATCATGTTTTAGAACCACCTTTAATTAAGTCAGTGAAACTACCTTGTGTTGGTTTCTATACTGGATAAATTTTAAGAAGTGTAAGAAGTGTAGGTGTGGAAAGGTGTTGGGAGAATAAGAGAAAGAAATGGTCTCGTGCTGCAAAAGCCCAAATCACCACATTCTGAAAAGCAATTGCATCCTAGTGCTTTTAAATATAGCTTTCAATTACTTATCTGCAACCATAAAACATTAGGCTTGGAGTGTTTTGTCCCAGGAAATTCTCTAAAGTCAAAGAGGCTACTTGGAATACTGCATGCTGTGGATATATATATATATATATTTTTAATAAATACAGTCTTCATAAATACAGATTTCCTAATTTAACTATGAAAGCATTCTCCCAGAAGAGAGATGATTTTGAACAGTAGCCATGGTGTGTTTATCATGTGAGGCACAGAGCAAGAACACAATCTGTTTTAACCTTCTGGCATCAGTTGTTCAAATATTGTTTCTTTGCTTCCATTCCTGCAGAGAATTTGGCCCACAAATTTAAACACTGTTAATTTGGTAGGTCTTATTAGCAAAAAATAGCTGCCTATAAGAAATAAAATGAAGTGCTATTTTATTTCTAGCAATAAATGTTGTGTATTAAGGGAAACAATTGGCAAACATGCCACCTTATTTGGTTGCTCAAGCCAACTTTTCAGAGGTTGCTTACAAAAAGAAATAACTGGTCTGTTGTTACCAGCACACTAGCAGACTCCTGAAGAGCAAGCTGTCTTGCAGGCTACATTATGAGTACACTGAGCGATTTTTTCATATATCTGATGATGTACTTCAAAAAAGAATGATGCTGTACACAGGGGAACCAATTAGCTACAATAAAGATAAATCATTCAGATGAAACCAAATGAACTGCACAGTAACAAAGCTAAGGTTCAAAGAAACCCTGGAAATGACTTTGTCCTTAAATAACATTTAAAGCAAACCTAATGAATATTCATGAATCTGTAAGACATCTATTGTGCAAAAGGAGGATAAACATGTTTCTTCTCACTTTTCATGGAAGTAATATCAATTTCTAAATAGTAGTTTGGTGCCTGATAGTTAAAGCTAAAGACATAAAAAACAGGGAAAAATATGCAGAGGAATTTAAAAAAACTCTTTCGGTATTAGGTCTCTTTTGGTTGATGTTTACCTTCTTCACAGAATTACAATAACAAGGCTGCCAAAACTATTTTCCATTTATGATTTTTTCTATACTTTTTTGTTTCGCAGCAGCATTTTTCTAATGCTGTATCTACTGCTAAGGGTTCTGAGCTACTTGAAGAATACTTACGAAGGCTAATAGATGACTGTCAGGAAATGTTTTGTGAATTTTAACTGAGCGTAATCACCAACTATTCAAAAGAAGGAAACAGGTTGGAAACTAAAGAAACAAATTGGACCATTTTTTCCCCCCATCTCTCTCATTATTGATCTAATTCTTTCTTTGACAGAACAAATATTCTCTTATGTCTGTTATGTCTGTTTTCTCTGTCTTACTGGTCCAGAAATGGTTTAAGGAGGGAGAGCAAAAAAAAAAAAAAAAAAAAACACCTTTCTTTATTGCCAGTTGTCAGAGATTTCAGGGTCTCAAGTAATCTAGTATAACTGAAATGATCTGTTACTGATTACTGATATTTTCCTAAATTGCTCTTTTTCCAGATATAAACGGTTAATAGCTATATCACTATTTTTAATAATATATTATACTATATTATATATTTATTATATGTATAACTACTACCAGCTGGGAGTAGCCTTTACATCTTCACTCACACAGTTATTTTCCAGTACAAAGATTGAGATTCTCTTGGATTGCAGATCATTTCTTAGCTATCAAATTGACTGCTTTGCATGTCGTTAATAAACATTTTCTTAAATCTGCAGATTTCTTACCTGTGTTTTAACTTTGTTTTTACTACTTAAGCAGTAAAAGCAGTAAATTGTGAAAATGAACTTCATTCATTCATTTGCATATCTGCAGCTATTTCTCTAGATGTTTCAGATTGCTAAATCTTCAAATATTATTGTATAGTCAAAATACATTTTACATTTTTAATGTTATTGCAGATCCACAAATTATTGTGGTAAGGGATAAAAAAAGAGTGAGGGGAGAGTGAAGGCTAAGAGAGTTTCCCCAGACGTATTTCAATACATGAAGAATCACCAGAATTCATTTTTCCTAATGAGACGGACACTGAGTGCTGTCAGTATCAGAAGTCTTATAGGATCTGTATAATCCAGGGCTAAACAGGAGTTTCAATTCCTGGGCAGTGTAGCTGTGATAGAGCTCTTGAAAGCTCGTGAAAGTTTCAGACAGAATAATACATTAGCCTAAAGCTTTGTCCAATCTACCGGCAGGATGCACTTGCCAGAAATGATGGATATATAGACACGGATAAGTGTCTCATTTCCTGCCCTTGCTCTTTTTCTATGAGCTGCCGGAATTACCTCTCAATTCACAATAACTACATAATGTCAGGAGAGTATTTAAGTGTATGTTTACATGAGGTCTTGAATAGAGATGCTCTTACTAAACAAAATGTAGAAGCAATGTAATTTGGTCTGGATATTCATGAAATGCTTGTCTGGAGCTAGAGTTAATGCTTTCTTAGGACAACAGTATACTAAAATTTGAGCTGCAATAAGCATTTAACAAGTAGATCACTAGAGTCTCTGAATCAATTGGTAATTGAACTTGCTCAGTACACAGGTGCATTGCATTTTTAACTTTTATTTAAATGTGAAAAACTTATCAACATTCCTAAAAATTCTACAAATGAACACAGAGAGCCAATGCAATGCTAGCTCTGGAAACTAGCTTCCCTATTCAAGTACACTTACCAGATTGCCTAACCATTACTAAACTAGAACAATAGAACATCTGCCTGTTTTCAACTGGAAATGGCTTTGGTTTTGCATGGCCATGTGGCAAGCAAAGTTGACAGGTTAGATCTATAAATGTACCGAGCAAGTGTTCCTAAGTCTGAAGACAAACTAACACTGCTGAGATATCACTTTTAACAAGTGTTTGTATTTCAGCAAGGAAGATACTTTATATTTTGATCATCTAAAAATAAAAATAAAGGAAACAAGTAATGAAAGCATATTTTTGTCACATTTGCCTATCAATATACAATGTATAATGACTAGTTGTTTAAACTTTAAGTGAAATGAATTCGATTATTTATAAGAAACATAATGTTAATGTAGCCCAGCATTTGCATGAAACAAACTGAATAGTTCTGAGTAGCTCTCAAACTTTTAGTAGACTGACACACATGCACACATCTTTAAAAGATGCACACATCTTTTAAAAAAAAATCAAAAAACTACTGCTATTAGTTTCCCTAAAATTTTTCATTTTTATGCTCGGAAAGAATTATTATTCCATTTATTCCTTGAAATCTCATCATAGGACTCTAGAGCAATGATGTGATGCAACTAGGATGTGTTTTCTAGCATTTTACAATGACGACTAGCTTTATGTATTGCTTTTTATAAAAATTGTATCCCTAGACTCTCTAGAGTATGATAAATTACAGTCCAGAAGACAGTCTGTGTCATGAATCATGGAAAAGATTTGTGCAAATTCATTGGCTGGTGAACAAATTAAAGCACTCAATGTGAATGGCCAATAATATTTTTATATTAAATAGTTATGGAATTTATTTCTGTAGCCTAAAGCCTGACATGAGTGTGTTGCTTTCAACAACAAAAGGTGACAGCAAATCTGCTTTTGTGAAATAATTAGCACATTTATCGGGGTATATTAAGCAATTCTGAATTATTGTTTTTTTCTTGGAGACTTTTTTTTTCCCAGTAATACTGCCGAAAATCAGCAAACTCATAAATCACAAAGACAGCAGAATGCACTGGATGCCAGCCAAATAGAAACTAAACATTTCCATGGAAAAGTAATGAAAACAAATAGTATTTTGTTACATAAAACAGGGAGGCATTAATAATAAAATGAAAGCATGATAGAAAGCTGTATTGTCAGAGTACATTTGAATTACAGCATAAAAATGACATTGCTGCTGGACAAGAATGGTTCATAAAGTCATAATGTTAGTCCTATAGCCATGTGTATGCTCCTTTCAAGAAATGCATTTGTAATTGTATTGATGGGCTTATCCCTAAAGGGCTGATATTGCCATGCTTGATTTGAGACTTAAAAAGTCTGATTTTCCTCATCACAGACTAAGAAAATGAGAAGAAAAGGAGAGGGGAAAAAAGACCAAAAACAATAGGGAAATGTTTAACAAAAACTTCATTACGTTGTAAAATGTAGTTCTACCCAGTGAAATAAGTATTAGCTTCTGCTTCAGGGTAACGCCTAATCTTCATATAATCTTAGAATAGTTTAGGTTGGAAGGGACCTATGGAGGTCATCTAGCCTAATGCACTGCTCAGAACAGTCCTTAAGATTGGTCAGAGCTGTGTCCAGTTCAGTTTTGTATCGCTCCAAGAGGGGAGATTGCACAGCCGCTCTAAGCAATCTAGTTATGTGGTTTGACCATCCTCACGGTATACAATTTGTGCCTTGAATTTGTCAGAGCTTTGTGTATTCCAACTGTTTACTATGTACCTACAAGAAGAGTCCGGCTGCATCTTTTCTGTGGCTTCACTTCACAAAGCTCAGGGCTTCCTCATCTTTCTTCAGCCTTCTCCTCTTAAAGGCTGAACAAAACCAGTATTTTCAGCTACTGAGTTGATGTCATCTTCCAATGTGTTCTAGAACGTCAAGTCTTTCTTGTATTGGGAAGCCCAAAAGTGGGCACAGGACTCTGGACGCATTTTCACAGGTGCCAAATTGGATAATAATAATTTTTCCATCTGCTGCCTGTTCTGTACTAAGGCAGTCTAGTATGCTCCTGGGTTTCTGGGCAGCAAGGGCACTCTGCTGGCTTTGCAGATTGCAACCCCACATCCTCGCCGTCCCAGTCAATCTTTTCTGAAGAGCCTGTGTCTGTCCATTGCAGCACTCCAGTCATGTGAGCTATCCTACCACATCTGTGTAGTCCCAAAGAGACTGTAGTTCTGCAGGTGTGCAGATTTCTAGTTCTTCCTGCTTTGTCCCCACGCTGCATATATTCACATGCAGGCACTTGAGATGGACAAGCAGCACATGCTGCTTGGTCGAGTGTGAGAGCCTCCCTCATGATGTCGTCTCCCAGATACCTTTTCACTGCCCCTGAGCTATTTTAGATTATGATTACCTTTTTCCAGCATGCTAGTTTAAAGCACTTCTTATTAAGTTAATAATGCCATTTTCTTAGGTCTTCAGACAGGTCCTCAGCTAAGGTAAGCCAGCAGAGTCACGCTTATGTGAAAGGATCGGTGCTGATTTATATCATTTAAGAAAATGATGTTTTCATTTTTAGGGCTAGTACTCATTGCATTATTAACTTGAGGTGTAATTCAGCAATATGGTCACCCGATTCTATTCAAATCCTAAAATAGAGTTTGGAAATAGTGATGCTTTAAAACTGAGTTTGAGTAGTCTTGCTAGAGATAGGGACGCAATAGTGATGTAGTTGCTATTACTGCTAGTGAAATCAATCTGTGCTGTATAAGTGGCATTTCAGTGCAACTGTTCTCTCTTGAGCTGGACTAACATAGGAAGGGATAACTACTAGAATTTTTTTCAGCTAGCTATAGCGAATATAGCTGTACATTTAATGCATTTTTTATTATTATTAAAATCTACTCATGAAATGTTTTGAGCCTCCCAGGTGGGTGGTAGATCTTCCTTTTCTTCCAGTTTTAAATAGCATTTATTGTGATGTGAATTTTAAGAAAATATAGCTACATTATATATCAACACATCTCTTTCAGCCAAAAGAATATGAGTAAATGTATTTTATGGGCAGTGCCATTTTTCTAATTTTTAAAAATCTGCTTTACATAAAAATAGACTCATACTCTGTAGTCTGCTTGCTCTTTGACATGTAGTTTATTTGAAAATTTAAATCTTGATTGTGATTCCATTTTTAATTTTTTATTAATAGCCCTATACTTTATAATGAGGCCAGACTAAAAGTGTTCATCTAAATAAAGTGATTTTATTTCCCCCAGCACACTGCTAATTAACCTAATTTTTGTCATGCTATGGGAAAGAAGAAAAGCAGATAGGAGAAAGATTTTGTCTCCTCATTAATTGGCTCCTGCCACAGAAGACCTTGTTTCAGGGACGCCCACCTTTGATGTTTTCAGCTGCCACTGCTGAACTGCTAATAAACTGAAATACTAACTTGAAAAGGTGAGTAAAAGAAGAAAGGCATCATTGACCTAGCGGTTAGGATCCTATAGGCAGTCATGTCTGATCTGGATGCTCTACTCTGCTCAGCCACAGAGTCGTGTGACTTGGGAGAGGCTTGTAGGAGTATTTTCATGTGCCATAAATGCGTTTTTGCTTGAAGAGTTTTCCAATCACCCAGACAACTTGCACTGAAAGTAATGGGAAGGAGATAGCTGATGTTGGGCACTTATGCTTTGATAGTGAGAAGCACAAAAATACCTGGAATGAGATAGGTGTCAGAAAGGCCTTCTGAGTTTATAAGAATATTTTGTTGAGTTGCTGTGAAAAAAAAAAAAAAAAACAGGAAACAGAAACATTAAATAATTAAATGAATCTTGGGGAAAAGGAGTTTCTTTAGAAGCAAGAAGCAGAGTGCTAATTTAGGAGACCATAGTATGGGAGAGCAAGCAAGATTAGAGGGGAGCTTTTGGGAATATTCTGAGCAGATGTCTTTTTGTCAGAAATCATTTGCTAGTTGAATTTGAATAACACTTTCATCGAATAGGTTTTCCCAGACTCTGTTGGGGTTTATGGTCAAATACGAAGGGAAGAGAATCCTACCCCAGAAGAACCAATGTTTCCTCTACAGCCTAATGTTTCCTTCTTTGGCTCATGCAGACTCAAAATTTGAATGTTTTGAGTATTTCCCATATCAAAGGTGTGTGTTACCACTCTGGTTGTTGCTAGTGTTCCTTTCCTCTTTCCCTCTTCATCCTCTCTGAAAGTGTTAAGCAGAACATTTTTGCAGTCTCAGAGTTTTATAAGATAAAACTATTGTCTCCTAAGAGACAGTAAGAGAGCTAAATAGGGAGAGAGGAAAACGTAGAGAGTTGGGGTATTGCATCTTTCCTGCAGAAAGACTCTTGCATTTCTATAGGAGGAAACAGAAGTATGAATAAATCTCTGCACTGGTGTCAAAATACCTATAAGAGCCTGAATAATTACTTACATGGATATTGTTCTTGGCAGCATTAGCTGATCCTGCTTTTAGCCATAGCCTTTCAGTATATTTCAAGTAATTCTGTCAGTTACTTTACTAAATTTATGGGTTTTCAGACTTGTACTCAAAACATTTTCCTCACCATTATTGTCTAAATACTATGCTTTTAAGGTCTTGTTACTCAAGATAACAGAAATTATCAGGAGTTATCAGGAGTCCAAAGAGAGAGTTCCATCACTCACTTTGCTCAGTGGGTAGCATTACAATTTGTAGTTTGGTCTGGCAAACCTAATTTCTCACTTAAATATCCATGGGTCTCACTAATAACTCTGGGTTTACTCTTATAAATTAAAAAGAACAAAGATATAGATGCCTAGGAGAATCTAGCATAAGATAATGGTAGTTGTGCACAGATATGTTAAAATGCAGCCCAGCCCACCCCAAAGAAACAGAAATAAAAATAAGATATTTCTGGGATATTTCAATTTATATGAAGTTTTTCAATTAGCATATTTTATGAAAATGAGGAATAGTTATACTGTTATATTACATTTTTTTCTGTGGAAACCAGGTATTTTCATAGCAAAGATTCATTTAGTTATACTGTTATATATACAGTGTGATATGGAAGGGAAACATTTTGATAAATACACATTTCTAAATTAGAAGAGAGATACATTACTCTTTGTAGAAATGTATATTTTGGTAGGAAGTATGGAAGCATGGAAATGTTCCTGTTTGGGACTGATTTAATGGAAACTTTTTAAATCATTGTCTTCAGTTAGCACTTCTGACAAGCTCAGCCTGGAAATGCAACTGATGAACATTTGTTTAACAGTACATCAAAGCTGTTTCTCGGAAAACTAGTTCTAGTGAACAGTGAAAAAAAATCTTTCCTTTTTATGTTTTTACTGCGATGATATTTACAAGACTATTACTAGAGGAATATCTGCAAAATTATTGATCTTGGAAAAATGGTTTGTTTCTTGAACAGTATAAAAAATATAAACACATAATGGAGAAATGTGAAGTATGTGCATGATATAAGTAAGCCATGCAAAGTCATTTATTCTCAGCTGTTGGAATTGTACATCTGAATTTGCATAATTAGTTGTTAATCAAAGAGTAGAACTTCAAGGCTCTTCTGGGCTGCAGGGTGGTGAAAAAAGGGTTTTACTTATTCTTTTAGTTTTGTCTAGTTGGCAGGAATGCCTCAGCTGTGTTCTGCAAGTGATTGTAGTTTCCATAATTGATAGTTATGTTAGAGTACTTATACTGCAAAAGCAATAATTAAGATTTAAACTCTAATACATAGATGGTGAAGTACTGTGAGAAGTAGATGTCCCAAATTAGACATGGCTTCTACAGAATGGATCATTAAAAAATGCTAATTGCTTTCTGTATCAAAAATCATTATTGCATCATTTTAATGCTTGTCAGGGTATGTGCCCAAGGCTACTTTGCTTTTACACAGCACAAGAAAAGACTGATGCGGATACAATTGTTTTTACTAATACCAACTTCCAGTTTTAAAGCAACACAATGAATAGGACTGTAGTTTTTGTTCAATCGTATCAGTCATATTTTCATTTAACAGATATCTCTTCTTAACATAACTGGATAGTAGAAAGTATCCTTTGCAATTCAATCTGTTAAATATATTGAATACTTTTTTTTCCTGGTGAGATTGAAAAGATCTGAAAGAGAGGAATAATTCTCACAAGAAAACCTTCTCCTGTTAATAACAACCAGCAGCTGTAAAAACGGTACAGCGATTTGTAGGTAATATGCCAACAGGACTGAAAGACCATATGGTCAGGCATTATGCATTACTTTCTGAATAAAAATTGCCACACACTAGGCATTCCTCTAATTAACTTGGTGTTTTGCTTTGATTTATGCAGTGTATTCTGTATTAAACTAAAATGTAATTTATAAATTAATATAAATATATCAACATGTTTTGGTTATTTTGGGCTGTGTTTTTTTTTCATCCAGATGGAAAAGCTGTTTCATTTTGATTCTTCCATTTGATTTTGAGTAGCAGCAGATCCATATAAGTGTTATATGTTTCTAGTGTGTTATCATTGAGCAATGACATAAATCTGCATATTGCAAAGATCATAAGAAGATTTGAATTATACATAAACTATTCACAATTTTAGATTTGAGTTTTGGAATTTCAGCTAATTGTAGTATCTGCTAATCATGGACAGAGGAGAATACAAAGTGTAACATCAGAAATGCTTTCACTGGAGGCAGTTGGGGCTTCTCTCTACTGTGCTGTGTAGCAAAGACGCGCTGCAAGTCCAGGCATGCTGTAAGTGCTTGTCTGTGAATGTAGTAAATAAGTAACATGTCTTCTGCTGATCTTTCTTAAATCAAGAGTGATCATTGCATAAATCTATAATGAGCATAGGGTAGGGATCATGTTTTAACAAATTTGTCTTTGTGCAATGGAATTGCGTCCAACTAATACTGCACTTTCATATATGTTGTGCAACTGCATTTAGCTGGGACTCACATGATTCATGAACTAGTCCTAGCGCTCTTTACAGAGGTAAAAGCAAGGATGAATAGTGTGAGGGACAAATCATCAACTCAGAGAGCTGAATAAATAAGACTGAAAGTAAAGGAGGAAAGAGGAAATGAAGTGTGAATTAAAGAATAAGGCAAAGCTAAGGAAGAAATAGGCAGAAAAGAAACTCAAGGGAAAATAGTAGTCTCACTACCCTCTACAAATAATGAAGAAATGTTCAGCTAAAGTAACTTCCATATATTATATTAATTTTGCAGTTCAGAAATTGTTATTTCCCAAGTTTCACCATATGATTTTATAAATTTATTCTATTTCTTAATCCATGGCTTGATGGGTAGGCACCCATGTCATGATAGAAATACTTAGTACAATTGTTGTAAATGAAGAAAAGCTGTTTGCATAAGAGATCATTGCTTGGACATAAGGAAGCAAGAAATGTTTTATGTGTGGATTGTTATATATCTATAGAATTAGTTACTTTTTATTACTTGAGTTTTGATAAGAGAGCAGAGACCATACTGATAGGAGTTTTTTTGGTCCAGAAGGTTTACTGGCATCACAGAAAGCTGCATGCTGTAATGTCTGTCTGGACATACCTGGTGATGGAATGAATGAATTGATCTTTATGGGTGACAGAAATGGAATTACAGCTCTGTTCCCAAATTTTCTGTTTGTAATAAAAACACCTGTCTGTCTGGTGGTGAGAAGCTAGCCAGCCTGTCAGCTCACTCTGAATCAGAAACGAACAGTTTTCCTTCTCCCAAGAGAGATTAAATAGTACAGAATGAAAGGAGCCAGGAGTGAGAAAGTTTGCTCTTTTTGGGATTATGGCCAAGAAGAATTTAGTAATTTTCTGCTGATATTTAACGTCTAGTTGAAGAAGGTCTTTTCTTTAGAGTTGGTGGCATTTTACTCTTGTGATTTGCAGAGATCTGCAAATCTCCATTGTTTACTATCTCCAGGTCAGAAGGACGCAACAGGTAGAAGTAAATTAGAAAAAGGATGGAAGCCTGTTTGATCAACTGAAATCAGCAATAAAATGAAAATGCGTTCAAGGAAAAACACGAGTTCAGCACTTCAGGTCCATGCTTAATCAACCAGTGATAGGCATCAGTCCTTGGAAGAGACTGCAGTAAATCATGACACAATTACAGAAACTATTTTTAGGGCTCTGGAGTGACTGCCTCGTTAATTAGAAATAACAGAAAGGTGATATTCAGTTACACACTTGCTTTTCATTCTTAGATAAATTTCCAAAAGTCTGATATCATCTTAGTGCAATACACTTACTTAGGACAAAATTATTAATGCCATCTCTGAGAGTTCTATACCTACAAATGAGAGAAAGTGAATAGCTATGGTTCACAGAGCAAATACACTTGTCCTATTGCACTGATCAAATCGAGTAGAAAAATGTTATGATGATCAAATGCAAACGCTGTGCATGTAGCAGTAAAGATACAGGAGGTGCTATATGGTGAGTGATAGTGAAAATTAAGACATGGCTTCATATAAAGCTATGTTAGCTCTGTAAATGCGTGTAGATAAAGTATAGATATATACAGCTCTTTAGTCTGTCTCAAAAATGCATAAATTAAAATATAGTCTTATGGCTGGGGCCATTTGACTAAGATAAAAGTACTTAGATATTATGTTAGCTGTGAGAAATGAATTAAACCAATTTTTTAAATAAAAATGTATTATTTATAACCAGAAGCCCTTTTTTTTTCTAAAATATATTGTGGAATCCTTTATGTGTGAAGCACCATGACTGAAGGCACCATGACAGCACCCTGGCTGAAAAAAAAAAAGCTTAAGATTTCATTTCACTCTTAGCCAACTGAGCACTTCTTTTGATAAGTTTTGGGTGCAGAAGGCAATCATACAGGTTTAATAGTCAAAATCAAATAGAGATGGTTAAATATATTTTTTTATGTTGTGTGAAAAGTTCACAGAAGTATTACATCAGGAATAGTACCCGAGATAGGTAGCGCAGAGAAATCAGTCAAATACAAAAGTTTCACAGCAGGATGATGATCAGTATGACATGTTTGTGTCTGAAATTCTTCACTGTTTGTTGGGATCGTCAACACAGAAACAGGATTTCCCATGTGAGATTTTTGGAATTTTGGATAAAAGCAGTATGTTAAACATTTAATAACTTAGAGACAAATTTTGCGAAATAAATTTCGACAAGCTATATGTAGATACTACTTCAGCTGTGTGTCTGATTTTTTTTCCGTTTTTCCTTAATATGAAATGCCAATAAAATAACTTTAAATGTAGTGATTTTGAATACAAAGAATGTTATTTTGAATGTGACAGCTAATACTTTGGAACTGCCCAAACAGTAAATTGGTGTTCTTTGTATTTTATAAGTACTGAAATCTCTCACAAGTAAGGTACTTATTAGTTGGAAAGCATGCATTTTATAATGCCTATTTCTCCTTCAAATCTAATCTATTGTTTGAATTGCTTTTCAAGAAAATGAAAGTACCTATGTATTCTCACACCATAAAAAGGCATTGAAAAATAGGAAAATGCATTCTGACTTGACTCTATCTAAATTTTGAAATACTTTCATTGAAAACTGGCACCAATATCAAGCAAAAATGCATGCTGATGGAGGTGTGAATTACTGACATACCCAGAAAGCTGTCTTCACAGTTGCAGCTGGTAGAGTGGTATAAAGCAGTCTATATGGAATATGTTCACTGTATTCATGAAAGAGTTGGTTCCTGCTTCGATATCTTTCATTTCCAGCAAGAAGAGTAAAACTTGAATAGGGAATGGATTAACCTGTAGATGATATTTGCTTTTAATTTAGAAGACCACAGCTGCAAAGATATTTTGAATATCATGCTTTGCATGGAGTTAACATTAACTCTTTTCACAGCAACTGTCTTCTCTCCATGTGGCTGAATGACTTGAGACAGTAAAGACAAACAGCAAGAGCAACAACGAAACACACAAAAAGGCCGCTCACTTTTTAACAATGTTAGTATGAAGTGTTCATTTTTAGACAGTTTCATTCGTCAAGCTGCAGTTCGGAATTCCAAATTTACCTAGTTTTCCCAACATATTTTTCTGAAAGACTTAATACAAGACAGATATAATCATCACTGCCATATAGTTCACAGTTTGAGATGTTGCTTGACATTTAAGAATCATTATGACAAACATGAAATATTTCACTCATGAATAAGTATGTTGTTTTGGTAATATAATTTTAAAGTTCTCAATGACTGTATGCCAAAAGCATTTTTTTATATATACTGAAGATGTCTAATACTAACAGTGTCAGAAATTCCTCGTGATCAACTGATTTTTCACATCCATCTTTTTACTATGCTAATAATTTTCAAATTTTTTTATTATTTGAGAGAAGACTGCTTTCAGAAAATGAATTACTAGTTTCTTAATGATGTATGTTAGCATTCATTTCACATTCAATATTGGAATTGGATGTTCTCTTGTCTTCTATGCCAGGGAGCTCATGTCAATATTTCCGTTAACTTATGATAACAACATGAATCCCTTTCTGGTATTATTTGCATGTCAATATAGCACAAAGCTTCAAGAGGATGCAGTCAGATTTTTTTTTTTTTTTTTTTTTTNACTTCAAGAGGATGCAGTCAGATTTTTATTTTATTTTATTTTTTTGCCTGCTAAATAAAAAGTGGATTTTTGTCCTGCCTAAAATAAAATNAAATAAAAACTGGATTTTTGTCCTGCCTAAAATAAAATTTTTAAAATTGTGATATTTCATTCTATGCAGATACTAAGAGATTTTGGATAAAATATATAAAGCGCCAATCTCAGCCTGTGCTTATTAGCACGTGTAGCCTGGATACAGTCTGACAGAAAGTGATTCAAGTCTTAAATATCTGCGAATTAGAACGTATTATTTGCAGGAAAATCTTTTTTGGCAGGATTTTTTTTTTTTTTTTAATTTTCTTCCTGTAGTCTCTTTGGAGAAACTCCATCTTTTTGCCAACAAAGAGAATCCATATTCCAATCCAGCTCATATCTGTTCCTAGTAATACTCCTGCTCATGCTTCCAGAAAATTTCATCTCCATGCAGGCAGTAAAAGAGGTACCTGTGTTGTACATAAACTGGTGTGTCTAATTATTACTTGGAATTGAATAGCTCTCTTCTGCACGTAAGACTAAACTCTGATCTTGCTATAGAAAAGTAAAAAATATCCACGCCTGCACTTGAATGAAAACGAATGTAAATTGCCCTATCTAGCTATGCAGTATGACTGAGAATAGAGGCTGCTAATTGAAAAAAGTTCATCCAGATTTTGTGATGCAACACAGAAGATTTAACTGAACATATTTAGAGTGCAAGCAAGTGAACAGGAACAACAAATAGACAAAACAAAATAAAATAAATTGATGCAATTGAACTGTATACAAACTGAAAATGGCCAACGCAAACCAAAAGCAGACCTGCCTTGGGTTCTTCAACTTTTCCCTGTCCTTTGGCGCTAAACCTGCAGTCAGGTCCAGACTTAACTACTTTGTCTCCTAGAATTCCGACAGCTCTTTAAATACACAATTTGAATAAACAGATCTCCTTTTACTTTCAACTCTGCATATGTCTAGCTTTAATTCAGCTCTAGAATAAATGAGCAAGATCCCAATAATATTACTATGTTGGTGCCATTTATACCTAAATTCTTTTATTTGTGATGTTTTCAAACAAGAGCTCTTGGGCTAAAAGCCATATTTGGTCTAAGTTGGTCTAAGGCCATGATGCCGGTGGAGGTGGTAGTCCGATGCTCTGCACCATCTCTGGCTGTGTGCTCCTGTATGCCCCTTCCTCATCCTTCGCAGTGATAGTATTCATACTACTTCAGGGTAATCGGGTAAGGTCATGGATCTGACTAAAACATAATCCCTCAGAAAAGGAAGAAAAGGGGACTTTTCCCTTGGATCAGCATATGCTGCCAGTGAAACCGTGTTTCCCATAGGAAATGTGAGCTCCTTAGATTTCAGTGAAGGCCCTTTGCTTTTAAAGTTAATAGTTTATAATGCAAATTCAGAAGTACCGCATATTACTTTATATCCTTTATCTGCACTTACATTGCAAGTAAGTTATCATATTTAAAAAAATGGCAGTCAGACTGCCTGGTTTATCAATACTTGCGTCCTAAATCATAGTTAAAAGAAATTCAGCAGTTCTTGTTTGCTCCTGAGACTTATTCCATTTATTTCTATAATGTAGTTAAGTATTAAATCTTTCATCCTTTTCAGTAATTTATGTAAAATTGTCGCTGCCTTGGAACATTTTTTCATAAGTATATTCTTTGTATTTAACAAAATAGAAAAATTAAGTAAGCAAGGATGCCAGGCTGTGTAAATATTTTTTTATGGCTCTGGCATGCTTAGAATAAGCATTGGTGGTTGGGATTTAAGACTAACAAGTAGATTAACAGAAGGGAGCTGCGTAGCAAATAGTGTATGTTTTACGATTAACTTGATCTATTAGGGAGGAAAACATCCATGGATCTGTCAGATTCCAGTTCTGATGAACACACTCTCGGTAATAACTTACTGTAGCCTTTTAAAAGAATAATGAAACAACCTTTATTTCATTTTAATGTGCTATATTTTTCCTCAGCCTGCCTTCTTAGCATAAGTTTGCAAGCTCACAGAATTCTTATTTGTGGTCTGAAAGTTTTAGAGCATTTGTTTTGTAAGGTCTATTACTGTGATGGCTCTGTTACTAATACCAGCATAGATCATTGTAGATGTTAGGACATCAGCAGTGTTTTCTGGCAAAAAAAAAAGGAAAACAAAGGAATTTTTTGGGTTGTTCTTAAGCATTAAAGAAAGCTTTTGTTAGACTTCTTAAATTAAATAGGGAGAACTGAGATATTTCTTTATCAGAGATACCTTTATGAGAATCAAGGATTCTCAACCAGTAAAAATTAGATAGTTCAGGAAAATGTGCCTTTGGACATCACTGAAGAGTTGTTTCCAGTTTTGTCTGTAGAGGTTTCATTAAGTCACAGGAAAAAATAGAAAGGAAAGAAGTGACTGCATTTTTCATGCCTTAGGTGTTCAAGATATGTGTAGTGTTTTCTTTCCCTTCTCATTTGGTATATGTAAGAATAGGAGGATACAAACTAAATTGTTTTCAGCTGGTTGATGGTGTCAAGTTTTTTCTTTCTGTCTCACTGGATGTGGATTTGAGTGCCGATATAACTCTCTGCATAGGTTTCACTTCAGGCCTGGTTGCAAGCAAGCCTCCCTATGACTTGCACTCAAAATTGAAGTAGGCAAACTTGCAGTTCACAACTGTGTCTGTAAGGATGTGTCTCCAGCACTGGGAGAAATTTTGAAAGCACAAATACTGCCTCACAGCTACTGACTCCATGGGTCTATAACTTAAGCTGATTTAATGTCTGCTTAAAACAGTAGCTACTTTTGATCACCAGGTAGTAGCAGTAGATCAGCACATCTTTAAACTAAACTTCTGCTAAGCACTTGTCATGGGCTATACTCAATACAGAAGCTAATGTCAGTGCAGAATGTAATAACTCGAGAAATACTGCAGCTCCCAAATGTTGGTGTTATTCTGTGGCTTAGCAGCTCTCTTGAAGAACCTCTTCTTTTTGTAATACTTTCCATATTCAGAATTAAGCACACCAGCCGGCCTGTTATACATGTTGTTAGGCCAACTGAGTAATGATAAGATAATGCAACTTTTCTATGTCTTTTTAATCTTGTTATATATTATATTCTAGACTAAGAAATAATCTTGAGCTTTTCCCAATATTCTGTCTACATCCCATTGAAAATTCTAAAATGTTAATTCAGGTCACTTGCAAGAGAAATTTTGATGGCATTGCTTCAAGAGGACATAAGATGTTCATCATTGTGTAGTTCTTTACATTCCAGGCTATATTAGCCATGAAAATATTTATCTTACTAATAGAAAAGCTTTGTTATTGTTGTTCCTGTTGTTGATTTCTGAGGGGAGAAGAAAGTGAAAAGTGATGAAATACATCTGTAAGGATTTTGGAAATATATTTTTAATTGACAAACATTATAGCACTGTGTGCTGCCAAAGATATATGTGTCAGCAGTTTCGTATTAAAACTAAAGGATATATTAGACTGCAATAAAAAAGCAATTGATTCTTTAAATTCATATTCTTAACTGAAGGGAAACTTATATAATATAGGATAAATAAATTTTGATTCCTTGAATCTTGTTTAAAATGTATTTCAGATTTTTGTGGAATATGATCAAATGTGCAGTTTTCACTGTGCAAACATACAACCTAAAATGCAGTTGCTGCATGAGTAATGAAGAGAAGGCAGTAACTTAGTATATAATAAAAGGCGTAAGATGAGAAAGTTTTGTTTCTCCTTGATAATTAGGCTTCTGTCTTCATTTATGAGATACAAATACCAAATGTAGAGTAGTCTCTAAGGTCCTTTCTGAATGAGTGGCATGAGATATGAATTTGTACACCAAAACATCCAACTGCGGCCTGTGCATGGCCATAGAAGGCAACAGTTTTATGTCTTGCCTGTTGAACTCAAAGAATGCTCTACTTAACACTATAGAAGTTGTTAAGTTGGCAAAATTGAGTGAATCAGAATGAATTAAAATTTGTGAAATTCTAGAGAGCAGGGGAATCAGTGGTAGAATTACAATTAGGTATCTGCCCAGCTTGGTTAGGTACCTGTATAACCTTTTGAGATGTGTTTTTTCATGCTGTATGTTTTCAGTAGCTGTATCAGCCTAAGGCCTGGTTCTGATGCCTTTTTTGAAGCCTCTAGCATAGCTGTTACCAGGTACAAAAATGTGTAAGGTTTAAATTTAAGCGTAAACTTACAACGTTCTCTTGAAATGCTTCACATCAGTAAGCACAGATTAATAATATATAGCAATATACCATAAAAATAATATCAGAACAGCACCTGTAAATAGTTCTAAAATTAGGTCAACATTTTAAAATATCAGTTAATGCTTTAATATTAGTAATATGTTTAAATTAGGTAATTTAAAACTACATATTTCAATTTTGAAGACTTTACAGTTAGTACCAGATAATGAATTAAAATACTACATTAAGCATTGCTGCTCTTTTGTTGAGCCCGGTCTAATATTTTGCAACAACTGCAATTTTTTTGTTTTTAATCACCTCATTAAGACATAATGATCTTCTTGCACTATCATTCCAGATGAGCCTGTTAATGATCTGGAAAAAAACAAAAAGCTATCAATCAATCAGGAGCATATCTTAGAATTTATTTACTACTACTTTCCTTCAATTTTACTCTAGTGTAACTCCACTGAAAACAATCAAAAGACAAGAGTTAGACAGCTATAGAGGCACAGTGGTAAGTTGGTCTCTTAACTGTTTCCATTACACAAAATAGAAGTACCTGAGAGACTTGATCTGAGGAATAAAATGACTTGATCTGAGGAATAAACTAACAAGCTTAATACAACTTCTTCAGTATTAAAAAAATTATGTCCAGCTTTTACAAAGTGGAGGTTTCAGCATTTAGTCAATGACCAAAGTTAAATGCCTGCCTGTGTGTATAGATGGCAACTCTGACCTTCTAGAGGATTGCCTTGGACACTGGAGTGCAAAGAAGACTGTCACAGAAGAGACTCTTCTTCCATCCCTTCTCATGAAGAAAGGTGCAGTGCAAGAAGAAATGTCAGATTTACGGGGCCTGAAGCAGGGAAAGCAGCTTTGGCTTTGTGAGAGAGCCTAGCTCTGGTGTACTTCAAGGGGTGGTCATCCTGATCTCTGTTCCGTGTTCTCCATGCTGTTTTTGTATTTTCTGTAATGACTGTAAAAACTGAAGCCATACTGTAATGCTGACTCCATTCACCCAGGCTCTCAGATGACTGTCTTCTTTCACAGAATTATTAAATCATAATCCCCGTTTCCTTATCTCTCTAAACCTTGATCCTTTGGCTGACAAGGGCAGATGACATGAACAGAAGAACTTGAGCCTAGGCTGGCTTCTCACTTGGTGTTTAAGAAAGTTCGCTGTGGGATATGAGAAATGTACATTTAAAGATATTCAAATGGATAGAGACTTATAAGTTTTCCGTTTAGCTGCAAACTAAGCAAACTAAACTGGTTGTCCACACCTGGAGGGACATTTTTTCAGTTGCTTGAATATGCAGGAGGAACAGAACCCAGGTCTCTTTTAAACACTTATGTGTAAGCCTGACACTGAAACCTACTCTGAGGGACTCATCCTGTCCCCTGTTTTTCCTGGACCTGCGTTCATCATGCAGGGCGGCACTTTGTGAAGATGCTCTACCTGCTCCAACGTGGCGTTGAACACAGGGGTACCAGCTATGCTGGGAGATCACACACCAGGACAGTGGCAAAGCTAAGTGTAGATTGAGATACCCTAAATCCATCCAGAGTCTTATCAGCACATCGTCTCATAATTTGTAAATAGGTTTTTCCGTAGACGCAGATACAGCAAATATTTGTCACCATTGAAGTCAATTTTATGCTCAACAGTTACATAAAAAGGAGTCAGTTGCAGGCTTCAGCTGTACCCATATAAACCTTTGGAAGGTATTGGACCTTAACTCAGATTAAGCTATAAAGTTACAGAAATGTGGGTCTGATAATTTCCTAACTGACCCAATTTCCTTGGCTAATGTGATTTTATTAAATGTGATAGGTAGCTGTAAGATCACATTTACCTTGTAATGTTTCTTTATATCTATATTAGGAATAAGTGGACAGACCAATGAGTCAAGAATTACAGTGGGAGATAATTGCCTAATGTGATAAAAAGTAACCAACAGTAGCCTATTATGCCCAAAGTAAAAGGCTAGCACACTAGTCATAGCTGTGTAAATCAGTAGAATCATTTCATAAGAGGTTTTGTTCCTGAGAGTCCACTGTGTAATAGAGAACTTCATTTTATCCAACATTTTCCCATTAATCAGGGGTTTTCAGCAATAGCTCTTTGCTGATAGGCTCAAGAAGTGGGAAGACTGTTAAAATGCATTTTCTCAAGGAAAAACAGCTGTACAAAATAGGCATTTTTACTTTTAACAGAAATAAATGTTCATGTGTAGCAAGTGTGGTGGATCTGTTGTGAACTGTTTTCTGAATATAATCTCAGAAATTGAATGTTACAATGTTCAATGACTATCCAATCATTTTGCATAAATGCATATATTTTGTATATATGTATATTTTTTCCAGTAGTTATAAATCACATTAGAATTTTTCATTTCTCTTAGAATAAGAATCCCTTTAAATATGTTTTTGTTTGCACTGGTGTAAATGAATTTCCATGAACCCTGGAAATCTAGCCTTTTCACTTCTCCCCAAGAAGTGAAAACAATTAATGAATAACACAAAGTGTTCTTGGGAATTTTCGTTTGTATTGATCATGCTTAAAATAAGTGCTTGTGCATTCAACAGAGATCATAAAAAATGTGATCTCCTGTCTTACTGAGTGCTTTGCTGCTCTAAATGTGAGTGAATGCTCCTGGCTGCATGTGTTTCTGGTAGAACAGAATTTTATGAACAGTATGGCTACCTTTTTGTGTCTCTTTTGAGATTAATAGCATGTATGAGAAACCAAAATAGAAGATGAAAATCCCAAAGCTAAAGGGCTTGTTAATGTTTTCTTAGATTTACTTTTCTGTTTATTTTGCTGGAAGTTTGCAATAATTAAAATTAAAAATATAATGAAAAGGAATAGTAATATAATGAGAAGACTGGTAATGTTGAAAAATTTACTGGATTGACTAATAATAGGAAATTTTATCTTCCCTTTGTTTACTCACCCAATGAGAACTAACCAATGCTGAATAGTTCAAAATTTTATTGCATATTTCCCAAGCTCCATATCAGTCTTGATAGAAGATACAAGAAGTACATAGTACATTTGTGTTCCTGCAGGCCATTAAATTTCTCCTAAGAGTGCCAATAATAGATGTGGGTAAACTTACCTTTTTTTTGTGGAAGTGGTACATTGCATTTTATAAAATTGTGAAGACAGCACAGCCACGATATGAGCCATAATGGTCACCTGTAGCACCAGTGGACAATTGCAGTGGTCATGTCACTCCAGTAGCAGTTAAATCATCAAGTTCCTGTCTTCCATCAAGTATTAAAGTTCAAGCAAAAAGGTAGGGGGTTAATTATACCAGATAGTCTCTTTCATGATAGTTTTACAGATGTCTGAAAGCATACTATATTTGCATACTATAAATTATACTGTACATTTCTATTTATTTGGAGCTTGTGGGTACATTACATTAAGCTTCACCATTTTGTCCTGTATTTTCAGACCTCTAATAGAATGGCATTTTAACCATAAGTCAGAATGAGCTAACCAGCTTCACTATATTCGAAAGTACAGAAAGGCATCATACTGGTGTAAACAAAAAGACTCCTGTTAACTTTCACCATTCATCGCCCTCCGTTGTCTACCATGAAGTTTGCTAAACATACATGCAGGGCAGAGTTTAACAGATACATACCTGAGTGACTGTTGTATCATGTTTGATTTCTCTCCTGGTTTAATTTTCTGTAGTTTGCATACATAGTTGAAGCAATACAGCATTATTTTTTTTTCTTTGTTGGTCTAAAGGAGATGAAAAATATTCATAAGTCAGGTTTTAAAAAGAGACGTTTGATGTATATTCCTTATATCATTATGGCATACTCATAGAAATATGCAGGAAATTTAATTTGAAATATAGAAGAGATTCAATTCAGTTGTCACAGTAAGGCTATACCAGCAACTATTTGGCAGCAGTGCAAAAATTAGTTATACTGTTATCTTTTCTGCTTTATTTCTTTTCAAGAGAATTTGATAGTGCAACTAATTGGACGTTGCTATCCCACATGGGCACAGGATAAAAAAGCTGCGCAATTAATGTAGACTGTAGAACTGCACTTTTTTCCAACAATAGAGTAAGAATGGATTTGAAAGAGAGGAAATATTTCCAGACTCCTAGTGCTTTAGCTGCAGGCTGATAAATAGTGTGGTCTGGAATCAATTTCAGCATTGATCTGAAAGATAATCCTCTTCACAACAACCACGTCCTGAGGTTTTTACTGTCAGGTGAGAAAATGAATGGCAGGCTCTAAATAAATAATATATATATATAAAAAGAAATAGAAAACAGAATGGGGCCTAAAGGGAGAGAGGTAGTTATTTGTCTGTCACACGTGAGCTAATACAGTGCAGACTTTTACTTGGAAAAAAAGCTGCCTATACATGGAAAGGGTATTTATTTTCTTAATTGCCAAAACGATGTTCTGAAATTGAAGAATCAATCATGTTTATTGTTATATGTGGGAAATTAAAAATATACAGTATACAGTAATTTAACTTGCTGTGCAAGGAATCCATAGCACACTTCTAATCGATATTCTGTACTTCATGCTAGCTTGGTCATGTAGGGCACCGGGAGGGGAAGAAAAAGCTATGGATGTAGACTCAGCTGTTCAACTTGGAAAGCTTTTATTCTGTAAATGCTGTACAACAAATAAGGATTACAAGTGGTACCTGAGAGAATACACATGAGTGTTTGGAGTGTTTCGAGGCAGTATCTAAGAATTTGTATGAATCAAAAAAAAAACCAAATAGTTTTAGTTTTTCAGCTAAAATATACTAGAAGAAAAAAAAATAGAAAAGATTTTTCTGCCTTGTCAAAAGCCAAGGAGCTCATCTTATTCTGTAGATCATAGCTAAAAGGAGTTAAAGCACTTTTTCTATGAAAGACCTTATCACCTTCATTAACATGTTAGATCATCTTACTTGATTGAGACGCAAGGGGGTTTTTGAATGAGACCCAATTGAATCACACTTCCAGCAAGCTGAGGAAATGCCTCCCTGCGGCACAAAGTGCGTCCATAGAGCAGCCAACACAGTGAAAAGTGAGCAATGCTAATATTTAAAATGTTGTGCGAACAGCTGAGTTTGTCCATCACCAAAGTGAATGTGATTTCACATCTGAGTTTCTGCATTAATATCCTGCAGACGCACATAGCCAGTATAGTGTGGGTTTTACTGTGGTTCATAGTTAAGGTTGTCTTTGCACCAGACACTTTGTAATACTGGTTGAATGCAGACACCGTGCTGAACATCCACATAATCTGTGCATACCGCAAATCAAGCTTCCAGGTTAGGCTGTTTTTTTTTCTTTTTCTGTGATTTTTTTTTTTTAACCTCAATTTCTCAGGAACTTTTCAGGTTTTCCTTTCACACATCATTCTACTTTCTAACAAACACTATTATTTCTACTTGGACCAGTCTTTCACCAGTCCAAGAGAACCCCTCCCTCATTAAAGTGAATGGGAATTCTGCCCCAGACAAATAGAAGGAAGTGATTTCATTACCTTTCCTCTCTTTAGTGAGGATCCATTATGGCAGATAGGGAGAGGACAGAAGAACAGAAGGCTTTCTGGTGCTGATCTCAGTAATTTATTTCAGTTTTAGAGATAACCCAAAGATTATAATATTTGAAGAAAGAAGTGCAAAAATCCTGAGATGCATTTTGGGAAAAATAAGCATAGCAGTTAAAAGACTGGTAGAGATAACGTATTTTTTCCATCATAAAAAATATTTCTGCTCATCTTAATTAGTAACTTGAAGACGCTTTTCAAAATTAGAAAATACAGTTTTTAAGAACAGTACTGAGCAATGAAACCTGTCTTTTTGGAATTAAAGTGGGAATATGGTAAATTTTTCAACTGTGCAGAACATGAAGAATAAATAATCCAGGAGAAACTGCTCAGGAATTTTTAAGTAACCAAGAAATCAATTACATCTCTGGAATTTAGCCAAGGCAATAATCCTCACAACTTTATTCTTATAAGCCCTTATGAATTTTTCTGTGTTTCATAGTAGTGAGGACCTAATTTTTATGCCGTTGAAACCTCCAGCAGCAGCATGTTTGCTTTCTCCAGTTTAGGAATATTGGCTTTAAAAAAGATCCAATTTTTTTTGCCACTGCTTAATTTTAAAGCCTAAGAGAGATCCATCTGATACACAAGATACATCTGCAATTTCAGGGAGTGCAGCATTTGGCTGTTAATGAGGAATATTACATAACTAAATATCGTACATATAAAACTGGGTAATAATGTGCTTTTTCGTAACAGCATCTGAAACAAGCAGTTGTTTCCTGTGGCTATATGAGTAGTTTACTGTTTATTAATTCATATTTTCAGTCACCATTGGAATGTGATGACTTTCATTGGTGAGTACTTTAGAAGTGCCAAATTTTACTAATCGTAGGTGAGTCTCTGTAGAGACATTACTAAAACAAAATGTCCATTGGCATGAATCTTGTATTAAGTTATTTTAAGGGTGAAGGATACTGAAAATAGGTTTATTGCTACAAATATTAATTAAGAGTAAACTATTTTGCTTTTGCTTATAAGTGCACTTGACTATAGTATTGAAACAAAAAAGCAAAGGTAACTCAAGTTCAAATAATCTAGGAGTAGTACTGGGGGAAAAATTCTTTTATTAGCTGCTTATCTTCTGTCTTAGCTTGCATGATGATACTGATGCAAGCCTGGGTTAATATTGTTGTTTTTATTGATTTAATTAGTCATGTGGACCTTTGATTCCATTAATGTTTTTTATTGGCTGGATCAATGCAAATTATATTAGTGCTGCAAAACATGAATATCAATTCTGGTAGGTCCTATGCTAAGACTTGAACTTTAGAGTTTACTTGTATTTAGAGATTACTTGTATTTCTTTAGAAGTTCAGAAACTTTTAGTTGCTTCTGTGGGGGAGTTATTTCATTATTCAATATTTGATTCAATCTCTGAGTGTTATACTCTCAGGTTGCTATTTTAGATCAAAAAATCTATCTATTTATTTATTTGATGAGTGAAAAAAGAAGATGAGGCATGGTAGAATGAGGAAGTGAGGAAATAAATATAATAGAACCAATTGGAAATGAGACGAAAAAGGTGCCTTGCAAGGTTGTAAGCCTGCAAATATAAATGAAATGCCTACGCTACTTACATCTTGATTTAGATGCTGCTGTTGATCCATCTGTAGCTTTGCCAATTGCTTGAGGTAGATCTTAATGAGGGAGTGTGAATTACAGAGAAAGAATTAAAAACAAATTTTAAAATGAACATTTAATAACGAATGACATGCAACAGTCCACTACACAAAAGCACAGCTTGAGGCTAGAGCAAGTTTTTAGAGCACAACTGTACAGAGAGTGCTGAAAAGTCTCTCACCTAAAAGAAAATTCTTAGACACTTTTGTGCCAGACCCACAGTCCCTCTGGAAGACTTAAACAATGACAGTTTACATTAAGGAGGTGCAGCTAATTCCTCCATGACGCACGATTTCCTTCCTTGGGCTCAGTTTGCCTTACAAGAGGTGGAGGAGCAGGGTCTCCAACACTTCATCTCTTTGCCATCAGGCTTTAATAAAGCATATTAGAGAAAGATTAGCTAAAGACAGTTTACATGCTTTACATAGCATAGCAATGCAATTAAAATTGAACTGTGTATTGCCCTCTGCACAGGTATACAATTTTAAAGGGGTTTCCTCAGAGAACTCCCAAGATCTTGCTCAGGAGTTATTAAAATGCAGAGTCATCTTCTTTGGTCTTTCCCTTGAAAGTTTTTCCAACAGTTCTTTGCCAATCACACTGTTTGCATATGAGATAGTCACTCTTGGATAATCATTTTTAAAAGGTTACTTCATTCTAGGCCCTGAGCAGAGCTGTATTGTACAACAACCAGAATTACACAAATCTAATCCCGAGTGGAGCTGCTCTTTGAAGCAATCATGTAAATATTGATAAACAGTCTAATTTAGTCAGTTGATACAATTATTCCTTCTCAGTGAATTGTGGGATAATTCCATGAGTAGGTTTCTAGTAAGTAACTTGGTGTTTTGTAGAATTGTCTCCAAGAAGAGAAACAAAATGGAAAACACCAATCAGTGTTAGCCATTAAAGAACCTGACATTATTTTCAAGCAGGGCTTTTAGCTCTAAGAAAAGTGGCAAAATCAAACTATATTGGCTTTATTGAAGTTCATTTCTATTGTAGGATATATTGAAACTCTGGCAACAAGGCAATAGCAACCTTTTCTCTGTCCAGTAACACTGTCGTGTCAGCTTTTCTGTGAATAATGGTAATGGCCCTAGGGGTCTTTGTGGCTTTTCTGGGAGGAAGTAGCTGTATTCCCTTTCTTTTCCGATTCAAACAAGCTGCTTAAGTGAGAAAGGAAGAGTAATATACACCCTGAAAATATTATTTGTGGTTAGACTGGATGGCTTCCAGAGGACTTTTCCAATCTACGCTATTGTGTGGCTACATGAGTTGATCTATCATGACAGTTGTTAGGGTTATTTTAGTGTATGTAGCATCTTGTGATTACAGCAGTAGCTATGGGTATCACAGTCTTACTTCTTTAACTTAATAGTTCATATTAATTAACAGAATAATTTCCATTTAATGAAATATTGAGAGCAGGAAGTAAGAAGTGGCACAGTCCATCACATAGACCTAAGTGACTATTTTATGGGCTATGCTACTTAAGTTTCCTTAGTCAGTGATGTCCAACTGATGCCTTTTGGAAGCAAACCAACAAAATGCTTACTTGTTACCTGTTGCCTTTGGTCTGGAGGAGCTATAAAATATTTGCTTGAGAAGTTCTCAAATACACCTGACCACTTCCTCTTGCATACTGCTGGATCAGAGCTATTAGCTGCTGCTATATATCACACACACACTGCTGCTGCCCATGACACTGTCAAGTTTTACCAAATTACAGGTTACCCAGATAGTCATGCAGCATTTGACAATGTTATAAAAATAGACATGATGTTTAACATGTTTTTGCTCTATCAAGATAGATATTTCTAACATTGTAGACTGTTTTGGATTTATGTAAGTTAGATGGAAACACAGTTTTTCATTACTATCAGTTACCCAGCTGCCTTTGGTCTTGCTATTATAGTGGCACATTCACTGAAAGAGGAGCAAAAAAAAAAACAATGTGCTTTTGGTGCTGCTTAGAAATATCATTGATTTTTTCCACATTGGTAGCTGGCCTCCTGGACAGGATTCATAGCTTATGAATATGCCAAGATTGATTTCACACTTCATATGGTTTACTATTTTATTACAACAGAGCGAATAACCTTGGATATTTCTGCACAAAAATAAAATGTTCCACATAAGTGATAAAGCTGTTCAGATCTTAGGATTGCAGCTATCGACAGGAGGAAGTGGGTTTTCATTTAGACCTGATAACACTTTTAAGCACATTTTTGCAAGACCTAGCACCATATTGTACTGTACCACATTGTATTGCCTTCTCCTTTTCTATAATGTCAAATCTAGTGTAAAAGACTGCCTTCGATGCTGCTCTTACGCCTGCTGTTGCATATAATACTTGCATTGTAGTCTTCTTTTGGTTCTACTGAATATATTTTTTTAAAGGAACAGTTTATTCAAAGCAGGAGACACTAAGTAGAAAATATTTTTCCTCTTATAAATGCATTCTAATGAAGCCTAATACATTTTTAGCAGGGATACTATTAATGCTTTAACTTAATATGATTTGCTCATGTAACTAGCAGTAGATATTCAAAAGAAAATGAAAGGTGTTTGGTTTTCACTTATAGATTTGATCCCAAACATGTGCTACGTGTTAGTTCAGATAAGTGTTCTCCATGTTAGTATTTTGCCTACTGGGAATTCTTGTAGGAGAGCCTGTTGCCCTCAGTCTCCTCTTTAGTGGGTGCCCCTATCTGGAATGTATTTGCCTTTAGTTGCTCGGAACTGAGCAGCTTCAAACACAACTTGCTCAGAAGAAAAATATGTAAGATCATGCATTATGTGGCCTTTCACCAAGCTCAACACGTATAATCTGTTTGCTGGGAAGGGAATGAAATTTATTGCCTTACATAATCTTTCAAGTTTGTTAAGTAAAACAAAATCCTTAATTTGGATGGAACTGAACCCAAACCAAAGATTTTATTTTGACTTTGAAATGGGAAAATTACAATTTACTAACAGAACTAGCCTTTTCATGTGGTAAGGTTTATGACGATTGTACTTTCTGTCAAGATAATTTGACTGAAAATTTCCCATTAGCGCTGTTCCTCTGCGTGTGTGTGTGCACACGCACTATATTCTTACCCTCTGCATATTCTCATGCTGGAATAGATTTACGCCCAGCTCAAGGCTCTGTTACTTTGTTTCGTTAGTAAAGTTTGTGACAAGCTCTTCTATAATATATAAAGATTTTTCTCATTGGTTTTATATATTTAAAGGCATCAGTTTTGCATTTTTCCTCTTTCTTCCACAGCTTCATACATAATGTAGAATATATATGCAGTAATATGATTAAGCTCAGTAGTTATTATTAATCAACTAAAGTACTTTATGATACAGTCATATGAAACACAACATCTGAAACAGAGATTTACTTTCCTTTATCATTGTATTTAGAAAATAGATAACTATGCAGGACAACTTATCATTGCAAAGCATTCTCTCTCTCTCTCTATTTTTGAGTCCAGATACTTTTCAGAAGAGCTACAATATGCACTTTATATTCTTGAGTTGCCCAAAAGGAAACAAATTCCTTTTAGTCTAATATTTGTGTACTATTTCACTTCTTGTTATTTTCGTTAAAAGTTCGAACATCCTAACTTGGGCTGCATGGAATGCTACTGAGGTGAAAATTGTACCTAGCACACTTATTTGGCAGACCAAAATTTGAGAAAAGAAAAAAATACATAAACGTCATTTCTGTTACATATATGTAAGCTTTCTACCATTGCATTACATTTAAATTGCTTAAAATTAATATTACTTAATGTTAAGGAGAGAAAAATAATGGTTTTTTGTTAGATTTCTATCATTGCAGAATCACTGTCACAAATTATGAATTATACTATGAATTATTCTAAGTTATAAAGCCTGCCAAAACTTGAAAGAAAACTTGCTCATACATTGTATCCTATGAAACTGAATACAGCATTTCCGTTTTGCTCTCCAGTAGAACCGACAACTTTGGCAACTTTACCATATCTTTGTTAATTGAACAAAGCACTAGTATTTCTTGGCAATATTCAAAGCTCGTGGAAGGTCTGTGAAGCCTCATGCCCTCACCCAGAAGCTGTATGATATGCAGTGGACCCTGGCATGGGAGATATGCCACAGCATTTTGCACCTTCTTTGCCAGCCATGCTGAGCATATCACAGACATAAAGATCTAAAGACTCTTGAAAGGCTCTTGACAGTGAAAATTTCCTTTTGATTCAAACTAGTCTGCTGAGTTGGATTCAAGCTCCTCTGTAGAGTTTATCTACTGCAGCTGTGGAATCCAGTTAATATTCATCTACTGCAACTAACTAATCAAGTTAGGATTTACAACGAGAAATGGATGAGAATAAGAAACGATTAGCAGGACTGCCAAGAATTTCTCCCTTCACCAAATTTGATTTAATTATGGTTTGAATGTCAGAGCCTTTTTTCATTCACGGAGATTTTTGTCAGAAACATAATCAGAAACACCTACCTGATATTTCCAGTGAGGCAGGGGTCTTCTTCTATCAATCTTGATGAATGAAGCTGAGCTGCTTATTTCTGTAACTTCATTAAAAACGAAGGAGGAAAATAGCATGTTTCCTCAAACTGACACCTTTAATTTTAATGACTATAAACAGTACAGAAGAATGATGATACAATTCTTAAGTAGTGTGTTTTGACCATAGGACCTTACAGTAGTTTTTTTTAATGGTTACTTAGGAAAATCAGCACTGGGACATTTGAAAACTAAAATGGTCAAGGCAAAAAGAAACAAAGAACAACACCAAAAAAGCAACAAAGGGAAAATCACTGTTGTTAAAAATGAAGAATATTTTTCTTCCAACACGTGCATAGCTGAAACAGCTCATATGAAAAAAAAATATATATTATATATTTATATATAAAATTAAAGTCTAAGCATAGGAAAATGTTAGGAAAAGCTGTTTAGGTTCTTTTTTAAGACAGAAAATTGCCAGTCTAGTATGAAATTCTTCATTAGTTACCCATCTGTTTTCCCCATATTTGTGCTGATGTTACCCACTTGGACACATCTGCATCATTTTTAGTTTTCATAATGTGGAGAATTTAGAAACAAATTGAAAAATAAAGTTGTTGAATGAGGGACATCTATACTGAATCATTCAAAACTCCTTATGGGAGTATTTGTGAACTTTGAGGACATTCTAAGTCATGTTCTTATGGATCAGGATTCTTCTCCAAAAGAAGAGAGAGAATATATGGAAATGAAAAATGTCTGGTTTTATGCTATGTTCTGCTGACCTCCTGGCATGTCATTGTCTTTAATACTATGTTCCTCTGGGCATGTGGTTATATTTATATATTGATGTACTTCAAATTGTTTAGTATCCTCTGGATATAGATGATTAAAAGTATTCCGAAAAAGCAGGCATTCGTCAAATGAGTCTGGCTAGTTTTGAAAGTCCAGTCTGAGATGATGAGTGCCTCCTTTTCTTATGAATGCTTAACATTACGTATAGTGCTACATATGAATATATGAAGCAGAGCTTCCATTGGCTTCTGATTCTGCTGTGAGTGCTTCAAGTTTTTATTTTAAATCAAATCCCCTTTTCTAAGTCAAGCAGTTTAAAATGACGAATAGACCATTACAACCCACTTTATAACATTTATTTGAAGTGATTTTACTAGGAACTGTATCCTGCTAGTTCAATAAAGGAGTCAGTAAAATAATCCCGAGGGACAATAGCCACTGGGCTTTACTTAGTTAATTGTATTCACCTGTGCAGAATCTGGTGATAACAACATCCACCAATATCTAGCACGCATGTTAAAGGCATCAGCTTACCAATTAGTATGTAGCAACCAGCAATGAGCACAAATAAAAAGAGGACACTTCTTGTCCTTGCAAAATGCTTTAGTGTTGCTTCACCTTGAGTGTACAGGGGCCTCCAGACCTTGTGAGGAGTTACCTTAGCTCAGCGTCCCAGGTAAAGGGATGGGATAGGATATTCGCAGTCCAGGCACAGGGGGTGGTGGTGAGATGCCATTACCTGCTCAACTCGCCAATACTAGACTCTGTCCTTTACACCTCTGGGGAGATGTACGTGACTGTGCTAGGGTCGTCCTCATGAGCTGATCCTTCCAGAGCCTTCAGCTGAGATCCGTAAGTGTATCCTCTTTGCACTGTAAGTGAGGTGAGTTTTCCCATATGGAGCATTTGCAAGTGTGTCAGTCCTTAAACAAGTTCGGTATTGTTTGCAAGCTTTAGCAAATTGAGACCACCCTGCTTCCACAAGACTTCTAACTTTCTGATCTTGTTGCTGGAGAGAGAATCCAAAGTTTCTGCATCGCATTTCTGCCACGTTGGCAGAATTTGTACAGTTTGGGGGTTTTGGTTGTTAACTCTTTCCTTGCCCATCATACAGATCTGGAACAGCAGAGTGGAAAGGAGACATCTGGGATGGAATATGCAAATCTGTGCATTTAAAAGTTTAGAAAAACTATAAGGAAAGATATAGGAGGGTAAAAAGGAAACTGTTGACTAGCCAGTATAAAAGATGTACTTTGTTTTCTCACCCATGCTGGAGCTAAATTATTGACCCATTCTTCTGGGGCTGCATTAGCAACACGAGTAAGATTCTATATGAATTTTCTAGGTTCTTCACTTTACCCTATCCATCACTATGACATCAACATTTAGTATGTTGTGTGTCAAATTTCCTGCAGTTCAGCAGATTTGAGAGACTCTAGGTCATGTGTACATTAATTGTAATTTTCTTTCTGTAACCTATAGTGTAATTAAAAATGTACTTACTGTGATGGTAACTATTAAAGTCAAGCCACACAATCACTTCACTCTTGTTATAAAATTGTTACAGTTCTAAACTGTGCATGCAGAACACTCAAAATCTTATTAAATTAATTTAATTAAAGTTTAATTTATGCTTGCAGTAGGTTCTAATGCCCAAAAACAATACCCAGAAGTGCAGTTTATGTTTAAAAGAACTCAAATATAGAAGTCCTTTATATTTTTAACAGAGATTAAAAAAAAATACTGGCTATATTACATAGAACCTGATTATGTTTTTTATATGATGTAAGAAATATAAAAATGAAGCAGCAAAAATGACAGATGAAATATTTATATTTTCAGGAATACTGAATTTCTGCTGTCCTTTGTGTTTGATCATAGTGTAAGGAAAAGTGTATTTATTTTTAATGGTTTGGAGCCAGGAGCTTTGGGTACTTTGCTTGGCTCTGATGCTTGCTTATGTCAGGTAGTTAATTACTCTGTGGTTCCGCATATGTAAAATGGGTAAACTTAATTGCTATTTGGAAAATCCTTTGGTATCGTTTGTGATCCCAATGGAGAACTCTGTTGGAAAGTCTGTTGAAGGTGTACCTAGTATTTCTGGAATTTCAATTACATACCTAAGTGGCAGATGTCTGAAAACCAGACATGTTTTTTGAATTCAGACGTCTTCAAAAATAATTTCTATTTAACAAGTGCATTGTATGTTGAAGTAATATGAGTTGTTATATATATATATAGGGGAAGGTAAGTCATGAAAAAAATGCATTATTTGATAAGCAGCATGTAAACATGCAGTTCATTATTCATAATGAATGCATATCAGTCACTCCCAGCTCAAACTAGGAAGACTTTCACATCATGGCTGGAAAAGGGAGAGGCCTTCTTTTCAAAACTTTAGCCTTAAAAGATGTGGAGAATTTGTACATTTTGTGAATATACTATATTTATATATATATATATGTGTACTATATACATTGATATTAAATGTATAATATATATTTTCAGTATTATTTTGAATATATTTTGTGAATATATGACCTTTTCACAACATTGAAAATGGTCATAAGTTCTACCAAAACTCAGAGCAGAGTGTACATGGAAATGCACTTTGTGGAATAGTAGATAGGGTGGAAATAGTGGATAATGTTTTGTATTATTTTCTTCTTTGGCCCAGAAAGTAAAGTGTGTCCACCTATGTTGAGTATGTAAGCTATTTCACTTACTTTGCAGTAATGGTGAAAACGTATTTGTTGCATTTCTCTGAATTTAATTTCACTGATTCTCAGTATCATCATATGTTTGTCTTTGAAACACCATATATTCTTTCTTGGCATCGGCAGTGGAGTCAGTTTTATTGATTAGCATTAACATGAATTGATCTTTACATTAAGAAATGATTCACCTTGATTTTCATATGTATTTTTCTTTAGTTTTGAGATATTATCAATGGGAACCTCTACTGTTCTGAGATTTAGTTTGGGCATGCCAATATTTTTCATGTTGGTTTGTATTTCCATATCAATTTGTATAGTCTTACAATTAAGTCTCTATTGGCTCTGCAGTCAGAACACTGGCTGGATCAGACCTGATTGCTTTCTTCAAAAAGATTTATTTTTAAAGTGTCAAAAGCAAAGGAATTGACTTCACTTTTTATCTTATGTTGGATCAAATGGAGTAGATAGATATAAATTAAAAGTGTCAAGAGTATCAGCAAGATCAGTGAAGGCTTTGAAAATCGTTGTTGCCAGTCCCCACTCTTTAATCTTCTTTAACATATTTACCTAATAAATAAGTATTTTTCATGATTTTTGTTCATTTAGTATCTAGGTAGTAATCTTCTACAGATTTTTGTCTGAAAATATGCAGCAATAGCAATACTCTATTTTGGGCTATTAAAATCTAAACACAGAACTAGCAATGAAGTTGGTCTGATAGTTCTGTTTGTTAGTTTCTATCCATAATTTAGAATTGCTTCTCTTTTAGACTCATTTTAACCATGATTGTTTAGGTGACTGCTAATTATACTACCAAGTTCTGTTGCTGAGCATATCAAGTGACTAAATTATCTCAGTTCTGCTGTGTTTCAAGTAACTTTGGTATAACATATTTTATCTTGGTGTTATACTTGGTTTTAAGTAATCATGTCCACAAAAATAATTTTGCATAATGCCTATTATCATCATAGATATACTGAACTGTAAAATAATATTTTACCCTCATGGTAAAAATGTTTTTCCTTGTATTGCACTGGAATTTTTCATGTTCCAGCTTGTGACTGTTGCTCCTCATAATTTTGCTGTGCTCTGCTGAGAAGAGTTTGGCTCCATCTAGATACCTCCCAGCACATGTTTGCAGGCAGCAGGAAATGTCCTCTGTAGCCTTCTGTTCTCTAGGCTGAAAAAACTTTGTTCCTTCAACCTCTCTTCAACCTCATGTGCTATGTGCTCCCCCCGACCGGCCTGGTGGCCTTAACTGGGGTCGCTGCAGTTGGATGTTTTCTGTCTGGTAATGAGGAGTAAACACAGAGCTAGAGGAGGGGTTACCAGTCAGTTTGTATTATAATCTGCAGAAAAACAGCTTTCTCAATTTGGAATGTAGCACGATCTGCAGGATTTTGCTTTTCCTTTTCAGTGAAGGAAACAAACAGAAAATAGTCCTTCCTGAGTGAGTAAATAGGGCCTTCTACTTGTAACTTTCAGTTTTCTGTCAAGCCATTTTCTTCTCAGAGCTTAATTAACTACTCTCAGTGGAAGGGGGCCCTTTGTGATCTTGTCAGGAAAAGAATCTTGTTCGGTTTTCTCACAGAAAAAAAGAAAGTACTTCTCATTGCAAATATTTGTTTGCTCTCTGTCTCTATGATAATATGCCAGTGTAAGTCTGCAGTTCAGGAGATGTGCGGAAAAGAGAAGAGAATACCTCTGTATGTTACCAATTGTATGACGTAGCAGTAACATTTACAAAACCAGCAGAATTGTTGTTTTTTATCTGGTACTTTCTGATTGCTCTGTAGAAGGCTTCAGCATAACTGGACTGGATAAAATTAGTCCATTCCTTATAAAAGAAAAGGCCACATTCCCGGCTATTTTTGATATCCATAAACCCCATAGTGTTTGAAAGGGAGGGAGCATCAGCTGTGCTCGCTGGTACTTCAGCTGTGTCCTCTTAACATTCTTTTGGAGGTTGTGTAGCAATAAGCTGCCTAAGAAGAGGTGTGTTGCATGGCAGTGACAGTCATCTCAATTAAAATATATTAGCTTTGTCATATGGACTTCCTCAATGCAGATTAGTTTAAGCAGACTAGACTAGACTAGAAGTTGGCTAAGGTGGTAGCAACGTTACCTGACTTGCAGTGTTATGTGGTAACGGTCCTCTGTGCTATTTAAAAGCTCCTTTCTTTGTTTAAGAAGAGAGATGCTACATTTCAGAGTCAAGGATAGAGAAGTTTTCATTTTCTTTAACAAGGTGAAATTTCTACACCTCAGAAAAAATCTATTACAAAATGAGGGATAAAAGGCAATAAAGAATGCAATGAGTCAGAGAAAAGATAACAAAATGTATATTAATTTCATTAGATTGATTCGCTGGTATGAACAATTGAAAAGGATAAAAGAAAGCTGAAGAAAACACTAAGGAAGGAAATAGAATTTATAAAAGTATTTTGAAAGAAGATACATATGGGACCAAAGCAGCTAAATTAAAATAGTCCAGTAGAGAGTTGAGCATATTAAAGGATTATAAAAATCTAAAAAGATAATTATTCATTTTCTAAAGACAAGCAGTAGCTTGAAGCTAAGAAATGAAACTTTAGGTGAGTTATTAAGAGTAGGCACTTAATATTTGAGCAGTGGAATAGCCTACTGAGAGGAATGGTTGTACTACATAAGTGCAGATATTTAATAACGGGCTAGGAAAAGAGAGTATTTGACATATATTACTGATCTAGTACCTGATCCAATGCTTATTGCAGTCAGTTAGATTCTGTTCATCTTTTCAGATGCTGGATTAGATCAATACTCTTACAATATGCAGTGTATCAGAGCACATAAAGTAATCCTTTCTACTTGCTATGATTACATAAAAATATATAGGGCTGTTAACAGTTTTATTTATTTCATCTTCTGTACTTCAGCTGTAAAATACTGACACAGGAAGACATTTCTACACAGGACAAAAGTCCTGTAAATGTCAAGTGCAATTAAATTCAATACCAGTGTGTCTTTAGGTCTTAATTTTGCCCACTTTCAAATTCCATCTGTTTGCTAACTGCCAAGCCTGGGTACATAACATGTCAAATGTTTGGAAATATTTGGTATCTAGCAAATCTAGAGATATTTTAGATATAACAAGAATACTCGTTCCTTCTTTATAAAGTTCTTTTTATGTCAGTCACCTATGTACATATTAATTGCAGACATACTGTTGGTAACTATTTTCCATTTGCTATATGCCTCTCATAGAGATCTAGAGATCACCAGAACTAGTATGAAACAGTGTTTAGCTATTGTTTTATCTTAACCACTCGTCTCCAAGCCCCTTAGCAGCAGAGGATAAATATGCCCTAGTATATCCTAATATCTGTGTGGTGGTATGACCTAGGATCAAACAGAAGAGCCAAACTGGAAATGAGAGAAGGGGTCATCTACTCGGGAACATTCAGAAATTTAGCCTTATGTTTGTATTTTGTGTCACGTCTTATAAGTCACTGTGCTGCCATGGTTGTGCCTTGTCCACGCAGTTCGAGGAATAGCCTCAGCCCAACCAATTCACTTTTGCAGCTGAAATTACTGAAATGCCTTATGAAATAAATGATTTTTTGAGTAAAATTACCAATGGAAAAGTCCACTCACCAGTAATTTTCCTAGAGTGTTTTGATAAGTGCAGCTACATGAGAATTGCCTAGGGCCTGAAGCAATGGATGTTATTTACCACGTATCAGCTGAAGCAGAGGTATTGATTGCAGTGGCTTCAAGCCACTTCTGAAGGTGCTTCAGCTACCCTGGAGAGCTTACAATGAAATACATTTTCATTATCAGTTATACCTGAGAGATAATTTAAGAAGCTTTTACTATTATCTTTCAGCTCTGGCTTATTAAATTGTTTTTAGTCATGAGTGCTGTGATGAAGAGGTCTTCTAGGAATGAAAGAGAGAGAGGGCAGGGGTAATGGGAAAGAAGCTGTACTCGTGGTTGACTGTTACAGCTCAGACACAACCAGAGGAACTTACTCTCAAATAAGTCATGTAAGTCCTTTTGCTTACTGAGTATGTATTTTTTTTTCTCACCAGATAACTGATATATATGAAATGCCTTGAGGTTCAGAGGAAGGACAAATCATTTCTGTTTTCCCTCGTTTCTTCTATCTTTTTGTCATGCTTTGTCCAGGTAGTCTTCACAAGGTGCTTGTGCAAGTTGGCTGATGTATGGTGGAATGCTCAGTATCTGCCTCTGCTTGACTTGTCTCTCAGTTATTTAAAGTTTTCTTGTTTTTACGTCTTTCAGGTTTCACAAACATTTTTTTTCTTCATTCTTTTGTTGCTCCTACTCTTTGGAAATTGTCTAGTCAGTGGATTCAAAAGTTATGAGGGAAGAAAAGGAGAAAAAAAAAAAGTTAGACAATTTGTTTCCCTATTAAATCAGACTAAAAATACTTTCTAAATGTGCCAGTAAGACTTTCATTATTTACTTCCATCTCCTCAAAGCCTTATTTGTCTTCAAAGTCTGGCTTTTCTGGTCAATATCAATTATGCAAGGGAATCTGCAGTAGCAGTGGCCAATACTACTTCTTTTTCTTTCATTATGGTTTGTTCAAACAATCTGTGAGAAAAGAATAGCTATCCTTTACTGTAAGTCATCGGTCAATACATTAAATTTACAATTGAAGGCCAGTTCTGTGCTTGATCATTGTACAAAATATCTAAACTGGCTAATCATAGAATATTGCTAAAGCATTTTTGCATTATCTTCTCTGAGGGAAAAACTCTACAGTGAGCATCTTTACAATCTGTGTGAAGTATGAAGATTGAAAGCTGCACTGTTTTCTCTGTATAAAACTATCAGTGGCTCCATTCGCTGTTGCATAGAGTGGCATAGGTTTCTTTCTTTAATTTCTTCTTATTTTTCAAGACATTATGGATGCAACTGGAACTTAGAATTCCATCTGCAAGAAACACTTACTTTTAGAAAATATACAAAAACTTATGAATATAAAACAACATCACCCGCATAAAGGTCAATAGTCTACTCACCCAAAACTCCAGAGTGGAGAAATGATCAATGTGACAAATAGAACTAGGTGAAAAGCATTCTCCAGAAGATTTATGAATACAAATGCTATGCACTCTATCAGGCAGTGAAGCAGCAATCAGTAATGATGTAAGATTTTTATAGCTTCTTCTCCTAATTTTAGAGGATTGTTTACTTAATTGATATCTGTTTTGATTTAAATAATGGATTTTTTTCTCACAGAGAGTCCATAAATCTTGACACATGCTGTGAGGGATAATGTTTGAGAATGGTTTCCCTGTGGAGACGAAAGCAAAAGAAGAGGGATTTTGAGTGACAGAGCATTACTAAAATCAGTATATCAATCTTTGAAATAATTGTTGGAGCTGGCAAAGAAGCTTGTGCTTTGTGATGTCTAGACTTTGCTGTGTGATCATGAGTAACTGTAAAGTGATATAGAGCTTGTCATGTCAAAAAAAAAGCAAAAGGAAAAATATATCAATTAAACGGTCAAAAAAGAAAAAAAAGAAAAACATGTTTGAAGTTCCATGATCATTGAGTTGTATTACCTTATCTTGGCATGGTTGAGGGGTTTGGGAGGAAGGAGATTGGAGGACAAAGCTATTGGTGTTGTTAAGACTGATGAATTAGTTCAATTACTGCAGCTGGAATTCAAATAGAAGCCTCTTTTACTGCTTCTCAACTGGTAAATGGGAGAATGAAGTAATTGAACCAAGAGTCATTTCAAATACTGAATGGCAGTATGTGTAAAGGACACAGAAGTAATATATTAGAGTCCTTCAAACTTTTCCTTTAATATCCCAAATAATTCTTAAGGTCGCATTCTACTTTCCTTGTACACAAGGATTTCATACTGCCAGATCACCTATTTGGTTAAAAATGATGCAAATCCATTAATTACATTATAATTTTGATTCCTGTGTTTAAATCTCTGGAATATTTGTGCTGAATTCAAGGTTTCTTTTTATGATCACACCCAAACACAGGTTTATAGACAACGCACTGTACACAATACCAGTGATGGTTAACCTGTAAGCTATCTTTAGAGAAAGTATTTTTGTTTCTTAGAAATGATCATCCTTTTCAAAGGAGCTAAGTATTACTTTGTGTGTCTGAGTGATAGCATGAAGATTAATTTTGGCACTAATGGAAGTGAGTTGGATATCATTAGCTGGAATCATGCACATAGTATGCACTTATTATACGCACTTATTATATCTACCATAAGTTTTTCCCAAATGACTTTCTGAGGTCTTGTTTGTATGGGAATGTTACTTGAGGGTAACTAATGCATTTAACTTACATTACCTGGCAACCACTCACAGCTTCTCAAGTGAGCTATATCTCATAGTAAGTAGCTTTTGGAACTCTAGGCCCTTTTTCACAATCCCAAGGTTGGTTGGCAGTTCCCCCTTTGCTTCCCATCACGTTTGGCATGTCTGTGTATCTATATGTCTTGGACAGCTTGACTGGATACTGCTTCTTCATTCAAATACTTGCAGAGATGCAAGCATACATTTTTCAGTACTGATAAATTCCTGCACTTCTCCTAACAACTGTTACCAGTGCAATCCTGTTTGGATCTATGCACACCTTGAGAACTGAACTACCATTTTGGGGAATGGCCTGGTAAAACTGGAGATGCCTCTTCTTCTGGAGAAGAATAACTAAAATGCAAACAACGAACGTATATGTTAGTACACAACAAGAGCAGTTGATCCCAGAATGGAATAAGTCATAACTTAAACTGAAGGAATGTACTTACAGGGCATGCCAGTTCATCTGTTCATATGCCAAGGAACTAAGCTGGTGACAGTTTTCTGCCCATCTTCCAGGCAGCGTTGTTGAACATCCAGAGTACTGGCAAAAACGCGTTACCCAACTAGAGTCTCTTTGGAGATTAAGAGACTTCCTGTGTGACCAAGTGCTGTGTAACCTACAAGACTACACAAAAATTAGAATTCACACAAAAAAATTTAGAGAGTCAAGGTGAAATCACACAGGAAACAAGGAAAAGGCCAAATTGGGTTAAATCGGGTCCTTGCTTACATAGAGTCTAGTGGTAAGTGGAATAATATTATTGAAGAGAAAATCATGGATGAGACATTCTGCTGTGTTTAGTTTGGAGACAAAAATATTCTCTCTAGCCTCCTGGCATAAATTAAGGACTTAGTCGTTCTGTATGTATAAGTAAAAGTCTCTACTTGGTTTGAACTCTATAATGGGGACGATATTAGGGCCTCTCGTGGGAAAAATAGTATAACACAAAACCAATTAGAATTTCTGGAAATGTCATTCAAAGGAAGTTTCTTTGCAGAGCTACTGACTTGCCTTATCTTTGCAAATTGTGAATATGCCCTGAGGTATTTTGATTTAGGATATAATAATAATAATAATAATAATAATAATAATAATAATAATAATAATAATAATAGAGGTCAAAGTTATCAGAAAAGGTAATTAGTTTTTAATTGTGAAAATTCTATAAATGGTGGAAAAAATGCATGCACACAGGTGGGAATTTGTCCCTAAATTCCACACAAACAAGCTGTGAAAAATCATTAGCCACAAGTATGAGTTATTGGGCTTTCAGAAAGAACTTGGCTATTCAGTTATATTTTTCTCATTCAAGCTGTGTGTGTGTGTGTGTGTTCCTCTCCTCTTGACTGTTGAAAATGTTTTTTGTTCTAGCCAAGGGCAACTGTCAGAAATTTAGCTGGTAAGAATTACACAGATGTAATGGATAAAAATGAAATTTCCAGGAAGGGGAAGAAGAACTACTGATGCTTTAGTTACTGGTAGCACTTGACATCTAGCACTTGACATCTACATTAGCTCTGCTCCAGTTTGCCAGAAATCTTGTGATTTTTTCACAGCAGTATGTTTCATTTCAGATATTTGTATGGTTTTCCATTACAATATTTAAATGCTCACTGTTTGACTGAAATGACTCAGTAAGAAAGTTAATGCTTACTTCCTATGCTCTTAACGAAATCCAAATTAGAATTTTATCAGCTGTCCATATATTTGAATGTGAACATAAAATACAAATTTAGTTCTTAAATTAAAAAAAAATCATGCTACTTCCAAATTCTTTGTGTGTCTTTGTTGACATGGAATTGATAAAAGTTTGATCAGTTCAGCATAGGGTGTAAAAGACCTGATAAAACCTTAATAATAGTTCTATATAAGCTAAATTGCTGGAATTTAGGGATGCAAAATTAGTGTCGTGAGTTTTTAAATTACTATATGAAGTATAGTGTGAATTAAAGGGTTTATCAAAGCTATGAATACATTGCAAAAGTAAAGACGCCTAAAAACAGTCTTAATTACAGTTTTTCCCACTGTTTAAATGCTTAACTGTATGTATTTAAGGCTTCAGGGAAATCCTGATCTATACGTTCAGGAGATCTAATTCTCCCTGGGAATGCATATCCTCATACTATAGCTGAGAGTATACTCAGGTGATTTAGCTAGAGGAAAAAAACAAGGGAGACGATAGACTATTAGTGCAGAAATCGGTAGATGGCTCTCTCTAAATTTTCCATGCTGAAATTTTGTCCAACTCTGTTGAAAATAAAGAACGTCAATGGGAAAGCGCAGTGTTCCTGAAAGGGAACTTTGAAGGGCATTTCTAATGAGTGCTGATTCCTACATATGTTAGAAAATATATATCAATCCTTTATTTAAGCACATAGATGTAATATCTGCCTGATGTATGAGATATCTCATTTAAGCATGAATGGTTAAACTTGTTGGACCTACTGACGTGACTTAATTCCTGGATTAGTTTAAGTGCAAAGAATGAAAAATCCATTTTTTTTCTTTTTTTTCCCCCCCTCAACGAAAGCAAATGAACTTCTTTTAAAGAAAAAAAAAATTGGTCTTAACGGCATCAAAAAAGAACTAATGACTCTCTCTGAAGCCTGAGATGTGTTCCAAATGATAAACGATAGTATGGAGACTAACCTAAAATGGATAGGACGTGACAATTAGCAGTTATCAGGTTTGACCCATTGAGCATGGGTCAAAGAATGTTGCCTGTTGTTTTCTGCACCAGGCCTCACCATGATGTGTTATATTAAAGCCTTCAGATGACAGAGTATCCACGCTGTAGCTGGGTAAATTATTTCAAAAGCTTGTTGCCATCACTGGGTGGGGAGAAAGGGAGCCTTATTTCTAGCCTCAATTTACTGGCAGTCTTCTTGGATTAAAAAGGAACAGACTGTAGTTGTGTTGTCCAATTATAGTGTATCTTAGTTCTACTTTTTATTTGTTTACTCAGCTTATTTCAGATCTCTTTTTTTCCCCAGCATCCTTTCTAAAGGGAAGACAGCAGATATATTCGCAGCATCCCAGCATGATCTCTCTTATTTTATATACTGCATTGTAGCTCCCTTTGTTTCTACTTTAAATTTCCTTGTTTACATGTTCAAGATAGATAGAAATACTAATTTCACATATTGGCTGAATTAGCTTAAAATGGAATAATTACCCAGAGCTATAGTTAACCGAATGGTATTTTGTCTCCAGTTTCTTCAGCAATACTAAATGGCCCTCTTAAAAAGAATACTGCAGGGTATGATGCTTCTTGATTCTCAGACATTGGCTAACCGGTTATATATATTTTGGATAAAATTTTAATTTTCTTTTGAATACTTTGTATTATTAAAATAGATTTATGTAGGATATATATATTTTCATAATGGTGCATTTTAAAAATGGAAAATGGAGTACCAAGTGACAGTGCTTAGCATTAAATTCTCCTGTACTTATTTTCATTTTTTTATAGCAGTATTACTCATTTTAAAACTCTTTATTCTGTTAAAAATTATTCTACATAATGATTCAAAAATGTTTAAGCTGTCATAGTATTTCCTTACTTTTTGCCGTTTCTGAGTCTCAGTAGAGAACTTGATTCATTCCACTTTTGTTATGAATCTTCAAAATCTAGTGAAGGTATTTTTGCTGATCTATTGTGCATCCTTTTAATAATTGTAATGCAACAGGCTGCAAAATATTATGAGTCTAACTTTCCATTCACTCCTCTGCAAATCTAACTGGATTTTAATCTATCAGTTTTAAGTGGCTTAAATCTACCAGTCACACTCTGGTCCTTTTACTCGAGCTTGAGGATGTAAATTATTCTTAAAATAACAAATTTCTAACCAGAGAAAAAATTGGGGTATCAAGGCCAGTCTAGACGTAGGTCGGGGTCAAAATGGTAGTGGATTAATGTGACAGTATCAGAAATGTTATTGCATGTCTCTTGAGTATACTGTTGCCTCATATTGTTAGACCTTTATTATAGAAACTGTCTTTCAGCAATACTCATCTCAGAAGCACCAACATATAGTTTGGAGTCAGTGCATGTTTCTTGATTTGAAAAACTGAAAGTCGATTTCCTTTTTAGTGCTCTATGTGGAAAGAAACAGAATAAATAAAAACTGTGGTGTAGGCCAAAGATACACTTTTAAGTAATTGGTTGTTGCATTAAAATGTCCCTGGGTTTCTATTTTACTGATGCTTCTTTTTAGAATAGAGCCAATCTGTCTTCATATTTCCTCTTCTCTACCATTATAATTGATCTGGCAGTTCGCCACACTTATACCCAGACAGTAATCACTTGGCATAGAGGATATTCTGCCTCCCTAATTTGACTGACAGAATAAATCCTGTTTTTAAATTGCTGTCATGTGGTTTTATCAGTAAATAACACACATTTTACTATGGCATGTGTACATTGAGATAGACAGCTATGTCTTTTTAATGTGCCTACCCTGCACAGAGGAGGAGTCATGGAAAGCAATCGCATTTTCATCTGCTCTGCTGCTGCAAGCACACAACCCTTGGAAGGACCTCGCAGGGAAAAGCACCCCCAACATCTAAACACATCTGTAAATTTCTCTTTTGGATGAAAAGTCATGTGTGTACTATGTAAATTAGCATGGTTAGTATGACGGACTTTACAACACAGACTATTTCTGTACATCCATCATTGCAGATTTTTTTTTCTACATGCTGTAATATAGTGCAGGTGTGATCACTGGAAAATGCTATTAGTTTTGAGAATTATGTGTATATATAAGTAACTTATTTACTAGTGATGGTAAAGATCTTTTACTCTGTTGCATTCAGTTGTCATTTGTCTGGGATAGGACAAACTATTTGGATAACATGCTTAGTGTTTTCAATTACATTCAAAGAAACCATGTGTTCTGTAATAAATAATCTGCTGTCAAGACACAGCAAAGTCTCCATTCTCATAATGCTGGTGCTAAGGGGAATCATTGTATGCAGAAAGGTTCCCTACAAGCTCAAACTGAACTTCTCCAACACCAGAAGTTTGAATCCTTCAAAAAATCAAACCTAAACAAAACAGTTGTTTTGTTTGCATAAGAACATGTAGCATGAATATCATCAATTTTGCTTAAGTCAAAAATAAATGAATCATGACAGTAGTAGAAAGAAATTTGCTCCAGAAAACTGTGCATCATTGGAATGGAAACATTTTTTACTGTGTGTTAAAGACTTGGGTTTGCCAGGAGTAAAATATAAAATCAAACCTATCCTTCCAGGCATTTAACCAAGAGCCTCCAGAACCTACTGAAGTCATCAAGACATACTAATCTTACTGGATTTTTGTTAAGGTGCCTTAAATATCAATTTTAGACTGAACTATATTTTTTACTTATGCAACATATTAATAAACAGGCTACAAATCGAAGGCTATATATCAGGACTGGGCAAAAAGTGTTTTCTGAATATTGCAGATTGCATGTTGTGTGATGGCTTTCTGCCTTCTGTGCTCAGGAGAACTGCCCTGCTAGTGCAGCAGAGTTGTACCTGGTGGGTACCTGCCACAACCCATGGGTTGTGGCAGAGCTGACAGGTGACTTAGACACCCAGACCGAGCGCTCTGGAAGTTGTAAGCATCGGGGAGATAATACCTTGTTTTTCCCCATCTAATAAAGAAGCAATGATGTCGAAAGCTAAACTGAGGGGAATGGGAAGGAGAGCAGAGTGAGAGGTGTTCACGGGGATTCATGTCTAAGAAGCTGAGCCAGCTAGAACCTCCCAAGAAGTTTCCTGTTGGACTTGGTTCTGTGGATTTAATTATTTACTATTATTTTTTAAGACTGGTTGCAGTGAAAAAAGGATGTCTTTTCAGACTGGAAGATCTTATTAGAAGTCTGAAGGTTGTTGCTTGTAGTGGGTGTAATATTAGAGTATTATTTGTCCCGCTTTTGATAAATAAGACTAGTTTTGCTGTAGTTCAGTAAGCTGCTCTCTATCTCAGTGTTAATCTTATCATTGATTTGAGCACATTGCAAGATAGAGCTGTAAAAAGAGTGGATGGGTATTTTTTTTTTTCCCCTGGAATTGCTAGCAGATTAGAACTTTGTAGTTCTACTATCTTTACAAACAGCTTCATGTAATTATTGAATAAGGAGAGGGAAGATTCAGCTGGATGTTTTCAAGGCTTTGAGATACAGAAGTAGGTAACTAGTATAGGGCTGGTATGATCTGAATTGCTTCAGAGTGTATATCGCAAGCAGTCCTTAGGATATTAAGAACAAGACCCTCTATTTGCTGAACAAGTCTCTTAAATGCTAATAGGAAGGCTATTAGTTTTGTCTTACCTAGGTATATTATAGTGTTTTGTTTTATTTATTTTTCCCCCAGTATTTTTTTTTTCCTTAGTAGTATTTTATAAAATATAGCCTTAGCTTTTCAGAATTGATGGTCGCAGGGTAGATAGATATGGCCATGATACCTGTGGTTAAGGCAAATGTCAGAGCTGTACAGGCCAGTAACAAAGAAAAGGAATCATGTGCATAGCAGCAGTGAGTGCTACTGGAAGCCTTAAACCCACCAGGAAATCTTTGCATTCAAACCACCTGCTATTCTTTCATATGGTAGTTTTAAATAACTGCAAGAAATATAGCAAAAGGAACACTAGAAAAAGAATTTGATGTCCTTATTTCTTATTCATTGAAAGTTACATTACTATATGAATAACTTTCTTTAAAATCCATACCAGTGATAAGTATTTATACTACATTTTTGGTAGATTTGTACATAGTTTGGAACTATGGAAAAAACTGTTAACTTTCTCAAAAGAAAAAGCTATCAAATAATTATTCTTCCAATTTGCAATGATAAAGCTAAAAATTTAAGCTTTTTTGCCACTGAATATTTATATTTAAATCTATTTTTTGATTTTATGTAATTTTCTTTTAAGGAAAAACAGTGAGTAAGACAAATTGATTTATTAATCAGTTCAAGGTTTGCCATCATTTATCAAATCCTTAATATTTAATCTGGAAAACTGAGAAATCAGCCTTTCAGAAATTGCAAGGTTACCTCTCAACCATACAGCTCAGATGATACCTGAGACCATCATAACATGAGATTTTTCTTCAGTGTCTTTTATGTGGGTGATTGTATTGACTATCTTATGGGGGGGAAATGATATAGACTATTGTATGTCTTCTTTTGCCCCGAAGAAAGCATAATTTATAGTAAAAATTACGAAAAGATTTCAGACTTTTTAGCTACTGCTATTACTTTTGTATCATGTCAGATGTGTTTTCCACTTTGAATTATTTTGGCAGTTCATATTTCCACTTTCTTTTTGGATTTGCATCTGATGTCATAACCCATAAAGGAAGGCAGGCTACTGAAGGTACCTATGTTTGTATATATTTATATGACAGAGCAATTTATTGGATAGACGATTACCTCTTTCAAGGTGACTTGCATAAAGCATACTTATTTAATCAAAATAATATTTCATGGGAAAAGCTGGACACAAGAAGTTCATTTTGTATAGCAAAGGCTAGCTCATGTGCTTTATTTTTTTATATCGAGGCATTAGAACATAAAGAAGAACCCTTCTGAAGACAGAAAAGTTTTTTGGTATTATTGATAATAGATCTATTAAGGGTTTACTAGACTGCCGTTTAATTCACTAATAGACTAGTGAATCAGTAATATCTTGTTAATACAACATCAGCACCAAAGGATATTCATAAATCTTCTTCATATCATAGATTAGAAACATGTCAATACAGCTCATGAATATGTTTGACCAGAAAATGTTGTTTAGCATGTGAGAGTTTGGAAACTGATGTTGGATACAGTCTTTTGGTTCTTGTCTTATTTAAGACACAGCTAAGAAGATACCTATTTTTAGATGGAATACATCATTCTATCTAAACTATATTAGGTATTCTTAATATGTTAAATTCTTAAATATGTTAGGTATTTGAATTCTTAAATATGTTACGTATATGAAATCTAAATGACATCAGTCTTGACTAGAGGTGAGAAGTTTGTGCTTTCATAGAAATTATACACTTCTGAAAATGTAAACGAATGTATTGAATTACTTTGTGTTTTAAATAAACCTCCCAAGTTTTTTCCTGTCATCCACTAGGTTTTCAAATTGTTGCTATCAGTCAGAAGTATGTGCCAATGATGTCACTTGTCCTAACAGCTTAACTGTCCTACATATGGACTGAATATAGTTAAAAAAAAAAAAAGTTTTACAAATGCATGAATTCACATGAACTCTCACACGAGTAAGATAAATCTCATAATCCACTTCTAGCTGAGGGCAGCATATGCATTGCACAGTATAGACTAGGCATTTTTTTCTGTTTTCAGTTGCACTTGCGGCTGTGTTCAAAGTTGCTGAGCTTATGGTTTATTAGTTAGTCTATAAGGCCATTTGAAAGGATGAGAGAAGCAGATGGCTGGACTTCTGTTGCAAAAGTTGGGTCAGGAGTCCTGGCTGTTCATGCCATCTGGATAGATGAAGGAAAGGTTTGAATGACCATTCGTGGTGAATGTGTACACCCTGCCATTAACACTTCCACTTCAGAAGTTAAACTGAGGAACTCTAGGGCTCAGTCTGGTCTTTCTGTGTTTTTTTTTTGCTTACATTGACTTTTTTGCCTGTTAAACAGGTTTTCCAGCTGGTTGGAAAACCAGCTGGAAGTTCTATAGCTATCCCTAATATCTTTACAATGGCTTTCTTGAAATCCTTAGGCTCCTTTTCTCTCCTGGATATTCTTCTGTTTTATGAAGACAAATAGTTTTTCCGAGATCCTGTTCCCAGTTTTCTGGGTTTGCTGTTGTCAGTTTCTGACAGATTTGGGGCTACCCATACTTATTTATGAATAGGATATGTCTTGACTGAGCTACTGCTCTATTATAATATTAATACAGTGGTAATATTGACAGGAAATGTGTCTCCGGGATGTAAAATGGGCCTGCTATGTCTCCTTCATGCATTTACTGTGAACTATAGACTTGATCTATCAGTTAGTTTGCTATTTTTTTTTTTTTATTACCATGGGAATATTGCATCTGGTTGAAACAGTAGGAGTATGGTAACTTTAAATACACGTAGAAATGTAGAATGTTTCTGTGGAGATCTGAAAAATCAGTAAATTACAGTTTGAGGCAGAAAAATTCCAGGGGGAAAGTAATCTCTCCGGGGGGATCTAAATAAGATATGACTTCCTTACTCTTTAAAGCAGGTATACCTGCTTTCTGTTTGTGCTTTTGTTTTTCCTTGTTTTTCCTTGTTTTTCCTTTGTTGTATCATTGTATTAGAGGAAACAATACTTTGCTTTTGGATTTATATAGTTCCCAAGGAAAGAATCTGCGGGCCCCAAATCCCGTGGGATGTCCTAAGTGAGCAAGCCTGGTACATAAACTGCTTTAGCCCGCAAATCTTTTTGTGGGCTTCAGGGCTAGAACAGTGTGTGCCAGAAGCGACGAGAGCAGAGTAGCAGAGAGCCAGGATGGAGCTAGCTGTGAATGGCAAGAAATGCCAGTGACCTAGGTGTGTTCAGCCCAGCCTGCTCAGGAGCTGACTGTTGACAGGGAGGCTAAGAAGAGAAAAATATTTGATATCTTCAGCTTCAGTAATGCAGTGCCAACAATCGTAACAGCTTTGGCTGACTGAAGGATTCCCCTATTTCTGCCTCAAAGAATAAATTAATTCTGTTCCTTTTTTTCTCCTCTGTTTTACATTCACTTTATTGTTTAGGTAAAGACATCTGAAAATGTAATCTTCTGCATGTGTATTTAAGTTTATTCCCCCAATTTTTTCTTTCTCTTCTATCCACTCTTTTGATTTGACTCTCAGATTCTCTGAGTCATGGTACGCAAGCATAAGATTTTTCTCTTTGATTCTCATTTGAATGATTCTATGCACATTATACACTGCATATATTTCTGACATAAGCTCTTATGCACAAATATGAATTATTTACGAATAACCAGTCACAGACTCCTTAGCTGGATGCATTCTCCCCAAACTTCTATCACTAGGCTTCTCCACTTTTTCCTAAAAGGAAGACAGGAAAGCAAGATAGTGTCATTGTTCATTACCTAAACATTCTTTTCTCCAAAGTAAGAATCCAGACATCATGAATCATAAGAAAAACAGAGATGAAAGTGACTTCAGCATATGATATAATTCTCTCTGCCCCGCTCTGACATTCTTTGGTTAGCTCTCCAAATCCCTGATGTTTCTTTCTTGACAGAGACTCCACAATCACCTGAGGTAATGCCTTCTAGAAGTGCTCTTCCACCCTTACCATGTCCATTAGTTTTCCCCACTGTCTAACTAGAAGCTTTCTTGCTGCAGTTATGCTCTGTTACTCCTTGTCTTATCCACCAATGGATATGCAAAACAGATTAATCCCATCTCTTTACAACAGCCTTTCAGATACTGCCAAACTCTCTACAGAGTGCTCTCATGAACAGAGACTCCTCTGTTTGCTTTCTCCTGTGAAGCAAATCTCTTCTGAAAGGCAAAGGAAAGGCTTCCTCAAAAGCATGACTGTACAATTTAATTTGATGGTGCAAAGTTAGGATCCATTTCCTGCTGAAGAAGGAACAAGCTTCCATCACTTAAGTTTTCCATTTTCCAGGTGAAAAGCTCATTGCCTCTGTTAGTCATCTTCCTGTCACTCTTGCGCACCACAAAATATATAGCTAAGAATGATAGTTTTAAAAATAAGCTTAGAGGTCCTGGTCTTGTGAGACCTCGGAAATCTTGGACTGTTTTTCTACCAAGACTTTCTGGACTTCATAAACAGGTAGATGTTCCCTGTCTTTGTCCCTTGTCCCCATGCTCCAACTGCATCTTCACTTCCAGGCTCAATGGCGTATCTGAATATTTTCATCTTTCAATTTTGAGTTTTCTGCAGTTAAATTTGCTCAGTTCTGTCCATAAGTTCTTTTAAAAAAATGAACAAGTTTTGTGGGGATGAGATCTTACAGTGATGGATACTGTACAAATACTTAGTGTATAATAGAAGCCTTCATGTCTAATTTACTGTGCTGTACTTCAAGGGCTGCCTATCAGAGAATGACATTTCCTATAATGAAAGAGTGAGAATTTGGGAATAGTATTTCTCATGCTGAAAACTAGCTTTCAAAATACTTTTTACCTCCTGTTTCCAAATCCGGAATGGTTTAACATGTGCAAATGCAGCTCTTGCTAGATGAAGAGCATACCTGTGTATCTGAGGCCAAAGTCTGGCCTTACCTACATCTGCAGATGTTGCTTTGTTCTGTGAATATCTACTTGGTTGAGCTGCCATAGCAGAGAGCTGCAGTGCTCTCTGTAATTATTGGTGCTGCTCTACGAGAGCTCAAACTGTGAGCCTTGGTAGCCGTGTTTCTTGGCATGAGACAGTTTGGAGCTGATGATGTGAATGTGCACTTGAAATGTTTCTCCTTTTTCTTTGGTTGGTGTAGTAGCGCTTCAGGGCATGAATCTGTTCTGGAGAAAGGTATGTGAATCCTAGTGTGGAAGCACTGAGCAATATGTTAGTGCATTCCAATATTTTTGATATCTTAAAAGAGGCTGATATCTTGATTTAATTACTTGGTCTTCAAATCATTAGAAATATTAAAAGATTAAAGAGAAATAATGCAATAGGAAACTTTCTGCAATTATTTTATAATGCTTTTTTTAATTATTTTTGTACAGTATGTTTTCTGTAATATTTTGTTTGGCAGTTTTTTTTTTTTTACAACCCCTTTCTACTGTCAGGAGGTGGAGGGAAGTTTACCTATTTCCTATTTTTGCCTTTATGTTCAAATATATATATATATGTTTAATCTCTATAAATATAATAGTGTATATAATTTTTTCCTTTACGTCTGCAAATATNTTGATATCTTAAAAGAGGCTGATATCTTGATTTAATTACTTGGTCTTCAAATCATTAGAAATATTAAAAGATTAAAGAGAAATAATGCAATAGGAAACTTTCTGCAATTATTTTATAATGCTTTTTTTATTTTTGTACAGTATGTTTTCTATAATATTTTGTTTGGCAGTTTTTTTTTTTTTTTACAACCCCTTTCTACTGTCAGGAGGTGGAGGGAAGTTTACCTATTTCCTATTTTTGCCTTTATGTTCAAATATATATATATATGTTTAATCTCTATAAATATAATAGTGTATATAATTTTTTCCTTTACGTCTGCAAATATTAGAAGTATCTCAAGCCCAAGCCTACAAATTTTGTGTAGTTGTCCCACTAACTGTACGACTCTGAGTACAGTTTGCAGGGCTTTTATAATAATAGTGCCATATAAATGGACAAAAAATCAAAATATATATATTAGATACTAAGTATTTTCTATTCTAACTCACATGCAATGAATTTGTACTTTGAACAAACTATTTAAAATGCAGTGAATACTTGTTGTGCATTGTGGACTTGTTGTGTCCACTTATCTTTCTAAATAGTCCTGAACAATTAGCATATCAAAGGAACAGTAAGGTGGAAGAGATTGTGAGATGAGAAAAACAAATTTGACCTTGCATACATTTCTAGGTAATGGTCGCTTTATGAGAGCTTATGACAACTTGGGAGGTTGACTGCAGTCAAGTGAACAGCATGACCCAGATGACAGTTTTCCTAAACAGCATCCATGCAGCCAAGCAAGACGGACAGAGACACTGTCTGTGTTACACGGACAGTAATTTCTCCAGGATGCATTGGTACTGGACGCAGACAGTGATTTATTCCTAACTTCTGACATGCAGGTACTAGAGGATGGGCTTCTCGGTGGCCCAGCGTGAAGACAGTGATGCATGACACCATCTGGTCCTGATGCTTATGTCCACTGCAGAAGTAAGCTATAGTTTAGTGAGAAAGGCAGGTGCCAATCTTTCTTAGACCACATTTTTCTGATTTTTTTCTGATTTTTAAGAAATTAAGTCAAAAGGGACTAGTCTTTTCTTGCAGGGAAAAGCTACTCAACACATGTAGTTTAAATCAAACCAAGACTGCAGAGATTTATTGATTTATTAACAACAATTTATCTCCTGGCAGTTAGTGAGCTGCGCATCCAAGATCAATGTCAGCAATACAACAGACAAACCTGCAGACTGTTGAGGGGTATTTAAAAACACCCTCTGTAACTAACCCCAAGAAATCCTAGCCCCACCAGGCACAAACCCGAACATTGACACCGTTCCCTGCTTGCAGGCTGCTCTCCTAGACACTGCGGCTTCCAGGCGCCCCTCTCTGCCATGAGTGCCTGCTCCCGTACTGACACGCGTGCAGCTCCCGCACGCCCCGCAGCCCTGCCATGAGTCCCTGCATGTTGCCCTCTGTACTGTCAGACACTTCCATGTAGAATTAGTTTCCCTGTACTTTCTGCATGGAAAGAGTTGTGAAGCACTGGAAGAGGCTGCCTAGGGAAGTGGTGGAGACACTGCCCTGGTGGAGTTCAAGAAACGTGTAGATGAGGCGCTTAGGCACATGGTTTAGCAAGTGTGGTGGTGATGCGTTTACAGTTGGACTTGATGATCTCAGAGGTCTTCTCCAACCATAATGAATCTGTGATTCTGTAGTTGGAAGGCAGGGTCCAAGCAGCACATGGCAGGAGGATGCCCTCTCAGGCCTAAATGGCAGTTGTGATGGCAGTGGGGCAACTTCTGGCAGTATCAAACCCTGTTTGACAGCTGCTGGTGCTGACGGCCTCCTCTCCCTGTCACAATTTTCACGCTTCTTTTAGACTTCTTTGCAAACTGACTCCTTTTCTCAAGAATCTCAGCAGAAGCCTTGCCTTCTTAATGCAGTTGATGGTCTTCAGCAAGCTGTCGTCATTAATTTCCTCTAAGCACTATCAGCACTATCAGCGCTTAGATGAAGTGATTTCCTGCTGGTGCTTTCCTGCTGGTACTGCTGGTACTGCAGTTATCTTAACAAGAGGGGACTATGCAGATTACCCTACACCATTTCCTAAAAATGAATATGTAAAACTGTATGTATGTCTATATGAAAATAAATCTGTATAGAATGAGGTAGTGGCCAAGTATTCTCTATACAGGTGCAGTATTGACAAAAATGGATTGAAAGATATAAAATATTCATTTCTAGATTTTAGTACTGGCTATGGAAAGTATTTCTGTATGGGTTTGTTAATAATATCTTGCCATGGTTTCAAAGTATGTCTATAGCTGACTACCAGGATAGCACATCTTCAGCTACTGCATATATGTGCTCCCACCTAATTTCATAGCACTGGTTGCGTAAGCATGTTGTAGAGAGCTATTGCACTTTGTTTTTGAATGCTGAAGGTAGATTTTTCTCCACCCCAGTACACCATTGTAGGTAGAAGGAGATATCCCATAGTTCTTCACCCAAGAATAGCACAAAGTTAATGATAAATGAGGACATATAAGAATCATGAAGCTTCAGAATTGGGATATATAATTTACTGACTAATTATGAATGGTTCAGTTACCCTATTCTGCTAAATGGATGTTCCAGTTCAGGCTTCACTGTGCTGTCTTGTCAAGACATAGTGACTGTATCAGTGCACTGCTGAAAGTCTGTGTTTCTTCTTGATGAATAATTTAGACAAAAAAGAACCAAACCCCAAAGTGGAAAAATTATAATCTACCTAATGATCAATATCGGGTGCTGTTCTGTGATTGCTATAGCTTAATACAGTAAGTAAAAATATTAGGGCATAGTTAATAAAGAGACCAGCAGTAGAAATAAAGAATAAGAAGCTCAGCATGCTTTCTGTTAGAATATCTCACAACATGATATATTGAAATAAAAGGTAACATTGAAAATATCTCCGTAGGCTTCCTTCTTAGTATGAACTTAGTTGAAATCACAAAAGAGATTTAGAGCTTCTACTATATTGTAAGTAACTTATCATAGTAATGAATATAACTGCTGAGGCTTTTTTTAACCTGCAGCAAAATATGATCACCAAGATGCGTCTCTCATTATTCATCGATATTAGTAGCATGCACAAAACTGCATCTGTGGGGTCCAGGGAAAAAAAAAAGTACAGTCAATTTTTTTCAAACTCAGATAAGAGATCTCTGAGATGTTTTAAAATTCATGGTTAATGTAACCTGGTTTGATGCTGTAGTCTGTATTTTGTGTAGAAGGATAACTCCTATTTTTTGTCTATTCTAAATAACAGTTGATGACATGCAGAAGAACTTTCAGTTCTGTTGTTTTTTGCTTATCAACTCTTCAGGGCAAACACTATTTCCTTTTATGTTTGTACAGTGCTTCATATAATGTAAATCCAGTCCTAACTAACTAAAGGCGTCTAGGAAAAGTACCACTCTGAGGTATTATATAATTAATGAAATTTCATTTTCCTGTCTTAGAAAGGTAAGGTTTGAGATAATTAATACAAATTGTTTCCTTCATAAAGGCAAGAGAATGACATTTCTGAGGACATCTTACCTTCATGACAGTTGATTTCAGAAATAAACAGTAGGAGTAACATATATCCTTTTTATATCCTGCCTATTGCTTCCAACATAAAATAGTAATTGAGCATAAAAACACTAATTTTCCTAACACAAAACATTTCCTATTGAGATAAACCAGTACTATGATGATACAGACAGTAACTTTGGATTACAAGAATGTGGGCTAGAAATCTTTGAGTCATCTCACAAAAGTCCTTCCTTAGTGATATACATTTTAAGAATCAATTGCTTCAGGGTTTCATTGGATTGAGAAAATAGTTTAGAAAGACAGAATAAAACATACAAAATACTAGTAGCCTTACTTCTGCTTTATCACAGCTTGAATCATGCAGTTCTGGCACAGGAATGACTGCTGCAGTTTGCTCCTTTTATTCCATAGCATTCATGTGCAGATAAGCACAACTGCAAAAGGCAGAAAAACAAGCAGGGCTCAGCCCAGATACAGGGAAGGACCTGTAAGAGGTAATGAATGATAATTAGTTTGCAGGTTAATCTGGATAGTAACTGCTGTTTAGATTTGTGCTTATATATTTTCAAACAGAGCAGGCCTCTGATTATGCAACAAAATTAATGGCATTCAATTGAAATCCTTTGAAACTCTGTATCTGAAAGATTTGCCCCACATTTTAGGTCTATCTTTGACCCTCTATGAGTCACTGAATGTTTGCATCATAAGCTGCAAATAGTTTGCTAAGTAGTCAGAATTTAAGAGCAGTTCAGATTAATCATTTTAAGGCTCATTTCTGTGATGCCTGAGGTACTTTAGCAGTTTAAAAAGATTTTCTTGGCTTCAAACCATTGGATCAGGGTGATTTTGACATCCATAATCTCCCTTTAAGCGCATTACGCATTTTTTATTTAAAAATCTGGCTGGCAGAAGGTGGAAAGAAGTCATTTTCTAGAAACAGTACTTTTTAAAAAGTTATATTAGCAAACATTGGTAAAAGAAATGATTGAATTCAAAGCTAATGGTTCTTAAGACAGTACAGAATTTGTAAAGCTTAAGGATATGATTTTGCATAAAATGTAGTGTCTGGAGCTGACTATACTACATGCTCGCATATCTGGAAGGAATTTAGCCCCAAGCTAAGAAGTCTCATTTAAGGGAAAGATGGTTCCTGGAGAAGGAATAGTCTGCAGCCTAAGATCTGCAGTTTGCTAATTCCCAGTTAAAATTACAGTGCATTCTAGTACCATGGACTATTTGTGATGCAGGAATACCACTACCCATCTTTCTCTTCAGCTGTGTGACCCTTTAGGCCAATGATTCTTGTTAAAAAGTTTATTATTAATATGTGTTTCGATGAATAAATGAATGATCATCATGGAATTTTAGTGGGTGTTAAAGGTGCTTTTAGTTCTCCCATAAAGCAGTTGGTAGCAATGGGCAGCAAAGTGATTACTTTTTAATACTGATGAAAGATAAAATCAGTGTTTATCAAATTTTTAAACACTGAAATTATTGAAGGAAAAAGTATACTGGTTATAGTATTATAGGTCAATTCTACGAAGTGTTCTGGATATTTTATTAAAATTGGCCAATATGACCAGCAAATCAGATTAGTTTATCAAAAAGCCAGCTGCCAGTCTGTAGGTATCAATATGGGAAAAAGTTACCTTATTACAGAGGGCTTTTCAAATCCAGCTGGTATAATGAGGAGGAATGGATGGCAACTGACACTAGACAAGTTCAGACTAAACAAATCTAGGTTAAAACTAAAATATTTTTTGCAGTGAAGTTACCAAACCATTGGGCCAGTTTATATAGCTGTATGATCACTCCTGAATTACTTGGAAGCTGTCGGTCACTTATAACTTGTTATAGCTCTGCCTAAAGCTATCGGGAGTAAACAGAAATTATTTGGAAAAAATTATATAGATTATGTTATACAAAAAATGGAAATTACTAACAATACACAAAAATTAGTTTCAGACCTTAAATGTGTAAGTAAGTAAAATTTTGAGTGTGAAACAGTGAGGCTAGGATTTTTCCTTATGATTCCGCACTGATTCACAGGCCATGATAGGCCTACCACAAAATCCAGGTACTCTCAAAGATTTTGTTTATCTTGTCAAGGCAGTGCTATGTGAAGATACCAATCTTACTATTACAAATGAAGCAACATAACAAATGACACCGGAGAACTCTCCTATGTGAGCAGCCTGCCAACAGGACTAATTAGGATACCTGCACATGAGTTGTATAGCATATATTTGTCTCTAGATGTGATGTTAAAAAAACAAAAAAAAAAACCCAAAACTTTCATTTTTAACAGATCAAGACAATAAATCTTGGTGCTGGTGACATTTCCACCTATACTGGAATAATTCATTGGCTTAATTGTAAGAGCTCGTTGCCTTTCTTTGTTTCATTACTGCATTAATTGTTTCATATACATAATTTCGTTTGATAAGCTATCAGCTTATAGCAGAATCTTCTATCCTTTAAATATTATTAAATTACATATTCATGTTGTCTTAGATTTCTAGGTCATCTAGTCTTCTTCAGCCCTGTGCTGCACCAGTGATGACTTCCAACTTTGGAAAATACATATTAATAAATTTCAGTATCTGTTAAACCGAATTCAAAAAAAATATTCATCCAAAAGCCAATTCTTATGGTACTCTCTAATAGTAAAATTCTTCTAGCACACCTCATTGCTTTCTCCCCTCTAGCCTTTAAGGCTATTTTATATTAGAGAGAGTAATACAAGTTCTGTACTTTTCCTTGCCATGTGTCAGCTTCACTGAACTCCAGACCAATTAAATCTACTTCACTTTCTAATCTTAAAAAAAAAGTTTTTTTTAAAAAAGGGTTTCATAGAAAGAGACGTATTTAGCTTGACACAAAGCTTTACACCTTTGTAAACTTATTTTGCCTTTTATCTCATTTTTCATTTACCCTTATGAGTTTAATTATATTTCCCTTCAAAATTTCTTCCTTAGCTTTCATGCTCTTAAGGTAAGATTAATGAGCCTGTATTTGCCAAGATCACTTTTCTCAGTTTCTTAAATATACACACAGCACTTGCTACTTTCTAGTTATACTTTCCAGTTATATGGTACTTTCCTGTATTTGCTAGTTTTCATTAACATTACTAGTTCTTGGATTTATGTTTTCATGTTCTATTTTTCCATACACTGCAGATGATACAGTCCTACTGAGATATTAAACTCTTGTGATGGTATTTCATGCTGACATGTTGCATTCTATACGCGCATTCCCATTAGCCATCTGCATTTGCTTGCATGTTTTAGATTATCTTTACTGAATTATCAGATAATATTTTCCAGAGACCAAGGGAAAAGCGTATTCATTACAAAGAATGCCAGTAAATCCTCACCGAGAATATGGGTGTAGTTGTGACCATTCATATTCCAGAATGATAATGCAAAGAGAAACAACAAAGAAGCTACATTTCTGGGCTGCTAACTGTAAGGAACAGACTGAGGCAGTCTGCATTTTAAGCTCTCTTTTGAGTCAGGAAAGACTCCGACAGCAAAATTCAGGTGCATTCATTTAGGTGCCTAAAGGCATACTTGGTTGTCTGAGCTTCCATTAATATTACTGGGCATCACAGGACAAGAGCTCTGTGACCTACCTATCTGCAAGCCCCACATGCGGGTCTTGGGTATCACCATGTCTCAAATGACAGGTACCTGTCTAGTGTTTAGGCAACTAAATTGGGACCATCCCAGAGCCCTCTGAGCCCCATTGACTGTATTGACTGGAACTGCATTAACTTTCAAGTGAGCTAAGTTGTCAGGCAGGAAAGTAGACTCCCAGGTGTAGACCCTCTACTTTCTAGCACTTTAATTTCAAACTGAATCCTTCCCACAATACTCTAGGTGTCAATATAGCGACACCTGATCATAACTGATTCAGGACATGACGTGTATGTCTACCATTTCAATAACACTGTAAATGGTGAACAATCCAATGGCTAGGAGGATCTATGCAGAAGCCATCTGATGCATCCAAATGGATTTTGGTGAACAATATCACAGTCCAGAATGACAGAGAAAATCTTGAATCATTGTTATGAAGTGAAGTTATAAAGTGAAAAACTTTGGTCACACATTTGTTCATTTTGGTGTTTCAAATTTTGGTTATTTAAAAATGAAATTTTGCAAGTTTGTGTTGGTTTTGGTGAGAACATGGTCATTTAAATTAATTAAAATAAAAAAAAAATGTAAATCTTAAACTTTTTACTTCCACATTTCAAAAATCTAATCTTTTCCTTCTTTGAAATAGCTTTCTATTTTAGAGAATTGGTTAGGCACACTGAAGTTTTCTAACATACATGTAAGTGTGACATACAGCTCCATCTCAGCTTTACATTTATATTTCTTTCTTTTTGAATTATGTAGAGGGAGAAAGAAGCCACTGTGTTGGGTCTTTACTTCTGAAATACATTTCTGTCAATCTGAAAGAAACATTAGTTACCTGTGTACTAGTAAAAAAAACAGGGCCAGGAAACCATAACGGTCAGCTATACTTTTGACATGCTAACAGTTTCTAGAAAGATTTTGACCCAGATAGCAGCATTATATACATATACACACACACACATACATACACACNCTTCTAGCAAGATTTTGACCAAGATAGCAGCATTATTTACATATACATACACACACACACACACACACACATATATATATATATATATATGTAGTGCTTGGGATTGTTTAGAGGTTTAAGATGAGCCAGGGACCATTCTCAATACATGCCTATGTTGTGGCCACTGTGTATCAGGTGGAAAAACATTTCAGCTGTGTGCACATAAGACATGCTATACCAGTTGGCTCCCATGGCAAAGGAAGATCCCTGGCTGGTTTATTTGCTAGCAGAGGTTTCACAATTCAGCCCATAGATCTACCCTAATTGGGTCACTGATTGTTCCCAAGTGTAGGAAACTGTCAGGGAGTCTGTAAGATTTGTATAAATACTTTTTTTTTTTTAATGCCACAGTACTGGAAAGTCTCTTTCTCTAGCCTATCAGCAAATTTTATGGCTTGAGCATCTCTGTTCTTTAGCAGTTTCCAAAAGCAATGTATTTGGTTTTTGGTAACTGTGACATAACGATGGTAAAAGTTATGTTAGTTCTTGAGTTTCCTTCTATTGTGAGAACAGGACAAATTCTACTATAGATATAAGAAATTAAGCTGTCTAAAGAGCAAGGAGAAGGGAAGGACAGGATAAAATAAATACATTAAGTCTGGAGAAGGGCAGTGTGAAAGAGAAGTGAGTAATAGTTATTTTCAGCATGCTTTTTAGAAAGCTATATAACTTTTCTTTATATACTAGCCATATTCTTTAAATAGATCTCACAGTTTTTTATTTTCCCAGTAATAGCTTCATACATGATTCATTTACTTCATATCTGCTTATTGACATAACCGGTTCACTTCATTACTGATTATCTATGCTATTGATTCATAGTATATTTTTTCTGCATATTTATTTTATATAGTACTTGATTTATCATATAATTGCTCCACAGCTTAATTGGTTCTTCACACTATTGAGCAATTCCTCAGTAATTTTCAAGATAATTAATTACTTGTCAATGTGACCAAACACAACTTACCTGTCATCTGAAAACTATCTTTTGGTCCTCCTTTTTCTGTGGTTTCCATTAACTCTATGTGGATTTCTTTTCAGTCTTTATGAAACAGTTCTCCATATTCTCCTACTAGACTACTTAACTCCTTGGAGATGTGCTCCATTTTCTACTTTCCCACTCCCATTCAGTTTGGCATTTACTCTTTCCAGCCTACTGATCATAATATAGTATAAGAAGCTATGTATAAATTCTGAAAACAGGAGAACTAATTATATTGGATCAGACCAAGGTCTACCTTGCTCCTCTTTAAAATGGTAGCTTATAGAAGATACTGAGGAAAAGAACATCTAACAAGGAAAGTGAAGAATGATAATTCTACCATTACTTTCCCCCATATTCCAGGAATCTGCACTTTCAAGACTTCTGTGAAATGCAAGGTTGCTCCACATGATCTATCTTTAATACCCTAGGAGAGGTCTTTCCTTGTCTTATTGCTTTTGGAGTCCTTTTTACAGTAGTTGGTCTGTCCACCTCCTCCAGTGTCTGTGAGCTCCAACTTTGATCCTGCCCACAAGAAAGTATTGACCTTAAACAGGGTGCTGGGATTTTTTTCTATGTTTGTCCCTATTTTTGTGTTGTGAGATACAGTAAATTATCATTTCATGTTTATTTTCACTATGCTTTTAATGGTTTTATACTTCTTTCTTGCTGAACTTTATAAAAGTTACAGACAGTTTAACCTTGCCTTTTAAAGATGCCAGACTAAACTTCTGATAATCCTTGTTGCCATTTTTACTGGTTTCTCCTACTTTACTTTATGAGAAGGAGAAGCCAAGACTGCATGCAGTTGCTCAAAATTGCGTTTTCATTCTCATGAAAGAATCCAAGAATCCAAGAAAGTGGGACAATGCCAAAATTAAGTTTTCTTGTCTTCTTTATATCCTTTTTAATAAACCTAATTTGCCCTTTTAACTGCTATTAAATTAGTGTTTCAAAAAAACTCTTTATGATTTTTCTCCTGAGAGTAGTAGCTAATTTAGAGCCCATAACCGTGTTTATATTTACACATATATTTTCCAGAGTACATTAATTGCTTTAATCAACATGATAAATCACTCAATATCATGAAATTCTTCTACAGTGTTTATCAGTCAGTTAAAGTTTTATCTTGGACAATTTTATGTCATAAGCAAACTTTTTCAGCGCACCCTTCATTTTTTTTCCTGTTCATCTATGAGTAGGATGAATAACAGAAGGTCCAGCAAAATCCCTATGGGGATGCCAGTACTGCAAATGCATTATGAAAACTGAGTATTTGTGCTGGTTCTTTACATCTTATTTTTTATCCAGTCAATAATTCATGAGATAGTATTTCTCTTTATCATACAAGTTTAATTTCTTTAAGAGTCTCTCTGTTAAGAGTCTTTAACAAGGTTTTGTTAAACCTAATGCACATTATTGACCAGACTACCCTTCTTCCTCGTGATCCTAATACTTCCTTCCACCAAAGCTGAATACACTTTTACTTAAAAGGATTATCAGGAGACCTCTAATTCCCGTATATTCTCCTGCCATTTAACACTGTTGGCTTTTTAAAGTATGATTAAAGTTTTTGTGGGATTTAGCAAACGTCTTTTCTGAGTTCCTAATCTGGAGTCTTTAAGCACTGTCTCCACTGACGCACCTTCTTCACCCGTTTAGCTCGTTTTAATTTTCTTCTAAAAAATCTTTATTTTTCTATACTCTTGGGATTTTTATTATATGTTATTATGTTGTAAGTGGTTGGTTTTTTTTAATTTTAATGCATTGTGCTCATAGTTTATATTTTGAACTAGGGAGAATACTATGCATTTTGACATTTTAGGTTCTGCATCATATCTCTCTTCACCATATTAGACTATGTTCACTAACAGAATTCCTCTCTTAACGGGTCCTTTTCTGCTATTGACCTTTGGTAACAATTCAAGCACTGTTGCTATGCTCTTCAGACTTACACATTAGTTCTCAGACTATATTCTGCTTTTTTCATCACTCACTTTCAACCTGTAGAGGCTGTATGATGTTTGTTCATTCAATTAACTTCATTAGTCTCTGTGCTTTCTTGAACATTCAATAACATTTCTTCACAAGCGCATCTCAAAGTGCATTTCTATATAATTCATTCCTTGTTATTACAAGATTCCTGCCGACTGTCTTCTTTCCATTGTGCCAAGTGTGCCTGTCAGTAAATATCTTCATTTAGAGCCAAGCATTCCATTTTATTTCTGTATCTTCTTGGTGCCTGAGTAGAAGCACACTTATATTTGATCCTGGTCCATTCAGCTGTTTTAACTGATATTTAAAGTGAACTTTAATCATTAAGACTACTCTTCACTATCTTATGCCTGAATTTTATCAGCTTTACTGTGTCATTCTAAACTCATCTCTCTTGTATTCCCCAGTCATTAGTTTCTACATGCTTCTCTCCTATAGCATATCTGAGTGCCAATCACTTATTTCTATCTTTGCTCAGATTAAATACATCCTTTCTATGTCAGTTCCTTCTATTCTAAGAGTTCTCTAATTTCTTATAATTAAAAGCCTGCATCAGTTACTTATTTACTTATTTTTCTGCCGTCCAGGGTGGGTTCATCTTGGAGAATGCTACCATGGATATCCTGACCTCTAGTCTCTCAGACAACAGCTTTCATTTTTTCTCTCTCCTTTTCCTCCTGCAAGATGCTGTGTCCATTGCTTTCATATCCAGTATTCACATCACTGGTATTAAAAGCTCAGCTACCTGTATAGTTGCCTTTTCCTGTTATTAGAGATCCTGACTTCCCAGGGGGACCTTCTAGAAGCAAGGGAATATGAAGCAATCATCTAGGAAGAAGGTTCCTTCACTTGCCTGTTTTCAAGACAATACTGATTTTAAAGCACTCAAAAATATCTAATAAATTAGTTTAACTGTAGTGGAGCTCTGCTAATCCAGTCTCATAAAATATGCACTGTTTACCTGCAAGAACCATCACATAAAAAAGATCAGCTACATCCAGTACACGTTAGTCATCTAAAGCATGTATTATTTCTCTGGTCAGATGTTTAGTTATGCATATTCTTCTTTTATTATGTGCATTATTTATTAGATAAAACTTAAGAGCTTGGCTGTTCGGTAAATTTACATTGTCCCTTGCATGATGATAATTTTTAAAGATGACAATATTTCCTGTATAGACTTACTAGACTTCTCCACTGAATAACATTCAGCTATTTTACAAATGCATTTTATTTACATAATCCTTTTCATAAAAGTATGTAAAATATTTTAAAGTTCTGTTTGTGAATATTGTTAATTACAATGGCATTCTATCTTCTAACAGACCCTAAAAGTGATTATGTTCTTCTCAGTTGTTCTTTCTTTCTTCAGAAATTGTGCCTTAACACTTTTTTGGGCAATATCTCTTTCATCAATGTAGGTGTATTTCTAAAAGTCCATTTGTGTTTTTGTTTAAGAGGTTAAATCACTATATTCCCATTTAGAGGTCCACAAGTCTGATAATGAAGAATTTTTGATCCATATATGTTGTGACCATATTTGAAGGCACTACTTCCCCATGCAGATATGTGTGACAGAACTGCTGAGATGTGGAGATGTGCTCCTTCTGATTAAAGTCAGTTTTTTTGGTATGATAATTTTGATGAAGCTGCAAGCTTCTGGCTTTTAATTCCATTTCCTGTGTGATGTGGCCTTGCACCCCTTGTTACCAATTGGTAACAATTGCTGTGTTAATGTAAAAAAAATGCAATACTCTTTTAAGATTGGTTAGATGTTAATTTCTATTCCAAGAGAAGGGGGAGGGGGAAACATTACTTCACAACCCTATCTTTAGGTCTGCTTTGTAAGATAGTAACTTGCTTTTAGTGCTTTGTTTTTGCTTTCGCTGCAACACCTGAGCATGCTCCCTGGTAGGAGGCTGTAGAAAAGCAGTGAGGCCCAAAGGAGTTGTGTGTAACTTCATGCAGATTGCCTAAGGAAAAATACATAGTGGTTGCTGTCACTCCCTTGTTTTTTGAAAGAACTCTCATTCTGACAGAGACAGAGCTGCCCTGGCGATACCATTAACACAGCCATTGATTCTGCCCTTTGGCGCAGCTTCAAGGCCTCCGTGGGGCTCCTGCAGCTTTTCCTCTTCCCTTGTACATGGTTTGCTTTTCTTCTTTCATGCTTGGCATTGACAAGCGTGTTTCGAAACACAGACATCAAAATCATAGACGAAGAATAGTGGTAGATACTGTGTTTCTGCAGATCTAACCTTCCTCGGGGGCGAGGCGTGGACTATTTTCAGAGATACAACAGAAAATAAATATTATGAGTGGCTTTTAAGCAGAATCTTGGTTTTGAAACATTGATGCCATCACTGTAGGTTGTTTCCAGTTGGAGAATTGATATTTTTAGGTAGAGGAGATTCTGGAACATTTCCTTGAGTCTTTGGTTGGCTGTTGTTTGTATGATAAAGGTATAATTCCACTTTCCGAGGAGATATGTTAATCCTTAGAGAATCAGACAGCTGGGAATGATTTAGCAGGACAGCTGAAGAAAAGGTCCATATTCTCTTATGACAAGCTTGGCTATGTAGCATTTTCAACGTTAATTTGCAATTTCTGGTGATAGTCAACATCAGAAACTTCTAGCACAAAACAAATTTTTATTCTTGAAGAGCTATGTTGTAGCTTACTATTTCTCATATTCAGCTTCTTCACAGTAGGGGTTTTATGGTTTTGCAACAGAAGATAGATATTTGTGCCACAGGCCGGCAGATAATGAGATAACTCATTCCACAACTAGTAATGGATATTAGAAAACTAATTTTTGAGATACCCAGTGTATATGCATATAAAATTAACAAAGAGATAGCTGCATGTCATTCCTCATATATATTATTTTTTTTGAATTACTATGATTTATTTCTGCAAACAATAGTTGCTTGAAAATACCACAGTTCCTTCCTCAGTCATGACAATGATTGAGAGCTGGTTGAGCATCCACCTGCTTGAGTAGGCCTATTTTGTCACAAAATGCATGCTTCTATTATCTACAACCCAAATGTAAGACAGTAAAATTTATTCAAGCAGGAAATACAAATTTACCTCTCTCTGATCAGGATTCCCAACAATTCATCATTTTAATGTATGCTTTGGCTCAGCATAAAAACCTACTTACAGGGCTTTAACTTTCTCTGATAAGACATGTTGAACAAAGTAGCACTGTTCAGAGAACAAGACCTATTTAGGCTACCACCACAGTTAACCTGATGAATTCTTGTAATGCAAATAATTTACTGAAAATGACATGTAACAATATCACCTGCTTATTAAGAGACAGAGGAGAGAGAGATCTGTCTCTTGATACACCTGCAGGGCAAAACAAAGGCCAAAGAATAACATTCCAATATTGAAATCATTTTTGTGGGTATCTAGTCTATGAGCTTCTGAACTTTGCTATTTAGTGTGTTTGATATCTTGATTAGTAAAGGATTTCTCACTTCATAACACTGGAAAGACACAATTTGTTATCAGTTCTCTTCCCCTACTGAGAGGAAGTCATCTCAATGTTTAAAGATTATTCTGTATGGGTGCATAAATGGGCAGTTTAAGTACAGGACAGTAGATACATCTGTTATTATCAGAGTCCAGCATTGCTGGACTCTGATACTGGAGGACCAGAGTCCTCCACACATGGAGGGTTAACATTTAATACCAAATTTACTCATTTGAAGTTCTTTGACATTTTACAGGATTATGATTTAGCAGAATGGTACAACAATATATTTAAATTACAATACAAGTACAAATTACATCTAACTGTGCAATATACAGTTGAATCAATTAAGAATTCTGTGATTTGCTGGTCTCTATAAGATACTCATCATCAAGCCTCTCTGCATCCACAATAACAGGGATGAAATTAACTCAAGCCCACTGAGGTCTTCAAAGCTCTTCTTGCTCATTATTTGGGGTTATCTGGGGTTCTCTTTTTGGGCTAAACCATGTAAATAACTCCTTCCACTCTGTGCACCCTCATCCTAGTCTGGCTAACACATGAGAACATTTGCACTTTTTGAATTCCTCAGGGAGGAGCAGTTACACAGCTGGTTGACTCATTCAACTGATATAATCTGAACTACTCAGCTGATGTAGCCCTCTATCTGGAACACAGGCTGCTCTGAAGGCTTCTCTGGGGTCCCCTTTTAGAATAAGTTGAGCTTTCCTTACAACAGCTTTAGTCAATCAGGCCCAAATTCATCCCCAGGCTTTGTGGGTACATAACCTTTGCCCAGTTCCTCTGAGCCGTCTTCCAGTGTATATCTTCACTGATCAGTTACTGTTCCTCAGAATGATGCATGATCAGAAATTGATACCTGTTTAGTTTCCATTTTATGAAAGCATCAGTGGCATCTTTCTAAGAAATCAATCCTTCCATAAGTAAATGAAGCTGCATCCCCAGTGCAGATGATGATCCTCAGCACACATGAACACAACAGGGTGTCTCACATCAGTAAACTGCAGTGATAATTCCCTCAATTATAAACTCTTCAGACAAGTTGGTGCTAATTGTGAAACCAGCAAGGAAGTTCTTCCCTGTTTCTAATCTGAAAAAATACAAGGTTTAGATATTTAATATTATATATATATATACATATATATATATAAAACAATCAATTTTATACTTAATTATGTGATTAATCCATGTGTGGATTGACAACTCCCATGTGAAAAGCCATAGATTAATGTATACTGTTGTCCTTAGCATCACAGTAAAAATTCAGGAAAAAATAACATCTTTGAAAATTTTCTTTTAAGATATTTTTGTAGTTAATGGAACTGAACCTGGAGAAAAGTTTTTTTTTTTTTCATCTCCCAGCTTAATGTTATATACACTAGAAAACAGCTAACCATGAACTCTTTCAGAGTTCAGAATTAATAAGATGCACTGTATCCACTCCAAAATACTGAATGGTATAATAAACAGGAAGCTTTAACAATCTTGAGATTCTTATCTTCTCACATTCCAGAATAATACATTAAGTGAGCACTGAGAAGCAGACTATTTTTTTAACAGTACATAAATCTATCATTTTATTTCTATATAGAGTATTTATTCTATTCTACTTATTTCTGTTCTATATATTTATTTCTATTCTCTTTAAATTAACAACAGAAGAGAAACGTAGTACTCCAGGGGCAATAAAACTGGTCACATCTAGTTCCCTTATTCTAGAGAATTTTCTGGTTTTAGAGGCAAGCCTGTGAGGGTTTATTTTTTATGTCATGAAAGCTGTTTCAGTGTGTCTGTATGTACCACTCAGAAAAGACATTTTTGAGTATTTATCATATTTATGTTTTCCTCAAACCCACAGTACAATGCTCATTTAGGGCTAGATTCCATGCAAACTGACATATATCAAATCAGTGGCCAGCTCTGCTTCTACTGTCAGTGAAAAAAATGGAAAGTAATCCACCTTCTTGGTATGATGAGCTTTGCAGCTACATTATGGATGAAAAGTTTTCTGTAATCCATAAAGTGAGATTCATTTCAGTTTTTAGCCTTTTTTGTAATAATACAAACTTGTATTAGTATGTATTACTACAGTCTTGTAGTTAGACTCTACAAGCTCTCTACAAGCTTCTGTTTGTCTTTCACTCCTAAAGATACAGCCTGCAGTAAGGATATCCTTTGTGATGTTTTGTGAGTTGCCTATAATAAACAAGAGAAATGGAGCCCACTCACTTTTATTCCCCGAATCATGAAACTAGCTACAAGACCTCTGTATTTCTGGAGAAACCTTTTCCTTCCTCCTACAATATATTTCTTTACAGTTTCCAATTTTTAATCTGAAAAATTCATTATTCTTTTGGTCTATGTCTTACACTGAAATTTATTTACAGTATTTTTCAATTAGTCATTCTATGAGTCTCATAGTTATTATCCCTGAATATGTCTGGATGTGGATTTCAGGCTTCTGATGTCTCCTGGGTCTTCCTGCCATTTGAAACAAAGGATAATCATTTTATTAAATCAAGATGTTTGTTGTTCTGTTTTATTTTACATGAGTCCTGGCTGTTTATGTGATAAAAGGGTGTTCTTTTCACAGATAGGTCTAAGCACCACTACTGAAGACCGAGGATATTCTGGATCTAACATTTGCTTAGAATTCACTTGCATTCTAGGCTCCTACAACTTTATGTACAAGAGTGAAGCTTTGGATTTAGAAATCATTACAAGGCAACTGAAACTCGGGAGTGAGAAGCATATAAAATGCTAAATTCAGAAAAAAATGAATGCTGGATAACGCAACGTTCTGTTTTTAATCTGATTTAATACACCTGTTGGTTTCTAGTTCATTGTAAGTAATATCCTTATAGAAGATGTTTATCATCGCAACAGAATAGTTTCACTGACATCATATAATTGAAAAGAACAAATAGCACTACTGTACATTAATAATGAAAAAAATTTTGCTTGGGATGTATTATTAACAACTAACAGTGTGTTTTGACAAATTTTAAATAGAAAACTGTTTATTAAAGTAACTTAGCACTACTCATGATTTTTAGATAATTAGCATAAGTCTTTCGGGTTTTTTTCAAGACAGAAAAGGAGGGTTTCATCTGTCTGACAATAAACACTTGTAATGTGGCCATCTATACTACATGGGGCCATAAATAATTAATGGCTCAAATTCTTCTGCAGAGGTTTGTCACTGACATAACCTTCCTTCCTCATAATGTTTCTTTGTTGTTTACAAAAATTCAAAGAATCAGAGCTCTGTGTTTGATAAAATACTGCTCATTATTTTCCTTTTTTTCCTATTCATATGTAAACTTTTATGACTGCGGCAGTCTTTCCCCCCACTCTGATTCTTATTCCTCAGTAACAGTTCACATAATCATGTATGCATCTCAAATAATGTATATCAATATTGCAATAGCATTTCTATAAGAATGTCAGGTAAGCTTAATAATAACTACCAAAGTAAAGTGTTAAATAAGTAAATATTTATGACCATGACAGACTTGTGGGCATATATTTGGATTACTTTAAAGAAAAAGAATAACAACTGTCCAGTTGTGATCTAACTGTACCACAGTTGCTTCTTTGGAGGAAAGGGAAATGGAAGAAAAGCATTTTTTTTCCTCCACAGCTTATACATGTGTAAGAAGAAATATGTCCATGTTTTAGTTCTGTTTTCTGAAATAATGATTTCAAGCATACTATCCCATCAATTTATGCCAAATGTTTGACCTACCCATTTTCAGTTCAAAATTCTTACTCTTCTTAAACTAATCCAATCTAATTGGCCCAATGCTGCTCAGTTTATTCATCAGTAACCTAGATGATGGGAGAGGGTGCATCCTCAGCAAGCTTGCTGATGACACAAAACTGGGAGGACTGGCTGATACCCTGGGGGGCTGTGCTGCCATTCAGAGAGACCATGAATGACTGGAATGGGCAGAGAGGGACCTCATGAGGTTGGACAAAGGCACGTGCAGGGATCTGCACCTAGTGAGGAATAACCCCCTGCACCAGTACAGGCTGGGGCTGACCTTCTGGAGAGCAGCACTTGGGGCTTCTGATCAACAAGTATTTGCCCATGGGCCGGCAATGGATCCTTGCGGCCAAGGAGGCCAGTGGTAGGTATCCTGGATTGCATTAGCAAGAGCATTGCCAGAAGGCCGAGGGAGGTGATCCTCCCGCTCTGTTCAGCCCTTGTGAGACTCTGTACGAGACAGATATGGAGCTACTGTAATGAATCCACCAACGGGCTGCTTGGATGCTGAAGGGGCAGGAACGTGTCTCATATGAGGAAAGGCTGAGATAGCTGTGTCTGATCAGCCTGGGGAAAAGAAGGCTGAGGGGGGATCTTCTTAAGGAATGTAAATATGGGAAGGGAGAATGTAAAGAGGATGAGGCCAGACCTTCTCCAGTGGTGGCCAGTGATAGGATGACATGAGATAGGGTGTGCAACAGACACAAACTGAAACCCCGGAACTTCTTTCTGAACACAAAGGAAAATGTTTGTGAGGGTGACTGAGCACCACAGAGGGCTGTCCAGAAGGGTAGTGGAGTCTCCATCCTTGGAGATATTCAGGAGCTGTCTGGGCACAGTCCTATGTAGCCCGCTTTAGGTGACCTATCTTGAGCAGGGCTGTGGGACTAGTTGACCTCCAGAGATCCCTTCCAACCTCAACCATTTTGTGACTTTGTGATTCTGTAATTTCATTTTACTGACAAGTTTCTCTATATGCATTTGTAAAAATCTAACCAAATTATGTATCTCTGTGTTTTTTAGCCATTTGGACTGCCATAGTATTTCATTTTTAAATTCAGTACTGTGTAGAGCTTACACACACCATTGCAAAGGTGTAGCTTTGGTTGGATGATTGGTTTAAAACTTTTTATGGCTTTATTTAAATAAATCTTGTTATGATTTTATTCTTGTTTCACATTTATGACATGCATAAGTCTAAAAAAATTCAGTTTTTCTCGATTTATATGTAATTGGGTTCATAAATTGTTAAAAAATACATCTGCTACTAGAATAGACATATTAAGATTATAACTATATATCTCACAATCATTTTATTCCTAAACATCATAAAAATGCAAAGATCTAAATCTTTAAAGTCTCATTGAGTTCAGTGAGGTTATTTGCATACAGAATTATATATATGCCCAAACATATGTACTGATGAAGCCTATGTACAGAACATATGTTGCCAACAAATGTAGCAATTTATGAGCATTAAATTGCTGATGCCCAGACCACTATAAATAATGTGGGTGGAAAAAATTTAAACCAGAAGAACTTGGCAAACTTCCATTATCTCTGAAAATATTATACAGTTTGTGATGTCAGTACAGAGCAAAGGAACACTATGTGATCCAGTCCTTCCATTATATTTCTAAAAACCTCATATAATGTATATTGTCCTCAGATTCTGTATTCCTAATTCACTGGAGTCTTGCTTCCACTGTATACATTTGTGAAACTAGTTTTAGCTTAACAAGTATAGGTGGCTACCATTGAGTCTACCATACAGCAGACCACTGTAAAATTGTATAATAGACCATAATTTCCTGTCTGATAAAGTTAAGCCTTTATCTAACATTGGGTTTCAGCTTTCACAATGAAATATGGAAAAGAGTCCAGGCATAGAGAATTTGACCAAACCAAAAGCAGTTTTGTTTTTCTGTTTGTTCAGAAATTATTTTTATTATTATTTCTGATTTGGAGAAAGAAAAGTCTGAAATTTAGTTTCAGAGATATCAATGTCAGTATTTTAAGTTAAGTGTTTTAAATAGGGTTTTGTTTCAGTAGGGAGGAATAGATTCCTAACACCATTATTAAGTGAGCTGTTATTTCCCATTTTAATGTATGTGCATCTTCCTGGTGGCAAAACAAATGCTTTAAATATTTTCTTCACATATTATTCATGAGTTACTACATAACTGCAAAACTTTGGACTTCAGTACATGACATATTCTAATAGAAATTTGTTCTTTCAGTAAAATTGTGACCTGAACTAGATATAACAGTCTTACTGTGATATGGGAGATCTTTTGATCTATCATGGCAATAAGCTAAAACTGTATCACAAGGCTTCTTTTCTTAGTAATGACATTGCTTTATTTTTAGTCCTTCTAAACTTTAATATGAAAACCTATGGCTTTCTAGTGAAATATACCTCTAAATTGTAGGCCTAAAGGCCTTGAAATGTCATTTTTACTTCTGATCTAGATCTGACATGGAGAGACCAAAAACATGTATGTCGTGCTGCTCAAAATTGCCGAGCAATGGAAAATTTAAGGTAAATACTGTAAAAAATATTGGTGAAGTGATAAGAAACACACTAAATTTGTGGACCAGCACAGGCCTACATGGCCTTCACTGCTTGATACCATATCTGTATGCATAGAAAGTGTATACTTTACCTCTGCTTAGGCAAAGAATAAAGTCTTTCTTATAGTTTCTGAAATATTTTACCACTTCTGTCTTGTCTTGTTCAGCTGATGAACTACGAATCATCATTTTTCAACTACTTCCTTTACATATCTTTCATTGTGATTTGGAGGGTTTTTTTTGTTTATGTTGTTTCTTAATTTCTATAATAGTACTGGATTCAGGTATCCAGGAAGCATTTTTTGATTAACTAAATTGTGGAGTCTGTAATCTCACCCTAGTCAGTAAAGTTCCTATAAAAATCTTCCCAGTGAATAAGCATTTGACTCCATACTAAAATAACTTTATGAAATGAGAATTTTATACACACACACACACACACATATATATATGTATATACATACATTATATATGTAATAGAATTTAGGGGTGATTATAAATGCCTGTATTAAGTATAGGCATTTTAATATTTAAATACGTCAATCTGTCTGTATTTAGAGAATATACTGAACGTACAGTTACTAGTACACCCTTGTGTAACATTGGGATATTTTAAATGTATTCCTTTTTATTTTCCAGCTAGCTAGCAGTTTTATAGCAGGAATGATAGACTATTTTTGGCAGCCAGTTCAAGCCATATGTTTTTGCCTGGCATAAATGGCTACTGGCTATTTTGTTGGGTCAGGGATTTAGAATTTAAATCATATTATAAGAATTAGTTCCTATAAAAATGCTTCTTCTTTGAGAATGAGTTAGATAGCAAGGAGTGATATTAAAAATTAAAAAAAAAAGCTACAGAAGAAAAGTGAGGAAAAACTCTGAAAAGAGGGACAAAGTTATCTTTGAAATATGGTAAATCATCAAGCTTTGCTCCATGAACTTTTTTTTAATGATTCAGATAAAAAGTTGGGTATACATTGATCATTTCAATTACACAACTGGAGATTTTTTAGGTAACCCATCAATTTATAGATCTGTTTTAACTTAAAGGGATAAATCTTACTTTCAGAGCAGCAAATATCTGCAGTCGTTTTACTGAAGCTAGTGGAATTGCATGAGATCTTTAACTGGCAGTTGTGCATATAATTTTGCCAGTAGACTTCAACTTGGAACTGCCAGAGAATAAAATAACCATTGGTTACTACAAGTTACTATAAAAGTGATGTACTGTTTTGGAGCAAAACAGTTTTTTTTTCTGCCATGTTAAAAGGCATTGCATCAAAATAACCCACAGCAAAGCTCTTGCAAAACTTTGAAGGGCGAGCAGGCTGCAAAGGTGAACCCAGGCAATGGTCCTCAGTGCAGTGGAAGATGATATACACCAAGCTCCTCATTTTGATGCAGGTGGCCCCAGCAAGACCTTGGTTTGGAAGCTGAGTGCCGCAAAGCCAAGTCCCAGGTGGGCAGGGAGCACGCTAGCACTTTGGGGCTCCCCAAACCACAGCCTGAAGTGCCATGAGCCCCAGCTGTGCCTGGGGTCCGTGGGAGGTAGCAGCCGCAGGGCTCTCTAGCACAGACCACTGTGTGTCCCACAGCCACCTTGAGAACCAGAGGAGCCCTGGGATCTCCAGAGTGCCTCTCATGGAGCTGCGGTTATTTTATAGGAAGTCTTTGAAACCCATATGCTTCACTGTGTTGGTGGTGAACACATCAGCATTTTATGAAACATTGAAACAAAAAAGCTTCAGTTTCTCTTAAAGTTTATAGTTCTGGGGCATGTGGTAGGTACCAGCTTTGGGAAGTCTGTAAGGCTCTGGTTTTGCACTGAATCTTCAGTGGCTGTGCAGCAAGCACCCTATTGGAGTAAAGCTTGAGAAGGGATTTTATCTAGATTTCTTGCCCTGCTGCAAATCTATGAATTAAGAGAAGGGAGAGGCCCTGACCTAGCCTTCTCCTGCAAAGGCAGACAGGTGGTTACACAGCCTAAGTTCCTGCACACCTTAGCCAAATGACAGGAAGATTAAGGAAAAGGAGCCTGAGTGGCAACAGCTGCTGTCCCTCTTGTTCTCTTACACAGGTGCTTGGGGTGTTGAGCTTCCCCAATGTGCTTTGGCACCCTCCCCTTCAGGGAGCAGTGAGAGTAGGATGAGTGAGGATGGGCTCAGAGGGAAGCCAGATTGAGGCAGGGGGGATCACCAGGTGAGTGCAAGGGGACAAGGTGGGTTTCGTCTACCTGGGAGGTCCCAGCAGTTGGGGGCTGAGCACAGCCCCACAGGCCTCCCCGTGGTGATGGGGAGCAGGGACTGACAGCCTCTTTGTGTCATTTTTGTGGAAAGGTGGGTGTCAGTGTCCTGCCCTTGTAGTTAGTCCCACAGCTGAAAAGAGTGGTCTCAGATGGTGCGGTCTGTGTCTGTAGTGCAAAAGAAAAGGAAAATGGAAGGTAGCAGAGTGAAGTTGGTATATAAAGGTGCAAATCAGGGCTACAACTCTCCTGAAATAATGAAGTTTGTGTTTCTCTTACTGTAGATGACTATTTTTGGTTAAAATAAGATGTCTAAGGGAGAGAAAATATTATCTCAAAATTAAATACAGAGTGCTGAAGTATAATTTTATCTGCGTGTGTCCTGTGCTTTAAAACAAATCAGCAGGTAGCTGTAATGAGCCTGTAGGTGTTTAAAATACTGGGGTATGTGAGAATAAGATCAGCAAAACAAACTTAGAGATTCACCAACAAGATAGTTCCAGCAGTGGAACTATATTGTTCTACCAAAATAAATTTTATTTCTTTTCTCTAGAACAGCTGGTTTCATCCCTTTCTTTCAAGAAATGCACACCACTGTAATGGCATGTAGCCGTTTCCCAGGCTAACCATATCCTGCATCATAGCAAATTCTTATTCCTTTCAGTTTTCGATGAGTCCTACTTGTAGGAGCTCTGAAAGTTTTAGTTTCTGCAAGAAGCAACCAAAGCTTTCTCCGAAGGTATCTATACTACCAAGTTTTTTTCTTAGACTTTTTTGTTTGTTTGTTTGATTGATTTTTTTTTTTTTTTTTGTATGTGAAATTAACCTGTTTTCACACAGCTATTTCGTATGAATTTTGCCAACTGGGGTGAGTTATGAATGGGTTTAGCTGGTGCTTAAGGACATAGAATCATTATTTTATCCATACTATTTTTATTCATACTGTAATATGCTTAGGAAACTTTGATATTCTTCTTTCCTGTACTGGACAACTAAGAAACTTCATGAGGTTAGAAAATTCCTTTCTTAGTGAAGTACAATAGCTGCCATTTTTAGCATATTTAGCAGAATGTGTATACCATAAGAAATATGTGTTAAATTTCCTGGGGAACTGGAAATGAGTGAGTGTAACTATTAAAATTGAATGATCTCTGTTACTTTGCTTTGCAATCCTTTTTATAACCTCAGAGCTATTGCAATATATTATTAGTCCTAGTTGGGAATTTCTGACCCTCCTTACAGATTTCATTGAACCAATGCAGTCTTATATAAGTTCATCCTTCTACAGGATAGGAAAAATTTAAAAACTTCAAGAATATATATTTTAAATGTAATACTTTTGCGAATATGAAAAATTGTAATATATAGCTGGAAATATGTTGAATTTAAAGACTGTTATGGGCAGCTATTAAAGAATATCCACGTTAAGAACAGAATGCATCTTTTTATAAAGAAGCATGAATTTAGCTTAATCAGGAACGTTAATGGCAGCATCAGGACAAAAATTACTAGGAATGTAGCTTATTTTCAGAAGGATACTTTTGAATGAAATGCTAATTTAATCCTAATGCTGGGTTAGCTAGATATGTTTTTCTGAAAAACTTTAAAAAGAATGTGGGAGTGAGTAAAACTGAGTGAATTATTCACAGGAAATAATCACTGGACCAATTTAGCTTGTCTATTGCATTAAGTGCCCTAGATCCTGGTTACAGTGATTACTCCTATGACAGTGAGACAAAATTTAAGCACAGCAGTTAACAGCTGCATGTGCACGTCTAGCTCTGGCAACAAAAAGGGTAATGAGATCTTGCTGTTTTTAGTCGCCTCTCTCCCAGATTTGGTTTACTTGGTAGTGAGTGAGAAGGAGTGTTAGGGAGAGGCTGTTAACCTGCCTGCCTGCTTGCTAGATAACACTCCATGTTGCACGCTGGGGAAAATATGTATGGAAATACAAACCCATGATAGCTACAAAGAGCTGCCATAGAGGTTCATAGCAAGGGTCCATCTAACCCAATATCTGCCTCCAACAGGCCTGAAGAAAAAGGGAATAGAATAAGCAGAGAGGATCTCTCTCCAGCATTCTCTCAGCTCACAGCTGTTTTACCTCAGATAACATGTCCTTTAAAATACATTTTTCTCAGAATAGGGGGGAAAAAAAGTCTTGTGACAGCATATGTTACATTTAGCTATTTTTTCCTGTGATAACTTCCTCTTTGACACAGCACTTGAAGCCATGGACCTTCTTAGCTCAAATGCTACGTACAGATTATTTCATGCTGGTCCCCTCCTTTTCAGTGCAGAGATTACTGAGCTGTCTATGCGGTAACTGGCAGTCAGTTTCATATTGCTCGCTGAGCCTGCATTTGAAATTTTGCATCTACTGCTTCTTCAGCAGAGTTCCGGAGGGTCTATCATGGACAAACATCTCATTTTGCTTCTTTTGGATATAGCTCCTAGCAGCTTGACTTGATACCTGTTAAAATTGCAGGAAAAGTGATTGTTTAATCACTACTTGGCCTTTTTGTGCTACTCATGACTTTGTAAAAGGCTCATCAGACACAAATATATCAGTTATGAATACTACTCTATAGTTTTTTCATAAGTATTTTCTTGAGTAATGGTTGATCCTGAGTGCTATTTAAAATGCGTATAAAATAAGCAAAAATTTCAATATAAAAATTAGAGTTAATAATTGAGGAATAGTTTTATGATATTCATTGAGTGCTAACTGGAATATTACTGTTAAGGGAGTTCATACCTTACAAAGGAGAACAACCACCTTACCAAGATGTGGCTTTGTAGATACAGTTTATAGATTATTGCATGCTGTCTATGTATAACTACATCATAAAAATCATTTTTAGGTGAAGGTAACTTATAAATGATCAGAAGCAACCAAATTACACCAGGTTAATATGTTGTCCTTTATGGCTTGTGTAGGCTCTTCTGCTGCTGCAGCTGTGAAACTATCTTACATTAATGTGTTTTATTTCACAATTGCAATGATCAAGGAGACCTAAGGCAGCCAGGTATTGCAGCTTAGCAGTGTGTGGTAACTCATCAAGTCATCATTAACTTAATTGTATATGCCTGTCTGCCTGCAATTGCTACACCTGGTGCAAAAGCAGGCTGTTTTGCCAGGTGAAGGTGATACCAGTGTCTCAGCACCTTCAATGGTAGCCCATCGTGTCAAACTAAGAGTTGAAAGTGCTGAGTTTTCAGCTCTACAGCCTGAAGTACATGAGATTACGCTCCCTGATTTATCAAGTCACTCCTTGGCAAACAGTGGAGGTTCTTTAGTTGGATCCCTTTCTTTGCAGAAGAAGGGAGCATTTGGTGTGATGTTCACTGCAAGGGCATCTTGATCTAGACTCTACATCTTGCTATCTCAACTCGGTGTTTTGAGGGAAAGACATCTGTTAGAATTTTCTTGGAGAAGCCTGATGCTGTTTCTACTAACTGATGAAGAGGAGCAATGAATAGGAGAATTTCTGTGGGACTGCTTCCTGCTTCTAAAAAAATTATATATATAATCAGAAGAAAATTCATAAAAGCCAGCTGTTCAGAACTTCATGGTAGTGGAATCAGCCACTAAAGCAAGACTTGATGAAATGGAGCAGAAGTAGGGTAGAAATTAGAACAAAACTGGCTGAAACATCCTTGTTCCTCAGAATAAAAACGGTTGGGAAAGTCCCGATTCTAATGCAGAATTTGGATGCTCAAATCTGGGATGTACCATTTCCAGGCTGTTAGAGTTGCTACAAAAAGGCATTGAAAAGAATTTCACATAAAGTTGTTTAATCATTTAATGGGACTTATGTAACATCTACTGATTCACCTTTTTTTTTAAAAGAAAAAGCCCGCTACAGCCCTGAGCTACTCCTTTAGACTAATTTACTCCAGCATTTTTTTTTCCTCCTTAAGCTTTTGCTTTACTACTCCCCATTTTTACTATTCTCTTGCACACTGAAAACCATGAAATAATAATAATGTGTGCATTATGTCTTATATGCTGTAGGTCATATATTCTAGGATATGGCTTTTCTTTGGTCAAGCCTTGGCTTGGAACTCCCCAGTTACTACACACACAAAACCCCATAAACTCCCACATCCTTTTGCTTAACTTTATCCATTTGGTGTTGGTGTGTTTGCTTAAATTTTCAGATGATTTTCTACTGAAATGCTGAATGCAGCTCAGATGCAGGTCCTCCTTTCATGTTTCCTTTGGTATTGCTCTTATTATGTACATAGCAACCTTCACCAAAGGAGTGCCAAGATGGTTAGGTCAGTATATCTTAAATTTACCAAATTTTTAGTAATGATCATCATCTTTTATATTTCCTTCACTAATTGTTCTTCATGAGAGGAAATTTATGTGGCATTTTGTATCCTAGCTGATTGAATTGTGTTGCTGACTCTCTCTTGATAGTGGCATTATATTGTGCCTGAGCCATGAAATCTTCAGGACAGCAGAGTTTTATTCTGAATAAGTGCATTTCAATATTGTATTCATGTGAATGAAATAGCTCAATATACATGAATCTACTAATCCAAATCACTTGAAGCAAACTTCCAATTTTACTACATTCACTTGAATACAAATAAAAAAAGCCATAGGAACTTTTCACTGAAAAAAAAATGTCTTTGCTGCTCTACCGCTGCTTCCTTGTGACTATAGTGCACACTTCTTGCTGTGATTCATGTTCATGGTGGATCCTGAGGGACATAATCCAAACAGAGGAGCCAGGTCAACAGGAAGAATAAAGATTTACTTCCATAAAGTGCTACAGAAAGAAAGCACTTTAATACATGTAGGGTACTGCTAGCTTTGCAAAAAATAAAATAAAATAAAAAAAATGAAGAAGTCAATACATTAAATTTTTGATGCAGTTTGAGAGGAAACCAATTGTCAAACTGGTATTACTTCCCCTAAATGGGAACTTGAACTTTTAATTCTAATCAGTGTTTATTTTATATATAAAATAAATGAGCAAAGTAGTACAAAGAATTAATCTCATATGTCTTGTTTGCACCTGCAGGTGTGTTGTTTACCCAGCAGCCCTGTGTATTCTGTGTGTTCAGAATTTGTAGTATCAGTCTAAGATACCTTGAGGGAAAGGCATTGCTCAGTACAAATGCATTTCCAGCTCTTAAACTCAGAAATGAGAACCACCCCTTTCTGTCACAGTAATGGTGTGTCCTGTGGACTTTGAAGAAACCAGTTCCTACCACTTCAGTCTTTGTGCCAGATCTAAAGAAAGAAAAGGGGAGAAAACCCTCTTATCTCTTATTTTATAGGTGCACAATAAAAAAAAAGTATTCTATTTTGAAAAATTGGATTGTATTTAGAGTAATCTTTCTCCTTAATACAAGAGTCTTGACTGGAATCACCAGATCTGTGAAAAGGGAAAGAATTTATTTTGTGTTTATGCAGTCCTTACTTGTGCTTACACATAAGTTTATACTTGTAGAAAAAGTAACTTATACAGGTGTATGTGTACACATAAGCACAAAATAAGTTACTTTTTCTACAAGTGTAAACTTATACAGTGCTTGCTACAGCTTCCAAACAAGACATCAATATTCATCTGACTCACTGAATATAGCAAGTATTGTATGATGAGGTACCTGAGATGTCTAAAAAGACATTGTGAAATATATTTATACCTCTGTTTTCCTCACTCTTTCAATTATACCACTTTCCTCCATTCAGTAGTTTGCTTACAATACATAGGCTTAAAGTAGGATTGTCCCCAGGTTCACTTGGGCTCGGAATTTTGAGACTAGCACCACTCATACCTTGGGGAGGTGAAGTTGCTACCTCTTAGAGGAGAATAAAAATGTATTTATATTGGAGGAAAGTGGAGTTGTTGATGGTGAGCATATATTATGCTTGCAGTGTGTTTGGATTTATATTGTCTTCTCAAAACAAGTACTGCTTTACAATTCATTTAAATGCCACTTCACTTGTTTATGCTCCTTTCATCACACAATCTCCTCACTAGTGCATTTGATTTAAAGAGTGAATGCAATTGCTAACTTATTGTTACTTCCAAACCCAGTAGCCCTGGCTTCCAGAAGACTAAAGGGCAAGAGAATTGCTTATTAGTTAGGGAGATGTCCAAGAAGACATGCATATATCCATGTTTATGTGTATGTAAATACATTGTTATATATAATGTATACAATATTTATATAAATGTGTACAAATATAAACACTTATATGTGCATAAACAACATTTAGAAAAAACATATTCCCCTTTGTTTTAATAATATATTTTTACTGGTGGCCAGGATAATGTCATTTGTAGTTGATCATTATGAGCATACCTGGAAGGGTGGGAAATCATTAGTTCCTAGTTGCTGGAAATTACTTTTAGTCATGTAATTCCTCTTCTACTCTCCAAATAGCAATTAAAATGAAATTTGAATTCCACTGATTATTTTACTTATTTATGTATAGACAGCTGAAGTGTAAAGCATGAACAGTTCAGTTATTTCCGGACACCCTTAAAAAGAAATCAAAACCTCTCATGAGAATTGCTACAGGAAGCCATATGACACACTGGAGAGCCTGTGTACAGACATAGCAGAGTGTATTAAGAGAGTACTTTTAAGTCCCAAACTTAAACTCTTGTCTAGAACTCTATTGGTGTGCAACCTTGCCATTTAAATGTTAGCCAGGAATATCAAAATCTGAGTGACAGAAGTAGAATTGCAAATATTTGCAGCATTCTCTGTTTAGTGGAGCAATGACAGCGTTCTCATCAGCTGTATTCAAATGCTTTTAAAACACTTGCCAGCTTCTGAGTGCTCAGGTAGACTTCGCGCTTGAAAAATCATAAGTATCCCATTTCCAGTTTTAAAAAAATTCAAGTTATTTCTCTAAACTGTATAAATACTTTTGAGCTTCTGTCAGTCTCAAATTCAAAAGCGTAACGTCTTCAGCTAGAACACTGCACTGGGAATGAAAACTAAGTCTTTAAGCAGAGTGGTTGTTACTGGGGGTATGGTGGCAGGTACCACTCTCTACTTTTTGGTTTGTTTTATATTGTCTTTTTATCTTTTCCTTAATTTCCTGCGTGTGCTGCCGTGGGTTGGAGCAATCCCCTGGGCTCGCTGTCCACGCCGTCTCCGTGCTGCGTACGGACGCAGTGAGGTTTCTGCAGGCCGTCTCGCCCGCTCTGCAGCCTGGAGGCTCCGGGAGCACGGCCAGGCCCCTGGTGACAGGCAGCTCCCGCACCCGGAGAGCAGCCGCTTGGCAGGTGTTTTGCCAGGCTCGTCCGGATGGCCGAACCATTTGCTGCAGCTCTCCGAATGATATGGCTGGCGCAGCGGTGGCTTCTTGCACTGAGGGTGTGTGCCAGCGGGAGTTATGTGCTGCAGGTCTTAGTGAGCGCTGAAAAAGACCACGTCCAAAGAGAACGCCCTCAAACACTCGTGCGAGCCTATGATTTGCCTCTCCATCATTATTTCCCATAGAATTAGAACAGTAGGAAACCAGTTGGTGCGACTGTGCTTTCATGTGTAGCAAGGAATTGTTTTTGCTCGTATGGTTTAGTGCATCTCGGCTCCAGAAAAGGCCTCGGTTTCCTGCATTTTTGTTCTGTGCCGTGGGCAGGAGCACAAGGGGCGCAGAGACTCTGCGCTCCCTGCGCCCGCTAACGTGGAGACAGAGTTGAAAATCTACAGTGCCAATTAGTGGTTGCTTAGGCTCTTGCCGAGCTAGGTCTCTCTTTTGATGCTAACTGTTCTTGGTGTAATTTATAACACTGTCAAGGGGAAACACATGTTTTTCTTTGTTTATTGGTCACTAACTGTTTAGCAATGGGAAATCCCACACGGTTCCTCCTTTCAGAATGATGTATTGCAGTATTAATAGTTTTTTTTCCTCTTAAAATAGTAAGCGCTATTACGCCTGCAACCTGGGGCTGAGAAGCCTCTCTTCTGCCGCTTTAATATAGACGCATCCCGAGAAATTCTGAAATTCCCGCATGACGAGGTGTTTTGTTCTTGGCCAGTGTTTGTCAGGTTCAACTCCAGCCATGGCTTCCCCGTGGAGGTGGCTCCGGACGGCAGCATCCTGCAGCTCAAGGAGGCGGTTGCCAGGCGACAGGGGGTTCCAGCTGACCAGCTGCGTGTGATCTTCGCCGGGAAGGAGCTCGGGAATGACTTGACGCTGCAGGTAAGGCTGAGGCTCCCTCCGTGCATTCGCTTCTGGACGGCTGCCAGATCAGCTGCTCCTCCTCCAACGCTGGCAATCTGACATTCATGCCTGAGATCTAATAGAATAAATAGTGCCTGGGGATTCCTTGAACTTTACTCCACACTGCTTCATTAATTCTGACCTTCTTAATTATGCATTAAAACAGCAAGCAGGAAGGATGAGGGAAGAGGGAGAATATGAGAGAGAGCGCACCAGAGAGAAAGCTGTGCTTGGTGAATAAATGTTTACTGACTACAGAAGCAAGCTCTGCACAATTTCTGTATCTGTTCAATTTCTATCTTACTTATTCCATTTGAATCTTAATGAAGAAGGATGTGAATAAATTGCTCTGGATCAGGCTGCACAGTCATCACATTTTACGGAATTTGTAACCCAATTGTGACCCCTGGAGGATAGTTGGAGGCGGCGGTTGCTGCGCGGAGCGGAGCAGAGCTGAGCGCACGCGTGCGCGAGCGGCAGCGGCCGAGCGGCCGCCCGAGATGCTCTCCAAGGGCGGCACTTGTGACAGCCCAGGCCGAGGCAGGAGCGGGAGGAGGGCACGGAAGGGCGAGTGGGAATGAGTTGGTATCGGAATTTCAGCTCCTGAAATAATAAATAGCAGTCCTGTTAAGCTGAAATGCCAAGGGGTGCTCATTTATGGTGAGCAGTGGTGAGCGTGGAAATACAAGTTCAAGGATCTCTTCTTTGCTGCTGTATATATTACTGTTACCAGTGCTGCCACAGCTGCTTTTATCAATATATTTCTCTTCTACTTTGTGAATAATGTGTATGGATTTGGGAGTGAACTTAGGGCACAGCATAAGATCACAGTGCCCTAAGATAGGGCAGAGTGTCAAGGCATGTGGAGAACTTGAGGAAACATGTCCACTGGCCTCGTAACAGAGAGCAAATAGTGACTTAGTGCAACTGCTGTCCTTTTGCACTGGTATCAAAGAGTTGCAGGTACAGTTTTATGGTGATATAAAAGGTCCCTGACAGGCTGAATTCCTTCAGATTAATTGGCCGTCATGGTTGAGAAGTATTGCTGGTTTTAGTACAACTGCTAAGTTTGGGTGCTGAGACACACTACTGTATTGATACTGTACCAGTTTCTCTTTGTGTATATTTATTGCATTCTAAAATGTTTTAGGAGTTTAAGAGTGAAAAAGAAAATCTGGAAATGCAAATTGTTGTCATTCTTCAATATATCACCTGTGGATAGTGTTGATGCACATGTTCACTAGACATAAACTGCTTTTACTTGTATATGATTTTTTTCATGTATTTCTAAAAACAGTGTGAATTGTAAAAGCTGTCAGCTGCTGGGTCTTAGACTTGGGTGTCTGTCAGAAGCTCCATAAACCCCCTAGCATTGCCTGGAATGCAGTAGCTAGTAGTGTAACTATCACTTTGTTTCAGGATGAAACACAGACTTTTTATTTGAGCCCACAATTACACCTATAATCAAGTTAGCAATTGCTTGCATTCAGAAACTATGTTAATTTTTTTTTTTCAAATATGTAGGCTTCGTTTGTCATTTAGAAGAAATTCCTCCAGTTTGGTTTGTTTTTAAAGGACTTTATGCAAGCACAGGTGTGTGTGTGTGTGTCCGTGCGTGTGAAATGAGGAACTTTCCCTGTGTCATACCAAGAGGTAGAAGGAATTTCAGAGCAACGTAATGGTCTGTATGTACATACCTGCTGGCAATGCGCAAATGACAATGAAACAAATTAGAGCTTTGGATTATTTTTTATCCCCAGTGGTACTAGCAAAGCTGGAACTCATTTGGACCTACACTTCTATATCTACAATGTCTGTGGCTCGTATAAAAGGGTAAACATTGTGCCTCTGCTTCTTTCTGGTACAGGCCTGAGACATAGTATGTTTCACAGACTAAACACATTTGTTTTTTAAATTAAGATAAACAACATAAACAAGATAAAACATTTGTGTGGTTTTTTTTTTTTTTTTTTTTTTTGAGGATTTTAAGAGAACATCAAATGATCGTCTTTGCTTTCAAGTGCTGGGCAGGAGCTTTTTCCCTCTCAGTTTCCTCAGCCTTTAGGGGCTTCTGACTCTTGGCTTGTAGACGTAGGAGGGAATGGTTGCCTAAGATGACGTCCCCAGTGAAGTCTACTGATTTCGAGTTTGACTTCACATGTAATGCCAAAAACCTCTCACAGGGCTGTATGTGCCAACTGTTGCTGGCAAGAGAGGAAAATCAGAGCTCATTCCAGCAGGTTACAGAAGCCTGAAAAAGAATAACCAGAGAAGTTATGGCTGCTTCTGTTCTAATGGCAACTGGTCCTGTCTATATTCAAACCGGACGTGTGACATCTCTGCTCCAGGAAGGCCTGTCATCCTGATTCCTGAATATTCAATCTTGGGTATTTGTTACTGCTTAGCTAAGCCTATTGAATAAGAGGTTCTTTAACTCTCCTGTGCTTAGAAACATTTTAATCTGTGTAGACATTCAGAAAGGAGCAGCCTATCAGTCTTTTCCTTTGCATTCTCCTCTCAGCTGAATGAATATGAAAGTTCAGAGAAATGAAGGAAAAAATAAAAGAGGAGAGGAAGAGATTTCATTTTAAGTCCACCTTGATCCTGACCTTATAGTTTATGGATTTGGAGCCCTACTTTTGCCTTTTTACCTTTGTGCTTTTCTTTGGTAGGGGCTTTGTAAAGGGTTTAACAGTGAATTTTCTGGCATCTAATGAATTGGATATTTCCTCTGGGCTTCCTTAGTACTTAATCCTACTTCTCTTCAACTTGTCTCTGAAGAGGGCAGCTCCTTCACTGTTTGAAGACACTTCTGCACTGATACAATCAAGGCAGCTCTCCTTGAAATGCCTTCTGCGTCACAGATTCAAGGACAAAGTTGGTCTCAGTAACAAGACGTCTGTCTCATGTCTTAGTGGTCTAAGGACAAGCGCTTGTGCCTTATGCTTCTAGCTCAATTAGTAGGAAAATAGGAAACGTTTGGGGTTGCTGCTTGATTTCTATAGTAGCAGACTTAAGCGCCACAAGAACATTTTGGGTTGCACCTACTGTCTTTTTCTAGTGCTGGTTATTTCTACAACTGGTCAAACACAGAATCATTATGATTGGAAAAGATATTTGAGATCAAGTCCAACCGAACGCCTCTTAACACCATACCTGTTAAACCATGTCCCTAAGTGCCTCATCTATACATATGATGCTCCCCCAAGTATTCTGCTATCTCTATGTGCATCAAGAAACAAGGACTGTCTGTCTTTCTGCCTCTCCTCTCTCTGTCCTTGTTCTGGGAACTGTGTATTTTGGTTCCCCTTGAAGCCAAATTACATTGGTGTCCCTGCTGAAGTATCAGCACCAGTTAAAGCATTCCAGTTCAAAGTAGGTCACTTTACTGCATCTCCTTGTAATGTTTCAGAATATTTTTCACTATAATTTAGCAGGAAATACTGCTAGTTTTAAACTCATTAAAATAGATCCTTCTTAAAGTGTGGCTTTAAAGCCACTATCTGCTAGTACTTAAGAGAAACAAAAGCTGGAGAGGCATCTTGGATTTCAGAAATTTAACCCTGGCTCAATCTCTTCCAAAAGATGGCTGAACATCTCTTTATCAAGAACTGATCACCTTCTGGAGCTCTGCACTTCTGTTAAAATAAGTGTCATGTTTCTCCTTTATGAGGGCACTGGATGTGCTGTCAAATGTCTTAAGAGATAAAAGGCAATCTGTTCTTGATTGTATTTTCCTATTCTAGAAGGAAACATGTAATGGCCACAGCAGTTTTGCTTTAATATCTGTTCTGTCCCTGTGCAAGCATAGAGCTCATTCCTATAACTCCACAGTCTTCATATACCTCAAATTCTAAGACCAAAAAAAGACTTTAATTTGTACATGTAAATTGTCTAATTTAATTGATTTCACTAGAATGACATAATTACCCTGCATAGTCACATTAGTAAACAACATTTTTATTTGTTAGCATACTGGGCCTAAGCCCATTGCTTTGATTCTTTCCCTTCTAAAGTAGATAGGAATTTCAAAAGCTACTTCAGATGGTATAATCCATAATTCTGCACTAAAGCACTGATATTTAATTCTTGATATTTTATTTTTGATATTTAATTGAATGTATTCTACTCTGCTTTTGTGTTTGCAGTTTTTTTCCTGTTGTATTAGTGTGCATATCTTCCTTGTAGAAACAGAAATTAGGCAGCACAGAGAAATTATTATAGAGTCTGGGGTATCTGAGTTCCTGTATAAGACAGTTTGGTACTTTTGATTTAAGATGGTAGAACTTGTGTGCTAGTGAAATACTAACTGCTGGCATTTATATTGCATCTATAATTGAAGAATAAAGTTCACATACAAGAAAATTAACTAGCTTTTGTTTTCTGGACCAAGTCATATTCATGCAAACTAAAAATATGCAACAGAGATTAGTACACATCTGAACTTATTCATCCAGTGTACAGTGGGAGAGTTTGGAGAAGAACTGATAGTATTGCAGATCATGGGAGATGGGAAAACGTGAGATAATTACAGCATAATCGGGTTGAGATATAGGAAATATTCCAGGATACCACACTTCATTGGATCCATAGCTCAGTGAAGAATTAGATTTGGCTTGACAACTACTTTGTGTAACAAAACATAAGTAAGTATGTGAAAGCTGCGTTTGAAGAGAAAACTTTAATGGTAGCTGAAGTCTATAAAGAGAAATGAGGCTGGAATGGGCAGACATTAAAGAGATGATTATAAGGAAGGAAGTGCTAAGCTGAGGTGTTTTGTGAGCAGTATGACATCAACGGCAGCACTTCTGTCCTTCTCTCTCTCTCTCTCTTTTTTTTTTTTTATTATTTTTTTTTAATTGAAATCTGTGTGGAGATATTAAATTTGGTATTTCAGGTAGGTGTTTTGTCCAGAAATATGTCCACAGTGCACAAGGAAGATCACTATGTAGGCTNTTATAAGGAGGAAGTGCCAAGCTGAGGTAAGGAAGGAAGTGCCAAGCTGAGGTGTTTTGTGAGCAGTATGACATCAACGGCAGCACTTCTGTCCTTCTCTCTCTCTCTCTCTTTTTTTTTTTTTATTATTTTTTTTTAATTGAAATCTGTGTGGAGATATTAAATTTGGTGGTACAGGTAGGTGTTTTGTCCAGAAATATGTCCACAGTGCACAAGGAAGATCACTATGTAGGCTAGTGACTAAGGGGCAAGTAGTGAAATTAGAACCAGATTAGGAAATGGTAATTTAAATACTAGTCACTGGAAGTGACTGAGTGAAGAATGAAACCTACAAAATTTGGATCTCATGAGAAGGTTTTGGAGCAATAATCTGCTTCTTAAAAGCAAATAGTATCACTTTAAGAGTGCTAAATATTCTGAAGAACGAAGAAGAGCTCCCTGCTGATTACAGTTCACTTTGGAATGAATAGAAGTAATTAATGTATACTGAAAATAGGAATTCTTTCAGGAGGCTATCATGAATATGTGAGAACAGTGGTAAGGTCTTTTCCTTGTCAATCATAAGACCAAAAAAAAGAAAGAAGAGAATCATAGTAGATCACCAGAGGAATATAAAGGAAGTAGCTGAGGATCTGGAACACTGAAATGTTGTAATTTTCTTGCTTAGGAAAATATAGTCCTTGCCTCAAAGAATGGCAGAATTTGTTAACAGGGTTTAAAATATGAGGTATTTCTTGATGCCCATATTTGCTCAATGCAACTAATTTAGAATTTACTGCTGGTAATAATAGAAGCAGTGTAGCATTAGTGTAGGCTTTCCCTTTCTCAGAGAAATCAAAATCCCCTGTGCGAAGAAGCTCTTTGCAAACAATTTGTAAGAGATATTCCCTGCCTTGCAGAGCTTATAGTGTAAATGAATAAAGCAGACAAATGGTATAATGTGAATCAGTACCCTGGCTAGTTCAACTTCGACAGCAAAACAGACAGAATCAAGTTTTCCGTTTCCCAGTCCAGTACTATTTCTTTTAGATAGTGTTTTCCTGTAAGCATAGAAAATACTGTTTTGAAACAGAAAAAGAAAGGCTAAGCAGTGCTTTTTAACTTTATCATTATGCAGCAATGAGACGGTTTCCAAATCAGAGCTGACTCCAGCCTGGAGTTTAGGCTCCACCTGTGGAGCACAGGTTTCAAGTGAATTTGGCTTTGGCTGCACCCATCCTTGTAGGTGTACTGCTGAAATTGTACATAAATTCAAGAAATAAATAAGCAGGACTAAGAAATATTGTTAAATGCTGGTGTATGAACTGGTGTGTGCAACTGAAAACATGTAAGAAATACCATTGCTGGAGAAAGACATATTGCAAAAATGGTACTGTAAATAATGTTAGCGTGCTGCAGTTTCTTGGTGGTTTGGAAAGAGTTTGCTTCATTGTGCAACCATTGTGGAATAGTGATGTTAGACATCAATACAGAGGGCGACTGGTTCCTTTGAGAGCACTGCCCACCTCCACTGTGTGAAAAGCTCAATGCCAGCTCAATGTCACAAACGCCTTGTGGAAAGGGACCTCCATTTATTTATCTTTCAAACTTGAAATGTGAAAATAGGGTATATCCTGCTGAGGTGCTCTCATTAACAACAACTTGTTCAACAGAAATAGCTATCTGAGCAATACAGCGTTTAGTTTTCGTGGAGAAAGACCCCTATGTACATAAATCTGTGGCAGCTTTCTTGCTCTCAAAGCACAGCTCAGTATAATGTGGTTTCCGTAAGTTCTAATACTTCCTTCTTTTTAGTTTACTGAAGACTCCAAAGATAAATTGGTGACATGAGAGAGAAGTTTGTCCCTAACTTGTACAAAACAAACCAACAACAGCAAAAACTACTTTTAACTACAGTCGTGAACTAATATAGGTATTTTGATATACCCAACAAGAAGTGCCTTCTGTTACATCCTGCCGTTTGGTGGGTAGGTTACCAAATCACTGAGGATCACCTGGGATGTAGAGCAATATTGGAGGATATAGGACACAGGTTATGCAAGATTTACATGCTTACACACCATTTGGAGTGACTTGTTTGAAGATATCCTGAATCAAACATCCTAGGTGGAATTTAGAGATAGAAAATAAATGTGTGTGTTTGTAAGTCAATATTTTTATCAATATTGGATTTTTACTTTTTTTTTACTTGAAGAGCTGAGATGTATATTGTACTTCAAATCATAAAAAAAAAAAAAAGAAATATTTAAGGAATATTTCAGTAATAAGGAAAGTCTAGAGACACCATTTGTGTTGACAGGTAATAGAGACTTTTATGAAATGAGTAGATAATGGCACAGCACCCTTGTGTTCTTTTCACAGTTTCAGTCTCGCTCTGTGTGAAAACAGAGACGCTCAGTGCTCAACAGAATTTTCCACTTATTATTAGGGGGTGGATGCGTGCTTTTTGCCACTAATGAACATGCTAAATAACCACTTAGGTGCATTTTGAATTTAAGTCATGGTTACATCCAACACAAAGCTACAGGTTTTCCACCTCTGTTTAAGCGTATACATTGCCTATGCATTGTTTAAGCAGATCAAGATCTAAATGTATTAATAAATTAGACCTTTGAAACCTAGTAACATGCCTCCTTTCTTTAAGCCCATTGCTGTTTTCTTTTCTGTATGCTAAACTTTCCTTGATCTAGAAGACTATGAGAAAGATCCAGAACTAGTTTCTTTTCTTTTTTTTTTCTTTTTTTTTTTTTTTTNTTTCAAAATGAAAATACTTTGGAAACTGTACAATATGGGATATGTGTTTGTTTTATACGTGGCTACTTGTGTTAGGCAGAAACTTGTTGCATCCTTCTCTGTCCTTCTGAGTATAATCCGAATCATATGGTAACCCCAGTGCTGTTACATTTCTGGTTCTGAACCTGGTTTACATGGCAGGAGGGAAAAACAGCATGGGATAAAACTTCACTGGTGGCAGTAAGTAGTAACCTAGGCAATTCTAAATCATGGCAGCAAAAGAAAGGTCAGCCCACATCTCTCTCTTATCACATTTTAAAATTACTGATATTTAGCCTATTGCACGCTATTAACAAAAGTTATAGGCAAATTAGCAGAAGTTCAAGGAGAAGAGAGATTTTCATCCTTTTTTTTTTCTCCATTTTCCTCGAAAGAAAAGCATATTATTTATTACGGTGGTAGACTAAATTCATAAAGAAGGATCAGAAGTGATCATGTGTTTTCTAGTTCACAACAGAAACAGTAATTGACAAATACTTGAATAGCGTTGAAAACAAGCAACTATAGTATGGACTTTACACATGAAAATACAGGATTAAGAAATGGGAAATAGAGGTTGAATATCTATCAATTATTAAACAGTAAATGCTCAGTCTCCGGGAAGCTCATTTGACACTGCAGCGGGCAACAAATAATGGATTGAGCCTGGATCTTAAAGGAGCAGAACTGATTGTGAGAGGCTGAAGTTGAAACGGGGAAAAAAAAAATTCACTTGAGCTATAGGAGACTACTACAAACAGCAGAAGTGAGGAAAATGCCACTCAATTTAATTGGAAATAAGAGTTGGAAATTGCATTGAATGGGAGCAGGAGGAACATCCACGCTTGCTTCTCTTGATGGGGAAGCAGCATCTTACACTAGCTGTGGTGGTGCTTTGCTAGACTGAAGAGGTGTGCATACACATATGTGCAAGACAGAATACTGGTTCCAGGAAAGACAAGAGCAAAACTTTCACCAAACCAAAGGAGCCAATATTTTACCTGAAATAAGAAAGAAAGCTTAGTATGGCTATGGAGAAAGTGAAAAATATTTCGTTTCTTGAACACATACTCTTGCTGAATTTTATTTAGGCTAGAAGAGACAAAATTGTGTATCTGTATTTGTTCCTGCTCATTACTGAGGTTTTCTGTTTTGTTTTTTTAAAGCAGTTCACGTTCATTTCTTCAACAGGCTTTTCAAATATGTGAAAAAAGCTTCTAGGAATTATAAATTTATGGAGGCTCTAATGAAATTGTATGTAAGAAATTATATGACTACTTTTACTTCAATAACTTGTCATAATTGGCTTTTTTAAATCTTCAAAAGCAGTTGCTGTCTCATACAGATGATCTGTTTCTGTATTACCTCTTGACCTCGTTTTCTAATCTTGTCTCTAATCAGGAAGCCGACAGATCTGTAGGCCTCTGTATGACTCGAGCCTAGTCTGTGGGACCGTGTGGGAAAGCTGGGAGGAACTGGCTCATCCCAGGCAGCAGTTTTCTGGGCAGAAATACAGTCAGATCCTCTTGTGAGAAAGACTTCAGAAGGGCGAGTTTGACTGAGGTGCTATATCTGAATTTGTGTAGTTTGTCCATTAGACATACTAAGTATTCAGGCTTTTTTGTTTTTCTTGTGTCCTGTTTTGAATCTTATGCCTGCCAGCATAACGCATCGCTGTGTATGTATAGGTCTGATAATGTCTGTAGAAATTATCACATTATTTCAGGTAATTTTAAGAATCCAGGTAAATGTTGGCAATTTTTTAGTTGTTGAGGTTACACTTCTCATGAAAAGACTTGTAAATGATAGCAAAGTTTGTTGCTTAATGGGAGAAGCGATATAAAAATATGATACCAAAAATGAAACATCTTCAAGCTTTAAAAACATTTCCAAGGCAGTTTTTTTCCCATTAACTATTTGACATAAAAAAGCATTATGGAGACATTTAAAAGTTTTATTGTCACACATTTGGGATGCATGATACAACATAACTCTCTGACTGTGATTTGTTTCTTATAAAGATCATCTCATGTTATTCAATAAAATATTTTTTCATATTACCTTTTTTTAAAAAAAATATTTTATTCATTTTTATCTTTCACAGTATGCAGCATTTTGTCAGTGCAAAACAGATAAGTTTAGGTATATTTAAGTGCAGAAAAAAAAATAACTACTTTCCTATTTTGCTAATTTTATTTAACCTTTACTCCAACATTATTTTCATTACCCTAGGCAGCTATTTTGGATCTTTATTTGCCTTTTAATATTATAAGCAGCATGTTCTTAAGCAGTATGCAGCTTAAGGACATGAAATTTAAGAAGAGTTTCATGAAGGGAAAAATCAAACCAATTTTGAAATATCTCAATGTTTCTATTAGAGTTTTACTATAAAATGCCTTAATGTACTATGATTGACAATAAATATGTTAAGATGACTGGATATATACAACTGGAAACTTTATTTTTATCACAAGTTTTCCATTTTTTTTAATAAATCATGAGAACAGTAGTATCTTTGTTCTGAATATATTAAGTGATTCAAGTTTATACTTACTGGAAATTTTGTTTCTGGCCACAAGTCCTAGCAGCAACATCTCAGTTTTCTCCAGCAAAATAAACTCTGATTAAATATAGTCTCGTCACAGGAGGACTTTCAGTACATTTCACAATGGCAAACATGGAGGAAAAGTGCAGAACAGCAGATTACCTGGGCAGAAGAAAGCAGGCAAGCAGAAAACTACATCATGCTGATGTAAACACTGTAAGGCTGAATACCAGAAGGCTTGAGAATTGCAGGAATTTCAAATAGAAGGGGTTCAGGTGTAGACCTGAAAGAGTTCACAGAGAAGATTATGTTCTTTAATGCTTATGTGGCATTTACTGACTATGAGAAAGATTACATGAGGAACCAAAAATAAAAATAATAATTAAAAAATCTAGGTACCATTAAGCAAGGTTTGTGAAGCATCTGAGGTTGTCCCACTAGGCAGGAAAGCCATAGGTCAGGTGGTAGGTTAAGATATATTAAAAATGATTGGAAAAGCAGCAAGAAAATCTAAGGAACTGGTTTGTAAAAATATGTAAATTGAGCAACTCATGATATGTTTAACTGCATGCCCTGATCATTATTAATTCAAGTTCTATTGCAAATATTCACCGTTTTTAATCTTCAGTAACTAGTGAGATTGGAAATATCCAAAGCATTTAAAATAATTTGCAATGTAATTGTAATTAGGGAATACTAATTTAGGAAATATTCCAGCTTCTGGAGGGTAGGGAAATTGGGTGAAGTAACATCTAACTGTATTGGTACCTTGAGTGTGTGCCTGCCACAATTTATGCACCCGCTTTTCAGAGGACCGTGCTGTAAATGCCATTCTTCATCACTGCAGACATAATAAAAGCAGCATCCCCAGAAGTGTTGACTTGCAGAGGGATTCATTGCAGATCTCATTCACTTAAGTGAATGCAAATGCAAGTTCCCCCTTCTGCTTCTCTGAAAGATTGATGCATTTCTGACTGGTGAGTCACAGTGTCAGCCTTGAGAAACAAATGGAGGAAGATCGACACTGAATGAGTTCATATCTCAAAAAGCCACAGGATTTAATCTGCTTGTGTCTCTTGGTGTATATATGTCAGTTGTAAAGTAGTCTGTTGAATTACTTATCTTCTGACATAATTCAAATCTCTCAGAAATGTTATTTTTCTATCGAAAAGAACGATTGACTTTGCAAGGCCCCTGTGGGCTATAGAAAACACTGAAAAAACTACTGTCGATAAATAAATGTAATAGAGAACTCAAGAGAGATCTCTTGGTTCCTTTTATAGAAACTTTAGTGCGTTTTGTGCTTCCACTGTTTTAGGAGATATGCTACCTTCTCTGTGAGGTAGTGAGGATGTGCTGTGTATTTATAATTAAAGCCAACTTGAGCTAAATTGGAGCTTTCCTAGCAGCACAGTGCAGTAGTAGCCCTGCAGGGTATGCGTTGGCTCAAGGGATAAGGCCTGCGTCAACAGTTTTGACGCTACACTACACTATACTGGAGACTCGGTCATCGCTGGAGTTTCCAAGTACTGTTAACATGAGAGAAGTTGAGTTAGAGATTACAAAAAAAGAGAATTTGAGAGGGACGCCAACTCTGCCTAATGTGTAGGAGAAAAGGTTTGATTTTTGAGGCTTGTTTTGTCACTGACCGCTTTGAAGTCTCGTTGTGGCAGCGGGGACAGTGTGTTGGGTCCCCTTCAGAGCGGCATCGGCAGGCCGGCGCCGCAGGAGGCGCATAGCAGGCGGGCAAGGTCTGGTTGCGGGTGAATTTTGAGCTATGTCCCCACTCCGTTACAACTCAGGGAAGTGGCTGATGTATTTTATTGCTCCTGTAACTCTCTAATCCCCACTGTTGTCTATCTACATGTTGTTTTGAAGAGTGGCATTGCCATTTCTTGAGCAAATAAGGTGAAAGAAACAAGTTATTTGGCTGGGTCAGGCTGGCAAAGTACTTATGTAGATCCAGTGGAGTTTTTGAGAAGAGATTATATTTCTGAAAATATTTAATAATTTTTATCTTGATTTCAATGCAATAGAAAACTATGTTGGAGTAATTTGGCTGTATCAGTGGGTGTTCACTTTCCATCCTTCCATCCTGGCGTGTGGACTTGCAGGTTTTGAGCTGCAAGAGGTGCCGGTAACCTGCTGTTATGCTATTAAAATGAATACATACAACCTAATCGACCCATGTTACTACTTTTGCATGTCGGTTGGCTGTCATGCTTTTATTACCATTGTCACTGAATAGGTCTTTGGATGGCATCAGTGCAGGGGTCCTTTCTTATGTACAAAATGAATTGACTATGTAAGAAAGAATATATTCAGTTCTCCTTCAGATGTGTAAGTTAAATTGAAATGTGTTTTCAGCAGTCAAGATTTTCCCCCATTCGGGAGTTCTGTTGTGATTTGAGGTCTCACTGACCAGCCTTTGGAGGACTTCCTATATGGAACTAAATAAGCTTCAGTCAATTCTAAATAGTATTTTTTTTTTTCTCTAATATCAAGTTTCTGTTTATAGTTGTGGGATTTAAAGATTTTGCCTGTTATATTTTTTACTTTTTCCCCGGTTTATTATACTTTTATGGAGAGACAAATAGGTTAAATGTTGCATGTAAGACCATGCTTATGCTTTAACTGTATGTTTGTGGAAGAACCAGAGGTGCTGCATTCTTTGCTCCAGCTTCCAGGAGTCTTACTTTTTGGTTTGATAGAAAGGTGTGCTTTTTATTATGCATTATTTTAGGGGTATAGTAATTAAAGTTTAATAACAATTTCAGAATTACTAATTTATAAGACAAAAAGACAAACATTGAAAAGGAGGGACATTCGTTCAAAACGACCACACACAATAAGATGTGTGTTCTGTGAAGGTAATGCTGCTTGAAGTTGAACTTTTCTGTGCACTTAGTTTTCCTACTCACTCCAGAGCTAATTGCCAAAGACCTCTGACAGCTTAGTTCTGATTCTCTTATATGAAGAATACCTCCTATTTTAGGACACTTTTGGAGGCTGAGAGAAACATAAAATCATAAAGTTAACTGAACTTCACTGAGAAGCTCAAATATCTAGGTTTTCCTAGTTTGGTTTGACATGGGGCGGTCAAAAAAAATATTCAGCTGCATCTCTGGCCATTGAGCACAGCGGAGTGCAATAGTGCTGATTTCCTCTTGCCACCCTATTGCTAGTGCAGACCATGACAGTGTGGATAGTCAGGAGAGGCATCATGTTCAGAGATCTAGTTCATGCTCTATGATTTTGGGAGCAAGAACACTCAGCTGGCAGACCATACAAATTACATATACAAAATCGCAGTGGACAGAGTATTGAAGCTTCTTCCCACTGTCCACCTGAGTACAGGTCTGCAGGTACATCTGCTGTAGGCAGGACATCCTTGACATTAGTGTTGTAGCTTGGCGTCAGGAGTGCATCTTTTTCTGGTCCGTGAAGTGATGCAGTTTGGAGTGCATGAAACTACTTTTTTTTTTTTTTTCATAAAAAGAAGGTGCAGTCTGGCTGCTACAGGTGCTCTGTCTATGGAAGCTAAAGCTGGTCTGAACTAAACCCTTCTGCAATGCCCACGTGGATGTTGTTAGTTGCTTCATTCTGCAGCTTTGCTGCTGCTGGGCAGTAAAACTCACTGGCACAGGTGACAATTTGTCAGTGAGGGCTCCTTGTGTGCTGAGGACAGCTTGTCATGCTCAAAATCCTGTTTCTCAAAAGTTTCAGGAGAACTTTGAGGAAAGGTGAGATCAGTATGGTATATTCTGTAGTCAAAAACCCTCTTTGAGCTACTTTGATTGTTTTTGCTATTCTTATTGTTTTTAAGACTTAGGGCTTCCCCTTGTATTTCATACATGCATGTTGAATCAACATTTACACTTATTCAGAAATCAGAATCAAATTGCAAAACTGGGAGGAATAAGGCTGCAAAAATATATAATACATAGTCTAATGTTCCAGGTGTCTACTGTAAGAAGTGGTTAAATGACAGAGTAAATGCTCAGATGTTATTTTAGAAAAATATTTCCTAAATGTATTTTAGTCAACTGCATATAACATGGAGAAGCCTCTGATTTTTTTTGTGTGTGGAAATAACTTAAAATATGTATTTTTTAAAAAACAAGCATCTTATGCTGTTATTGCAAAAAAAATCACACTCATTAGTCTTAGAATACAGTTGTATTTGGACTGTTAATTCAATATTTTCAGGCTGCCCAATTTCACAAGTATCAAAAGTTTGCACAGAGAAGTAACTGTTGGTTTGTTAATTATACAGCAGTTAAGAAAACAGAAAATATGTTGCAGAGTATTGCAGAACTGCCTTTGAAGGAGGGAGTTAGCAAAAATATGGTACAACTTATTAAGCAAAAAATATTTATAAATAAAATAATTTAAAAAAATTTACTGGGAGTCTGATATTTGGGAATTCTTTTACAAAGCAGAAAACCAGCATTCCTTAAAGTAACTGCTTTCCTGTGGTCTTAATGGCAATATTAACATGGACTGGGGGAGAAGAAAGGCAATTTCACACTAAACAATATATTTTTTTGTTGGTTTTAGGACTCCTTATATATTATTACAAGTTACAGTAAAATTAATTAGTGATTTTTTCAAATTGAATTCTTTTCATGCTTTGGAAGCTAATGCTGAATGAGTTCTAAATGAGCAGGGCAAAGCTTTTAGGTCAGAGTTGCATTGCTGAAATTGGAAGCAGTTATTTCCACATATTTCTCTTTTATGATGATTTTCAGTTACTAATGATTCCAAGACAAGAAGATATGGAATTAAGCTAGAATATAATATTCAGTCTTATTCTAAGGCAAGTCAAAATGCCTGCTAGGAAATTTTATCGTTTTATCTCCAGGCTTTTTAACACAGCTGAGGACCAAGTGCATTAAATCTCTGTGTTCTCCTGACTTAAGTAACATGGAATTATTTGGGAACAGCTATGTTTGCCTAAATATTTCTCCAGACTAAGGATTTAACAGTATGGGGCCATGGTGTTTCAGAGTAAGTATATCCAGATGGAGACTAACTCAGGAATACCATGAACTCCAATTCCTGAAGATTGAGCTGAGATCAGACAGTTTGTGACTGTCAAACCAGCTTAGTCAGCAGGATATTGGGTTTTCAGTGGCACTCCACCCTTCCCTATCATGTAGGACCTGGGAATGTCCCACACATGTACCTTAGGGGCACAACTGTTGCTAGAAGTGTAGAGGGGAAAAGAAAAGGCAAACTATACATGTATATTTTTATATACGTATACAGTGGGATACATTGCCTTTGTAATCTGCAATGTGTAATAGCTGATAGTATATCTTGCCTTCTAACTACGAGCATCAAATTCAAAAGGAATCTTAATTTAATGAAGTTGATATACACTTAAATAGAATTAATCGGGTGAAAAATGTGTATGTGTGTTTTGCTTGAAAGGTCATTTATTTCCAAATAAGACTCCAAGCTGATTGACAGTTTCTGGACATAACACAATTTTCTTCTAGCCAATTTCAGGGTCCTGTGAGCTAATAATGTTTCAGTATGTTTTCCTGCAAATTTCTAATGCATAAGAACACAGACTGTGTAAATGCCAGGGAACGACTAATTCATGAAATATGTGAAATTTATGAAATATAAATGATCCTGTATGTCTTGATTCCAAAAAAAAAAAAAAAAAAAAAAGTCATTTCTTGCTGCATATTTGTCTGACTCTTTCCTGAACTAATAAACTTNGTAATTCCTTGCTGCATATTTCTCTGACTCTTTCCTGAACTAATAAACTTTAGCTAAATTGCTGAATTTAGTATTTTCTCCATAATCCAACTGTTTCCCACCTGGAGAAATTCCAGAATTGTTCATAATATTTTCCACCTTCATTTTCAGTGTGTGATGTAGTGTTTTTCTGCTAACTACTAACACATAAAACTTAATAAGTTCACACAAATTCTCAGCTCCAAGTTGGGAGAATATTTTCATATGTTATATTTCTTCTGCAACTTTTGAAGATACTGTTGGAAGATGCTAGTAGTGTTAGACTTTTTTTTTTTTTTTTTTTCAAATATCCATTTATTGATGTACAGGAGCAAATAGATATACAGATATCAGCAAACCTTTGAACAGCCTACAGTATCATCTGGTTACTGTGAGTTGTACTCTATTATAATGATCTGAGGCAATATATATACACCTAAGTCTTGTATTAATACATGTCAAATTCATTATTTAAATTTTAGCTCTCATCTGAATCAGACAATGCAAAACAGCAGCAGCTCACCACGCATTTGGCAATAGCGATGCTCTAAGTGTTCTGAGCAAGACTGTTCACTACAACCTGTCCACTTGTAAACAACATTAGGATGCTGCAGATGGATCTGCAAGAGCATGGGCATAACTTTTAAGATTACATGTGAGGTTGGTCTCAAAGACAAGTTCAAGGACGTGTTCAAACTTTTGCAAGGATGTTCCTCAGACTCGTCAGGTCTTTTCTACTCATTCAGCTAGAATCATACCTTCTCTATTGCTGAGTTTCTTTAAAGTGCAGATTTCAGAACTGATGTCTTAATTCTGGTCTACAAGCCAGTAAATTCCAATTTTTTTTTCTGATCTTTCGTTTTACTTCTTTCTTTTGTCTTTATTTGTGAGGAGATACGTGAAAGTAAGCCCCATGTTATTGTCCTATGCAGGCTCATTCATTCATTCAGCCCAACTATATTTGCTCCCTCGTAGTTGTCAGAAATTGCTTTTAGTTTACATCCTCCAAAAAGGAGAGAGACATTTTAAACACAGAAAAAAGTACTATATAAGTAAGAAGAAATAAGGTAACCACACTGTCTTTTGCTGTGTAAAGCTGTGTTTGTCCAACTCTGATATAGTATGACCTACTTAAGATTGAAGGAGATCTTGTATTGTGGATTCATTACAATGACCAGACTTGCTTATGTTCATCTGTTTCAGACTGCCATTACTCGTTTTAGAACAGTTTCAGCTACCATTTGTAACTTTCAAGAAATTAAAATTGGTAAGGAAAAACTGAAGTATAATCCTAGGAAGAACTTTTAGAAGTTCCTTTTCAAAACCTACCTCCAGGGTTTTTCCTTGTTTTGCTTTTAAAACTCTGTTTGTGCTGTCCATTTCTTTAATTATCGTTGGCATTACTTGTGGTCTAAAGAGCAGATAGACAATTTGTGCCTTAGATTTGGGTAGAAAAGTGTAAGAGCATCACAAATTACTTGATAATCGACTTCACAACCTGTTGTCTCTGGTGAGACCCTGGGAGCAGGTCTGTTCCTGAAGTGAGGTGTTTGTGGAAAGGAATGTGATTTATTACAGTCACTTGCCATTTCATTTTTCCCAAATGAAGATATTCCTGTAACTATGTATACAATATGGTGGATGTTCCTTACTATTTCCATGGTCTTTTCAGTCTCTAACTGCATTAGCAATAACATTTCATTATGTACTTCATGAACATTTTGCATTTCAAAGGGCTTATAAAAATGATCAGCAGTAGCCTGGAACCACGACTCGTTATGAATGTTTCAACCAGATAACTAGCTTCATTACATAACAATGTGTAATTACATGAAGAGACAGCTCTGATTGACTCTTTAGAGCATTGAAGCAGACACAGTAAATCAAATGGTGAATGCTCTGCACATTTGTTTTGAGATTTTTATGTGTAGCAATCTTCAGCTGAAACATCTGCTATAATGAACTTGACATTTGCACTAATGACAACATCAGTTTACTTAATGTCTTGCATTAAATTTTCTTCCCCAAAGAGTTGTCCTTTTTCAAAGGGGAGGGTGAGTTTGCTATTTGTGTTTTCAGAAACAGCGAAACCAGCTTTGTAACTGTGTAGCTGGTGATTTGTAAAGGGGCTGAACTTTGGAAAATGGAAGAGGAAGCAGCAATTTACCCATGAAGGGTTGGCTAAGGATAAATATTCCAGATTTGGTGCTGACATGGCAAACCAGTAAATCCAGGGAGCAGTGATGCATAGAAGCAATTAATGAAGACTGAATCCAGTTCCTAGGCTTTGGATTGATTGGATGTTTTTTTCTTTCTTTTTTTTCCTTTCTTTTTTCTTTTTTTAATGAAGCTTGGAAGCATTTTGGGATAGGTTGTTTGTTATGATTGTGACATAAGATTTAATTATTTTCTAAATAATAATATAAGCGGCTTGTTTTGAAATTTATGCTAGCTAGTGATATAAAACTTACTTTAGTTACCTAGAAAGAAAATGAATAAGCAAATTAGTGTCCTAGAGGGGAAAAAATGACTGAAGCTCTTATTTAACACAATTATATCTTTAGCTAACTATTTTATTAATATTTTTCCTTAATCCTTTTTTGTATGTAAAAGAATCTCTGCAATTAAAAATATCCATATTATGTAAGGAAGAGCAACAAAAAGATCTTAGTTACTGAGGTGTCTTCTCTATCTGCAGAAGATTGTTTGATGTGGAATACAGCCCAGAATGTAAAAGAACAGAACAGTGAGGATTTGCTTAAAAGGAAAGCCTCTTTATTTGCGTTTCCATCATGTTTTGGATAGTAATACAGTTAATTGCAACGATGCATCTTAGAAAGATGTGATGAGACCAAAGACCTACACCACTTTATAATACCACTTTAAAAACTCATTTAAGCTGAAATAACAATTTAGTGACTCTTTTAGCCATAGCTGATTTTTGCTAATAAAGGCATGAAAATGTAAACTAAATATAGCCTTAATTTGCTGGATGACTGAACATGCCATAGGGTCGGAGCTCTACATGTTAGTGAATTTCTTGGATCAGTTTCTTGTTCCTTTTCCGTTAAATATTTTCATTGCAGGCATTTGTTTAGAACTAATGACAGTGCAAGTCCTCACGGCAGCACTGCATCTTAGGCGGCCGACCACTCCCCTTGCAGAACATGCAAAACTTGAAAAGCAAGTGGCACATTTTGTTGCTTGCCCAGTTCTCATTTCGGGTCTCCATTATCTTTGTTATATGGCAATTTCTGCAGATTATCTTGGAGGGATTAAAGTCACAAGTAATAATGCTGTGAGTTTGTGAGATGCTTTAAAACATCTAAATTATGATGATTTGGTGTTTGCAGAGTGTCTTCGTCCATGTATATTAACACCGCCTGCTATTCTTATTAATTGTATTCATGCCAGTCATATATAAATAATTCATCTCCCTTTTGTTCTGTTATTCCCTCAAATTTATGTATGTTTATACAATTTATATTTTATTCAGATTTGTGTCAAAAGAATGCAACTTTGGTTGCAAAGTCAAGCGCTTGCAAATTAAGTAAGGCATCTTTATGACTGCCAGTCCACCATTAATTCAGAAACCTCCTGCATTCATACGGTGGGCTGAACGATGTCCTGTGGAAAAAAAAATAGTAGTATCCAGTTGGGTAATTAAAATTTTTATCGCAGTGAATATATACAAATATAGTGAGGGGAGAATAATATTTACTACAGCTGGGGAAGCCTGGCATTTCCCAGCTTGTTAGTGGTTGAATTTGCAACCTCAGTGTGTAGGTTGTTGCAGACTGTTCCTTAGCTCTTTCAAGAGACTAAAGGAGGAGGCAGAAATAGAGCCTGCTCAGGCTCGCAATCTCTGTTCAGGGCTATGGATTTCTGCAGGGTTGGGCTGCTGCAGTACATGCTGAGTTTTAGTCAAGTGAAAATGGGATCATTTAACAGGCGAGTTTAATTAGGTTCTGTGTTCACTTACGTAATATGTTGGAGGAATATTTTTGATGTGTAAAGGCTCTTCTCCAGCAAAATAAGAGTCAGATTCTCAGTGTATAGGGTGTTAAAAGGAAATAAAGAAACACTGTTTACAATCAAGTTAAAAAAAAAAAAACATATATATATAAACCCATACCTGAAGGATGTGCAGTTACTGACACTGGGGTTTGGAAGTATAATTTAATTCTTTCTAAATTCATTTATAGTTTTATGTCCCCTCTAGTTGTGGCCCATAACCTTAAAAAGTGCAAGTGTTTCTTGATGCCTGTTCTTAGGTACTATGAATTTCTTTCTTTTTTTTTTTTTTTTTTTTTTTTTTTTTTTTTTTTTTNTTTGGCTTCATTGTGTGCAGAAGGATTAATTCCGGACTTATACATAAGAGAAAGCAACAAAGGAGACAGTTCCATCTGTATAATAAGAAATGATTCGGTAGTGGTACTGCTGCAAGATAATTGAATATTATTGTGCATATTTTTTCCTAAAAATTGAGAATAATAAATGTTATTAGAGCTACCATAAGTTGTTTCTGTGAGTGAAAGTATGTGAGCATAAGTTCTGTAGGAATGCTAGCTGTTGAAACATTTATTTCACATGCAAAACAGAAGTATTCTGAGAAGAAAACAGAAGATATGTACTTCATGTAGTTCATCCTGGAGTGATGAATGATCTGGATTCCTAAGGAGGCCGATTGCCAGTGCTCTCATTTTCCCTGGGACATTCTCATATCGCCTTCGTTTGGCACAGTCTTTTCTTCTGAGTTGTGCTTTTTGATTCCCGTCCCATTTAGCATTTTTAAGCCATAACTAGCGCATTGACTAATCTCCCAGAACACATGCACTAAGCATTGCTCTGCTTTTAGAAAGTTGCTGGCACATTTTGTAGGTTAAAATGTGGAAAGTATTACAGGCACAGCAGCAGTGCCAGCGAAGTCCTGATGGAGACACAGATCTTCGTAAATGAAAATCATTTATTTACTGATATTTGATTCAGAGAATTGTTTTAATATTACCTCTTCAGAAGGTTTTTCCCCAGTGTAAGGCACCTCTGTATGTTTATTAGAACTCTTCTAGGGCTTATAAATCTTGACAAACTCAGATTTGTTTCTCCTTCATCCACTAAGGATTTGGACAACAAACTTCTGGCAAAAGGACTACTGCCACTCTGTTTTACACTATATTTCTGGTTTTACAGACTACTGTGGTTGTTTTTATGGAAGAAGCTGTCAAAAGCAGGGAAATTATGCATTAGGAAGCACATCTGAACAGCTTTCAATCACTGCATGCATTTGTGACCTGCTGGACCAGCTGGAACCCTGCCGTACTGGTGGGATCAAGTCTATGAATGAAGTGAAAATAGCAAGAAAAATGTTTGAAGAGAAAAAAATCACAGTCTGCATTTTCCTTAACCTAAGTCTACTTCTGTAAATTTTTGGGTACTGTGGACTATCCAGTACAAATGCAACCAGTAGAAACCATCCCTGCTAGCAAGAATCATCTGTCAATATTGCTCCTGCAAACTCTATGCTGCCAGAGGAGACCAAAGCAGACTCTGCTTGTGTTTCCAACGATGCTCAAGTCCCATGATTCCAAAAGCAACAAAGATTTGGGGATAACTATAAGTGCATAGAGCTGGATACTTTCTAATTCTGACTTTAGCAATAAGTTAAGTCTTTTTTTCTTGCCTTTTTTTTTTAATTAGTGATTCACTATGTAATCTTCTGTGTCTAAAATACAAAATGGCAATTTCTTCCACAAGAAAGAAGGAAGATGCAGGATGAAGAAAACAATCTGAGAGAAATTTTCAGCTACAGCTTACATTATTTCACAGAGTGAGCCATATTTTGCATGTCCTCTAAAATAGGTAAAATACTAAAAAATATTTACTTACTAAATTATGAATCTTGTGATCTCCATCACTTTTCTTTCTATTCTTCATCCTACCTAGAGTCGCATCCTATTCACAACCATGCCAAATGTAAAGTGGTGTAAGAGGGACATTTTTCATTATATAACCTAGATTTTTGTTATCATTCCTGAAGAAACTATTTCTTACAGAGCCTTACTTGTCAGGCCAAGTTGCTTTTCCAGAGGCAATGATGGCAACTGCTTTGTCATTCACATTTTAAGAGCTTTTCAGTAAGCAGGTCTGTAAAGCGAACTTACATACAGCATAAGCACCTTCTACCCATTACGGTTATTGTGAGTCTAAACCCATCTGCAAGGCACAAAATATTTTTATTCATTGCATCTCTTTTGTAATAAACTACCTTTAATACAGCAAAATATGATACTGCCAAAGTTATGGAAGATAAAAACTTTCAAAGACAGGGTTTAAAAATCCGGAAGACAGATTAGATACATTTCCCACTAAGCACCCTTATTTTAAATCTTTACTGTTATGATGGTCCAAAAAAGAATGAAGTGCTAACAGCTGGTGATGTTAAAGCAGATGAAAAGCAAATGAACCAATTAGTCACTGTGTTTCCCGCCACTCATAATTAGGATATACCTGCATATTTGACAGGAAATTCTGAACATTCAAGAGCAAACAAGAGAATTGAGCTAGCATAAGTGCATGGCATTTGTAAAGGATCAGAAAGATCAGAGTCATTAATGGCATTAATGTCTTCCATTTCTGTAACTCAGCATCAGTTTTGGAGGTAGGAATTTTTATCTGATTAGAAATGAAAAAATGAACCATTTTTATGCTTAGTGTATGTAAAAGTGTATTTTTTATGACTGCTTTGCTTCTCCAGGTTTTGATTATTTACTAGAAACCTCTAGCAAGAAGAAGTAATTTGCTCTGATCTTTAATGCTGTAAAACAGCAACTTAACAGCCACTGTTTGGTGTAATGGAAACACTGAACGTTTCTGCAGGAGCCGTTTTATTCGCACAGATCAGAGTGCACTTTGCCACGATGCACAAACGTGTGTGTTGGGGGCCTCACTGACACAACGTAAGTGTGGAGGCCACACAGTTCGCCGGAATTGTGGCTATGTCCCAAGAGCACGTCTGTAGGAATATGGGGGCCAGGAGGAAAGAGAGGAGGAAACAGACTAGGCCAACACGTAGTGCCTGTCACCCCTCAGACTGTGTTTGCCCAGCTATCCCCTGGGAGCCCTGAGGCAGCGAGAGGCTGTGAAGCTCCCTTTGGGCTTCTGCACTCACCTCCGGCGCGGTGCCTCGTCCTCGGTGCGCGCGGCTGGGGCCCTGCGCTCCCTGGCTCCTGGGCTGCAGTTTCTTTGCTGTTCTACAGCAGCAAACTAGCTGTGTCTCTCTGTTGCCTCTTTCTTTTCCGCTCTTGCCTAAGTTCCTTACTCCTTTATCTCCCAGTTAATTTGCTGTGGATCATTGTTAGTTGGAGCTTTACACTTCAAGGCCCTTTTTGTTTGTGGTCAGGTATGCAGAGCATTTTATTCCGCCAAGCGGTGGTTGTTTCTGTTTTGACATAGTTTTTAATGCAGTTGGAGGAGAGGAGTATTACTTTGCCAGCACAGATTTGCGGTGACAGCAGATCTTTACTATGGTATTCTGTTTTCATTGGAAAAATGAAATTAAGCTCCGTCTTTATGGGTGTGATGGAGGAGCCAATTTCTACGACTTAAAAATCTGACCTAAGGAAAGCAACTGTGAAGGAAATGCTAAAACAGAGAGAATTATCACCAAATTTCATCATGGCACGTGTGAGCTTCTCCCTGTGCAGACTTCACTGAGTTATCAGTAAGACTGACTGAACATGGCCTGGAAATACTTCCAAAGGCCAAAGTAGGACCAAACTGGGCAAAGATGTTTAAGGGATGTTGCCCTCAGCTGCTTTGCTTTGCTTTGCTGTGGTGATACAATGTGCTGATGAAGACTGCGGTTTCCTTTCTCTGGCTCCAAATTACTTGAATGTTAGTAAGTAGCAATATTAGAAGAGAAGCCTTTTGTTCAAAAGCCTACCCCAAGAGTGATTCCTGAGATCAAGATGACATAAATTGTCAAAGACAATATATAAAACTTTCCGGTTTGTCATTGTGGTCATTACAACTGTGTGTCCTTGGGAAACCTGAAAGGAAGTCTTATGAATTCATTTGTCTTTCCTTACTTTTTCACTTGCATTGAAAGAAATACCTTTAGACCTCAGGCCCACGTTCGGAGGAGCGGTCCAAGTAGCCTTAGAAAGAGGTCTTGGTGCATGAGAAACTAAGAAGAAGAAGTGCTAACATATCAATCAGTGTGGTAGTGGTGCTGGAACCAGGATGCCTAACAGGTTGTTTCTTAAGCTCTGACAAAGAGGCGTTTCATACAACAGCACTTGAATGGGTCATTGGGTCAGACAGACTTTAAGAGACAGCATTAGGGAAAAAAAATCCTCCTTTCACAATGCAAGACCCACTCTAGTTTCCAATCCACCACAGTGATCTCTTTTACACAAAAAAATTCTTTCTAGACCAGGAGAAAAGTTCTTCCCACAAGAACTTCATAGAAACTGGTATGCTTGTGCAGTTTCAGTTTTATCAAAGTCTCTGATGAAAGGCTTAGCTGTAAAGTATCTGATAGCCCTATTTAGACCTTATTTTCCTGTTTAGCAGTCAATGGATACTTGACTTTATGTTCTATTTTTCTAACTTACATTGTTGTATGTGTACTCTTTAGAAACAACTGAATAACACCAACTTAATGATACCAGATCTTATTCACTGCTGCCTTATGTATGTTAATAAAATACAGTAAGCATGAGGTTATCTTGCTCTTTAATCCATCCTTGAAAAAATGGTAATTTGTTTACAGTCAAGAGTCAGCATGAATATGGACCTCGACATTTGAATCTGAGTTTAAAAATATTTATAATTTATATGTACTTTTTTATTCCAGTAAGCATTGTTATAAATGAATTAGTTTTTATTTTTAAGAACACATTTGCAATTTAATTTTTCCAGCTATCAAGCATTAGACACTTGATTAGTTTAAACTAAGAGGATTCAAGCAAAATTCTTCATGCATGATTTTCAGCTTCAAGTAAGATGTAATAGAATAAAATAGATGTTAATTAAATACCTCTGGTGCTGGATGACACTATCACATTATCCAAAATACTTCCAATACTATTTCCCCCCAGATTAGTGCCTGGGACAGTGTCCTACAGAATTTAATTCTCCTTTTGTTGCCTGGTCTTGCAAATTTTATGCCCTTGAAATTGTAATATATACTGCTGTAAGCTTTTAAATTAAAAGAAGACTATTAAGTTGCCAATACAATGGCAATTAAAGACAGTATTCTGCATAGTATTTTTTTTCTCTCAGAAAAAAAAAAAAATTCTAAAGGAGCTTGTGATGACTCTGCTGCACTAATTTTTACAGTGGTAGAATTTTTTGGTAGTTTCTCTCAGATAAACTAGTAATGTCGAGCGGTTCCCTAAAACATCCTTGTGTAGGTGAAGCAGGGCTGGGATGTTTCCCTACCCATTACCAAGTTTGCGGTCATCAAGGGAGTGGAAGTTTCATCTCCTGGTGTTAGATTTGGTGGATGTCAATGAGGTACCTGAATGCGGTGAGTGTGAACCGCGTGTTTTCACATTATGCACCGTGTGTGCACCGAATCGCAGATGCACAGAAGCGCGTAGTTTCCCTTCACTTGCTTGCTGCCCCGCATATCTGTCTTAAGTTCCTGTAGGTATCTGCAAAAGCTAAGCCTGTTAGATTGCATGGTTTTTTTTCTTTCTTTCTAAAAACATACCAATGCTTTTAGGAAAAGTAACACAATTAACAGAATTATATTGCATCAACTTCAAAGACCAGATAACGGTGTCCTATACAACCTGTTAAAAATATTTTTGACTGTAAACTTTGAAGTGTTTTCTAGCCTTTCAGTCAGGTATTTTCATACTGAACTAGAAGTAAAGTAATAAAGATATCAGAAAGGAAAACGACAAGTTTGCAAGTATTGTATCTAGTTTTCTAGGAATGCTTTTTCAGCATGGAGATTTTCTGGAAAATGGTTATATTGATTTTTTTTTCTCCTCTGGATGTGCTTGGGCCTTTTTTTCCTTAGCTCTTTGTGTTTGTCCTTATATGAGATGCCCAGAATTTCAGGGCAAAAATGGGTTTCATTAACAAATGTAATTGCACTGTGAAACTATAGGTGATGTCTTAATGTTGCTCTGAAACTGCAGAGCACAGAAGTATCATAACGTGTTTCTGCACAAGTTTATTTGAACTGTGCTAGATAAGAGGAACATCCAAAAAGTAATTATTAAGCCTGGCATTTCTTTCCCCCCCCCCCCCCTTTTTTTTTTTTTTAAATACAGACAGATATTGGAGCACCTATTGATTGACATCTGCATGTAATCCTACTTATCGGATTTAACTAAAGCTCTCTTTGAAGTGTTGTTAGACTGAACTAGGACACTTTCATGAAATTTCACATTATTTTGTAATGGATTTTTCTGGTTTGGCATCTATTGAATAAAATGTATAAATGCTTTAAAATGTAAATAGAAAAAGCAAATACACACTCTTTCACTAAAACCTGCTGTGTGATTAAATTTGTACACTTTCTCTTACGTTTTTATTTTGGTGTATGCTTTCTAAAGGGCAAAATACCAGAACACTCCTGTGAACAAATATTTACAAAATTAGAGTTTAATCAGTACACTGGGCTGGATTTATAGATTTTGGCTAGTCTTTCTATCTTTTTTTTGTGTGTGTGTTGACAGTTTTTCACTTTTCTAGTGTTCCCATTGTATGTTAGTTTTTACTTTGCATTGATTAGTACGTGAATACCTCTGTTGGTACCACCTTTCCAGTACTTTTCTGATTCGTTATTTTTTTTTATTTCTCCTCTTTTTCATGAAATCTAGTAAGCATGGTGTTTGCCTATTACATATAATTGTAAATATGGATTTCAGTTGATAATATGGTCAAACACAATCACTGCATGTGCATTGTGTCATTTGAATTAATATTTGAAATCATTGTTTTATATATTATAGTTAGGGTTCAGTTTTATTTATTTTACTTATTGTCATTTTTAGCCCTGCAGTTTTTTAATCTCCTAGCTATTGAATGAGTCAAAATAGGATAGCTACTGACCTGAAAATATCCCCTGAAATATCTCCACACGTTCTGGATTCATTTTTCTCCTTTATGAAACATTTAATTGACCTGACATTTCAAATTAGAGGCCGTCAGCTTCTTCTACTAGCAAACTACTTGGATGCTATATTGAGTTGTAAGTGCAATACATTAGCTAACCGCTTTACTGGGGTACCTTATTTTAGGCTCTACATAGAGAAATAAAGCCTATGCGTGCCCTTCACTTGCCGCGCCGTTCTGGTACCATGGGGCAGTGTGTGCCCAGCACAGGAGGGGACTGCACTGGCCCTTGTACATGGGCAGAGGCCTCAGTGCAGGCAGGAAAAGCTGAGCAAACAGTCTGTACAAAATCATAGGCCTCTACATTTCCTCTGTGAATGTTACCAAAGGCAGATGCCAATAAAATGCATTTAAGGTATGCCTACATATATTACCCTTTTCTGATTGTAAACTTGCAATTCCCAAGGGCACTTAAGTGAATAAAGACTGAGTGCTGTGCAACAGCTGGAGAAATAGAAGCAAGAAACAGGCATTAATTAAAAAAAATAAGTCAGTGGGATGACTTATTTGACAGAAGACTTTATGAAGGATTTGTATGTGGGAGGCAGACACTTAGTGAATGAACTAAAGAGGACATTGACATAGTACAGGTAATTGTACAAGAAACTAATAATCAAACTCTCATAGGTAATGGCAATAGGAAGACAAAGTAAGGGCTGGCTTTTCCCTTTGTCTTACCTGAAGAATTGACTGGAAAAAAACATTTTATGCTAGGAGAAAAATATTAATGAAAATAAGAAGCAAGATACTAAAATACAGTAAATGCAAGTATCTGCAGTTTACAGGCTAAAGATAGGGCCAGTAAAAAAAAAGATGGAATGAATGAATTCTGGCATTTGCTTCAGATGAAGCAAAAACACTTTTCCAAGCAGAAAAAACAATATATATCTCAAGAGAAGTTCAGTAGTAAAAGGCCTGAGGAATGAAACAGTTGAATTCTTGTTCTTTCTGTTTGAGAGCAGCATCTTCCAGGGAGCAGAGAGGGACATTGTTTTAAATCCTCTTTAGAAAACGATCCTACCTTGATGCTTTTGCCAGCAGAAACAGCTTCTCTGTGTGTTTTGTTCCCTTTGTGTCACTGGTGTGGCAAAGGGAATAGTCTCTTATTTTTAGTTAATTAGCTTGTTCCACAGATGGATAATTTCTGAGGTTATAGTAGTACCCGCCTTTCCCTGCTTGACCAGGTGAAGCCTAAACCGGTACCTGCTGCGTGTCATCTCAGTGCCTCCCAAACTGCATCCCAGTGCGGGACCAGAGATACGGGAGGCCTCTGGCGCCGGTGCCGGTCACCTCAGTAAAGGCAAGCCAGTCCTGCAGCTGTACTGCAGATGTGGAGCCACAGACACTTTGTGTCTGCCGCCCGTAGTGTATCTCTAAATTCCACAGTCTCCTTGAACTGCCTTCTGCTTGCTCGGATCTCTGAAAACACTGGAAGCCTTCAGCAGTTACCACTTTCAGGCTTTTATATTCCTAGGACATGTAGCTTGAGACTTTGCGAGATGAAATTTATGCCTCTGTGTAGGAAGAGTTTAGCCTTTATTCCGGGAGGTTTGATTAACTCGCTCTCTAAGGCCGTATTTATCCTACAGAGAGTTTTTATTAGATGGTTATCCCATGATAGCTAATGCGCCAGTGACTTACTGCCGAGGAGCAGCAGGGAGGCTGCAGCCAAGGCCCGGGAGATGGGGAGGGAGGCCCAGGGAGACGGCCGCCGCGGATGGCCAGGGCCAGCGATTCCTGGCACATCCTCAGGGATGGGGAGAGAGGGAGCCCGGGTTGTCAGGCAGCTCCCACAAGGGGCTGGAGACCCTTGCCCAGCAGCCTGGCCTGTTCTTCCAGGGCCCTTCCCGCCGCCGCGGCTTTCCTCAGCCTCGAGGAGCGCTCACTGCAGTCCCCACGGAGCAACGCTCTTAGCAGAAAGGGATATAAAATTTTCACAACGTGAGCAATAAAAATAGAAGATGGCACGATGCTTTCGCTCGGATTCCCCGTGCGTGCCTGTGCTGTCTCCACATCTTTAAGCGCTTGCTGCCAGGGATGAGTTGCAAAATTTTCTGATCCTTGCTGCAAATCGGCCCTGAAGTGCCACAGCGTCCCAGGAGCTTTGTTTACATCTCATCGGTCAAAAATAAATAGGCCTGATATATCTAGTTATTTTGAACAGTGATGAAATGTGGTAAATAAATGTCACCCTTGGTGCTACTTGAAGAAGTACAGAATATTTTATAGGCATCTACTGTGTATTATGAACTGTTACCTAAACTCAGGATAGCTGAACATTCAAAATACCATGTTGGGATTTTTAGGCACTGTTCCGTCTGCCAGCAAAAGGAAGTTTACAGAAAATGACAAAGCTCTAAAAGACACATTTAAAAGCAATAACTGTTATTTTCACCTCTTTATCAAGCACAGGTAAGGAGTGCAGAGTGAAACAATCTTGCAATATCCTTTGAGTATTGCAATTGTTTGACCAACAGTGTTCCGAACACTCCTAGCACAGGACTTTTTGTCCGAGGCTAGATTTCAGACCAGATTCAGGAATACACTTACCTCTTTTCTATAGTCCTTTATGGCTGTATCTACAAGTAATTCGGTGGGATCGGGAAGGGATCAGCAGGTCAAGCACTCGGTACTGTGGCACCGACATCAATGCTATTTGCCGTTCAGGGATTTTCCTTCGATCTAGAGTTAGTCTGGTCCGTGGGCTGAATGTCCACACCACACGCTACGTAGTTCAGGGTTTGCCAAAGGACTACTCAATGTGCTGAATTTTTACGTTTTCCTTAAGGGTTGAAATACATTTGGTGCACACCTAATTTGGTTTTCTTCCAAAAGAATCCAGTTCACGTGGAGCAAAACTGTCCTGGAAACTGCACAGTCAGTGGGTGAAGCTGTGTGATTGGTGTCCAGACTGCACTAGTGCTGTGAACTGCAACGCTCCTGTAAACACAGCTGTGTGTGCTGTGTTTTTAGATGTTTGAAATCTAGAAAGTGTCATCTTCTATAACGTAATAATGTATAGTAGTATGTAGGAGTAGTATGGTGTAGTAGTATATGTAGTATACTACGGTGTAGTAGTATGGTGTGGTGTGAGAATACCATAGGAACGGTGAGGCTGCTTTCAAATGATGTAATATCCTAGCCAAAGTCTAGTTCTGCTCTTAGGGATATAATTGATGCATTTTTAATGTTTAGTTTTAGTTCTCTGCTCAGTATCTGGGGGAGAATGGAAATAACTGGGCTAGCTACTTGACATTAGGAAAAGGAAAATCTCTGATGACACATTATTCACAAAATTGTTTTTTTTTTTTTTAAGGGAATGAGTTATTTTGATTTTAGAACATTACAAGAATCAATCAGCATATGGACTGTTGGCTCAAGCAAACAAGGTGGTCCAGACTGCGGTGGTGCAATAATAAAGATCGGCAAAAGGAGAGTTTGGACTTTGGAATGACAGGGGCACAAGATGATATTGGGAGAAGATAACATCTCTTCAATAGCCTTAAAAAAGTGTGTTTTTTTCAGTTCTTTAGAACAATTCACATCTGCTCATGATTCAGGAAGTAAAATAATGCCTGACTGACTGGGAGCTACATGTCTTCAGCATAAGAAATTCTCTAGTTTTGTAAAATACAGTCATCCTGGCTGGCAGCTCAACTCTGCACTCCTTACCTGTGCTTGATAAAGAGGTGAAAATAACAGTTATTGCTTTTAAATGTGTCTTTTAGAGCTTTGTCATTTTCTGTAAACTTCCTTTGCTGTCAGACAGAACAGTGTATTCAATTGAGGGGAGCAAAGAATGAATGTTTGAAAGAGTCTGTCTGATCGTATTGGCAAAACAAGCAAATTCATGAGAAAATGATTTAGGAGTTGAAAGCTGTATTCTCCCCTGCCCTCGTTGATGGAGTGAGAGTGTTACGTTGCATACTGTAAATTGGCAGTCAGATATCATAGCTCTGGCCTTTGAAAGTCAGATAGCTTTAAATCAGAGCTTCAGCTTATGTTGGGAGACATTTAAGACTTTTTCTTCTCCTTCTTTTTTTTTCCCCCACATAAACGTCAGTCATGCAGCCATTTTCTATTACAAATTTGAGAACACTTCAGAGAGGAGCTGATTTCCCTCCGCGTTAAGGTAATCCTGTAAAGGTCACCGTCTAACCAATGTGAGCTTCCAAGATAAGGTGCTAAGAGTGAGTGTTTTTTTATTATGTGATCGGATATTTGAGAGCTTACTTTGAAGTTTGAAATTCCTTTGCTGGTCCCCAGTTTGCCAAAGCTGACTTGATAATATGTAGCTGGCGACTTCTGAACTCGAGTTAATTACAGAAGCACTGGAACCAGCCTCCCAAGCTTGTTTACTCTGTGGGACATTAGCCTGAAATTTGAGAGGAAAATTAGTTGCTTTTAATGCTTCAGATCCCACTGTTCTTTTGACAACTGGGTTGCTGCTCTTCTTAATGTTTGTTTTTTTCAGGGGAGGATTTACATTCTGCCGTAGCAGCTGAATCCAGTAAAGGTGTGGATTTGCCTTGCTGCATTATTTTCATGAAATTAATAGGGATAAAAAATATGAATTATGTTGGTTTCTCATTTCATAAGTGAAAACCAAGCTCTTATTTTTATTTCCTCTTGGTTCCTTTTTTACATAAATTGCCACAGAGACCATTAGCATGGAAAGCAGTTTGTTACCCTGAACTGATAGTGTGAAGAGACAATTTTGGCTTTATCTATTTATTTATTTATTTTTCCATGAGCAGTGTTGCAAAACTTTGTGCCGCTCTTTTATTTAGCAGCATGCATTTTTAACGTATGAGAAAACTAAGTCGCTGAGTGAAAATTTGCTGTGTTTTTCATTAGGTGATAATATCTGGAATTAAAACATGTTTCCGTGGGCTTCCATGGTGAAGCAGCAGCTGACCACCAGCGCTGTGTTACCTCCTTCAGAAAGAGCTGGGTATTCAGACAGAGGGGATTTTGCTTGCTGAGTGTTTATGTTCTTTGGAGATTTTGAAGGGCAGGATTCTTACTGTATTTTAGATACACTTCTATAGGTTTGAGTTCAACTTCTTGTTTTAATTTACATTGACTAGTCATTGTATCTACTGATACGGGTTCTCTCAGCTTTTTGCCACATTCCCATATATATTCTGCATGCAGTTCCTACCTACTCATTTGTTGTTACTTAGTGATGGAAGAAAGGGAAACTTTGCTTATCAGATTGTTTTTGACATCTATTTCCTGGTCAAAAACAGCTTAGAATATCTTTAAAGGCTGTGGACAGCAAATCACCTATTACAGTAACAGCAAAAACTGCTGTAAGCCACTTCTGCAACTCTGTACATGGATTTTCAAGGCAAACAGGATGATCTTTGTCCATCAACTTCTATCCTACTGTCACTTAAATGCACATTATAAGCAATATTGTTTTCAGGGGGATGTGTGCACAGATTTATTTTCTCTTTCTCAAGTACTTGAGGAAAGAGGAAATGCCCTAAGCTACCATGAATGTTTAACAGCCTTTCCAACTGTACTCCAGTTGTCTTGAATTATGTTAACTTTGGTTTGGTTTCAAGTCTCTCATTAATAAATTGCATTTTGCTAATTAGAAATTATTTTGATGGTACTTAATTAAAATTCACTCAGTGGTGGCATCACAGTCTTCTTGGAAGAAATGTATTGAAATGCCAAAAGAAGGAACAGGTTTTTACGTAGTTTGGAAGTGAGTAGGCAATAAATAAAACAATGCAAAAATATTTTGAGTAGGTTTTAAAAACTGCATGTTGGAAGATAAATTTGGCATTGACTAGTGGTGATATTTTAGCTGAATGCACTCTCATAAGATTACATATTAGTGGAAGAGATAGCGACAGATATGTATTTGAAAAATCATAAGGTGTGATACAAATGCTAATTTTAAGTACTGGTGTTACTTTAAATAATCTTCTCTGGAACATTTCCTGTTCCATTTGGAAAAGAGCTTTTGAGTCTTTAATATTTTCACAGAGTACTATAATATTAGCTGTGGATGTGATTTCTTAAACTCCTTTGGTATCATCTTTTCTGTATAAAAAGAAAAATAGTATTTTTGCATTAATTTAGTTCTCATTTTAACTTTTTCTTCATGTGCTTAAAATTCTTTTACCTGGAAAGTATAGCTTTGATATGTAACTATATCTACTCAAATAGACATGAACTAGAGAAGAAAAGAGTAGCTTTTGTTGGAATATGCTTAATCTAGGTTTATTTTGTCCAAAATTTAATGGGGGAAATTTAACTGATTGTTTCACAAATTGTCCACCAATGTTTGTCATCACTTTATCACCACTGGCTAAAAGGCTACTTTGGGATTCCTTAATGTCTATAAGCAAGTTATGTATGTGGTTTTCCTCTTATATGTAGAAAGTAGAAAGCCAACACATATAGTAAAAATACAGACATTTCAGATTGACTGATGTTTACACGCAGTAGTTTCACTACGCTTTGAAGGGCATTCCTGCCCAGCTAATAAGATGGATTGTCTTGTTTTACAGCCAACATCAAAGGTACTGGATGAGATGCCAAAGTTTCTGATGAAAGTATTTCAGTTGTGATGAAAGGCTCTCTTAAAATGTTGGACTTTCTTTTCCCCTTCTAATTTTCACTAAAGCTCAAACCTGTCAAACTATTTCATTCTAAAAGTCAGCAGTTACCTGCTTTCTCATGGACACTAACTTCCATTCGGGAAAAAAGTAGAAAAAAATATTGGTGGAATCAGCTTGTGAGTGGAAAGGGAAGGATGAAGGTACTCCTAGTGATAAGAATGAAGATATATGTCTTACTACACTGATTTTATACTTCGGCTGTTACCTTTTTTTATTTTTTTGTAAGCAAAGGTCAAAAGAAAAAGAAGTTTACCAATTAAAAAAATGATTTGGGTTTTCCTGGTTAGAATTTTTTCCTACAGTATGTTTTACTCTAGTGCCTCCTGAGATCTTTTTTTAATTTTCATGGCACCACAGCTTTCTCAGTGATCTAAATGGATGTTGACATTTGAAGTTTGTTGATTTACAAAATGTCAGGTAATTATAGGGGGAAAATGAATTATATCCTCCTTTCTCCAAAAGAATGCCAGCATAGTGTGCTAACCTGGGATTATGAAAAAGTTAGTTACAGCTAATGAATTGTAAAACAGTATTTTGTTATGCTACTGAGACTTTTCCTGTAGTCTTTTAGAGGTTGCAATTTCTTGTAAATATTTTTCTTTTTTACATTTGATATGTGAGTGAAGGAGCATGCTTATATTTTCCTCTTTCTCTGCCTATATATGTTAAGAATATCATTTCTGGAGGTGGCTTGCCTTCCATCTGCTTTTGTACGGTCTCATCCAGGCACTCGAGCTCTCTGCTGAACGTGGCCCTGCTGTTTGTGCGCGCGATGCCTTCGGCCGCGCTCCTCCTCGCTCCCCTCGTGGCTTCTGGTGTGGCCGCTCCACATACTTCACGTTCTCTAGGAATATTTTCTACCTCATTCAGCAATGACATGGATTTGGTTCTTTCTTTTAAGAGAGAAAAAGTATTGCACTGAGCACACAGTCTGCAGTGGCAAAGCCACAGGTCTCCTGTGGGAGGCTGCGGGACAGGAGGTCTCCAGGGGCCCAGGGGAGCAGTGTGCCAGAACAACCAATTATTAATTTCAAAAACTCCTGGTGTTCCAGTGACGTCTTTCCTTGCTCTGGGAAGAACAGAAGTAGGAGCTGTGGTAGTGAGCTGCTGCCCTCCTGATCATTCAGGAAGCTTTTAAAACAGGAGAAGTAACAGGGCCATGGATGTAGCCATCTCGTCTAGGAGAGCTGGAGAGTCGCTCTCCTGCTGTTTGCATTGCAGTGACTTTGCTCTGTGCCTTGGGTTTTCTGCTCAGTCTTGTGCATTGCACGTTCTCTGTGGTATTTTTTCTTCCCTCTGGGCAGTGTCTAGCACAGCTTAGTCTCAGTCTCTGCTGAGAGCTTAAAGCATTGCTGAACTGTGAGCGATAATAATTTAAACTAAACTCATAGGTTTGGCAAAAATGTGGTTAGATGCAGTTGGGTTTTTTTCCAAAGAGTACCGTGGGGGAGCTGGCTGCTGTCCTGAATCCCCTTTCCCAAGCTCAGATTGGAAAGAAAAGAAAGCATCTCCTCCTTAAACCCTTGGTCTCCTAGGGGTCTGAGCCATGCATCACAACTTGCAAGGTAGCCAAAGCCACAGCTGCACCCCTCTTGGCTGCCAAAACCTCAGCTTCAGTCCTGACAATTTCTACAGTTATTCATAAGCTTGAATTTCCCCATCTGCAGACTTTTGAAAATTTGTGACACCATGAAATCCTGTCAGTTACTTATGTAAATGGATAACAAAAGGGATTTTAAACTGCTTCTAATATTATTTTTTATATTCATAATACTTTTTTTTCTTAATATACCTGCCACTGTTCTTATAGTTTGTTAAAAGAGTGCCACAAACAGGCTTCATGTAGTGCCCTTTCATTATTCAGATCATTTGCATTGTCTGAATTTCTAAACAAATTGCAGGCTAAGAACATTAATCTCTTTGCTTTTCTTAAAGGAAATAAAACGCTAACTTTGAACCAGAGGGGAACTGAGTGACGTGCTGACTGCACTTGTAAAGTGAGGTCTTTGCTGAGTGCTGGCAAGAAAAATAAGAATCCAATTAGTACTGCTGGGCTGAAAGCTAATAGTGCAGATTTGGGAATTTCACCTTCCTTTCAGCTGCTGAACAGCTGCATTATGTTATAGCATGGCTACGCCTGCTCAGGAAGAGCAAGAGAAAATCCTATTTGGGGGCAATAATTAAGAACAGGAATAGAAAGCAAAATCATGAGAGTTTGTGAATGTGACTCGCTTTCCATCCACAGCGGGGCACCTACGAAGCGTGGTCAAACAACACAACGCGCTCCCTGTGCAAGGCAATGTAGGTACTATACATTCCATACATACATACCATAAATGTAGGTAATCGTGCTACTTCAGAACACCTCTTCCCCAACCAATGCTGAACAAAAAAAAAAAAAAAATCCAGTGCCGAATCAGTGGGTGGGTGTGATTTTGTCATAAAGCAAACATAGAGCTGATGTATCGTAGTAGGAGAGAGAACTTTGTGTCTGAGAATAACATGAATATTCAGCAACATGACTGTTTTTTTAACCATCTGCAGAGCATAGACTTAGCACAACTTCAAGTTGGTTTGGGTGAGAGCATCTTTTTTGTGGCATCATGTTTGAATTTTAGCCTGTCATGTAGAAAATCCATACACAAGGACTATGAAACACTCATATCACCTCTCTTGATGCACTGAAGAGTTTTGAGCATCAGGATACAGACTATTACATGCCGAGAGCAAAGAGCAAAATCAATTAAAGATATGTTAATGAGTGAAAATTTTGATTTTATTTTTTATTTCCCGTATTAAGCCTTCACCACAAAATAGAAGTAATCTTGATTATTCCTGTTTTTGCCCGATGGCTACAACATTGTACACGCTAGCAGCATGTCCAAAAACTAGATTTTTTTTTTTTCACTAAGCTATTTTTTTTCCTTAGAAAATAAAACAAAACCTTAACAGAAAGTTTGAATCCTTCTAAAAGTGCGTTCAATTATCCAGTCTCTACAGGTGGAAATTATAGAGAGAATTATATGCTGTATTGCAGGATCGAACAAAAGTCTTCATTCATCTCATTCTGGAAAGCTTGATGGTATAAGTAAGTTAAGTGATAAAAATGTCTGAATATTTCACTGTTGAACATGTGAAGACATTACCCAATAGTCAAATGATGCAATTAGGTGTTGAGTGCTTTAGGAACTCCATAGCATGATTTTGTTCAGCTGCCACATTTGATTTTAGAAATCACTCCCTAAAAACTTCAGAAAATAGCGATAAAAATGTTCACTTGAAGTTTATTTAGTCTTTAAAAATAATATGCTTTGATTTTTTTTACAAAACATATTAAGAGAATGCAAACATTTCATCATTGACAACAAAATATTGAATTTAAAAGTCTCCACCAAATTAAGGAAATATAAAAGGAAATGAAACAATGAATTACTTCAAAATGCGCTTCTGGATTTCAGATGAAAATGATGAATTAAGACGAGTTAAGAATTTTGTCATTGAATTATGGGAGAATATGAGCTAGACTGATACATGATTATAACAAACAGTAAAATATCAATGGATCCCTTCTGAACTGAAAGAAATGGAGTGAGATACAGAGTGCTTCTTAGTGACTTTCAGTATTAGTTATTTCTAGTAGCCCAGGTAATTACAATAAATTATATTATGCAACCTGAAGAAGGCATTACACAGTTCACAATAGTCCACTTCCCTTTTGCTTTTCTTTTTTTTTTCTTTCTTTTTTTTCTCTCAGATATCACTGAAAAATGGGAGGGGAGTGATCCTGAAAAATACAGGTAATATAGATGGTACAAAAGAGCCTTTTCTTTTTGCATGCTGCAGTCTTGAAGATCCATTATTATGGACTTAGTTGTTGTTTTCATAGGCTACTGAAGTATAGCAATGGGTCTTACTGATGCCACAGTCTTTCACATTTTATCATCTGATTCAGCTTTCTTGGTAAATTTATTTCCCATTTAGTAATTGTTTCACCTGTACCATTCTGTCTTTAACACAGTTTTTGAATTATTTTATGCTCCAGTGGTATGAGCCATAAAGACATGAAGAAAATGGTTTAAATGCAGATTGTATAGCTTATTAAATGGCTTATATATAGAGAGAGATTTTCTTATGATTAGAAAATTAATCTATGCTGGGAGCTGAACTGAGTTGTACTCCTTTCTGTGACGTTTACAGTACTCCAGTGAACTAAGGAAGTCAGATTTCCCTTGCAATGTACAGTAACCTGTTTCTCACCCTTTTTTTTGTTCATAATAGTGCTCCTTCCTGCCCCTGTCCACCCAGCTCTTAAACTGTGCTCTGGCAGCTTAAGAGGTTGCTGCCTACCTAGAAGCCCTGATGCAAGTGGTCAAGCTTCTCTGCAGTAAAGCTCTTCTGCTCCTATTCTTATATCAAACTAGAATTTTTCCATATCCAAAGAAAAAACAAGCCCCCAACCACTGATGTACTAGGATGCTTAATTAGTAATATTAGAATGATCTGTTTCTTTTTTTTTTTTTCCTACCATTTCCTCTGCCAGATAATGCATGTATATAGAGAGAATTGAAAGAAACTTTTCAGAAGTGTTCAACCTGGCCTATTATCTGCTTCCACTGAAGTTTAGATTAAAACTCTGTGTAATTTAGTGAGAATAATATTCAGCCAAAAGCAACATGTCAGAGAATTACATTTATGAGCTTAATTTCTGTATTTTGTAAGAAGTAAAGGAGATACTAAGTAATAGGGTTTAAATTAATGTCAGCTTAACAGTGTAAGTTTACTTTCTTTTTAGCTATTCTATTATTCTATTATTAATTAAAAAGCTCCTGACTGCCTAATGCAAGGTTATGTTCCAAGTATGCTCTCTAAAATTATTTTCACTTCTTAGCAAAGGCAGATTGAAAATAGGACCACTTTTTACTGCCTTTTGAGTGCTTGGGAAAAAAATCTTACAGCTTTTACCTCAAGAAATATCTGCATTAATATTTTTAATTATAATATTATTGAATACTGTGAGTAGGAAGTTAAATTCTCTTAAATTACAAGATTCCTGGAAGTATATGTTTTGAGAACTTATGTCTTTCCCAAGTAGCATGCTCAGCAGTATTCTACCACAATCCTGTGATAAAAAATCAATTAGTTAAGAAAATTAGGCAACATAAAGAATGAATATCGTCATCAGAAATAGAGTCTGGCACATTTTCAGATCTCATAGCTTGACTCACTGTGCATGCCTAGCCTGTAGAATGGGATGTAGGGAGGGGTAGCGGTTTTGTTAAAGGCACTTTCTAAAATGGGGGGAACAAATAGTCCATAGGCATTATTAAAAGTGTGAAAGTCTAGATGAGAAGTATGTGTAGAAGCAATGTCAAAGTATCCTTATTAATTGTCTGTTGAGTCTGCTTCTCATGCTGAAGAATCATCATGCTGAAGAATCCACAGAAAAGTCTATATTTCAAGAAATGACAGCAACAAGACAGACTAGCTCTTTTAAGTTTTATTTTATTGTTTTGTTGTTCACAACTCTTAACAACATAATAGTGTTTTGGTGTAGGTGAAAAAGAGTCAGCTTTTGCTACAGAACTTACAGAGGTGAAAACTGCCTGATTAATTACCGAGTTCTTTCGTAGTTAAAATAAGCATTAGTATAACTCAATGATTATACTAAAAAGAGTAATGAAAATAAGCAGATAAGAAATGAGGGCCTATCTGTGGGAATAATTCCCTAAATAAGGTAGATTTTATGCCCCCCACTCCTTTTTTTTTCAGCTCATTCATTATTATACTTTTGTGGAAAATCCATGTTAAAATAGTGCTACCTATCCCTACCTATGATTCTTAAAAGATTGCGATAAAAATGGGAGAAACACAAGCAATACATTTAAAAAAAGAAAAAAAAAAGTGGAAAAATATTAAAGAAGCTACAGAACATTTCCGAAATTCAGAGTTGATAAAATTAGAATATAGGCACTGAATGTGTCAAGGAAGCTTCTGAAGAATAAAAGCATTTTCTCACTGAAACAGACAAGAATCAAATTGCTGCATTGATTGAAGAGAATGCTTGCACAGAAGTGTTAAAAATAAATAGAAGTAATGCTTCAAATCTCATTGTAATACATTTTACCATATGATTAGAAATTCAGGTTTTCAGTTGAGTAAGTTTATAATATTGAATTTCCCTTCAGTTTCTGATTGAACTCATTTCATACAGCCTTCGCTGTTTACTGAGAAGGGTTATAAACTTTAACAGGTCTGTCACAGAAGTGATGCCACTGAAATAAGCAGAGTAGAAATACCTTTCCAAATAAACAGTAGTGGCTGTGTTTTAGGTGCCATGGCAATGTTTTGAATAGGGAAAGCTTTGTTACAACTGTCTCCCTAGAGAAAATACATACAGTAGGAATCATAGAATTAGAAAACACTTAGAATGACATTTCCACTCATCTGTAGGGTAGAAACTTTCTTCTGCATCCATCTAAGTTAGTGGCATAACTCCCATGGATTTGTCTTCTACCCTCTGGATTTCCACTGTTGCTTAAAGATCTGAAAGAGGTCCTGCTTCTGCAAGAACTCTGTCTGATAGGTCTGACCTGAAATAGTAAGGTACAGCTTCAAGACAGTGAATACCACAGATTTTAGAAAAGAAGATAATTTGGGGAAAATACATTTTGGGGGGCATTTGGGAAAAAAACTCTGTAGTAACCATTCCAGTTCCTGGAGTCATGTAGCCTCATGGCACGGTCAGCCTTGCACACTAAAATCATGATGAGAATCTTATATCAATCTCTGTCTGTGACCTGGTATCCACTGGAACTTCACAGTCATCCTAGTGTGCTTATCCATCCTTCTTGAAAACAGACAGAGAGGTCTAAAAAGAACCAGGTTGTGTCCCTTTCATTCAACGCAAAGAGAAATGAGATGGGGCTACAGAAATGTTCATAGGTATTTTATAGGTTCTCTATTAAATAGTAGCTTCAATCAATTTACTATCTTGTGTATATCAGCATAATTTTTAATGTATTCCTTTGGTAATGTTTCTCTAAATTTGCTTTCCTTAATGATGCTTTGTATGCATCACTCTTGATGCTCTTGGGTAGAAGTAGTTTTCTTTTTGGAAAGCTGCAGTAGCAGTAAATTAAGAGCAAGACAGAGTTCTCCATACTGTAGCCTTCCAAAAATTAGGTGTTTAACCTGAGCTAATTATCTAAGTTCTGTTTCTAATGAATGGAGGCAGTTAGATACCTGCAGAACAAGGTGTAACTTACCCCTCAGAGGAAGCAGTCTGGGTGATTTTCCTTGCTCTTTACTATAGCTGTCTCACACCTGACTTTACTCGGGCTCAGTACTGCAATATCAATCACCTTGTCATGTAGGAAGGATGGCGCAGAGAATAGAGCAGGCGTGTGCATGCACACACATACATATACCCCCCTCTTTTAATTCTTATTTACTTAACCAAATTATATAGTACAAACATATATTTATATACATTTTAACATATTTATAAAGGTATATATTTATATACAGAAATAGATATACATATATGTGTTTGTTATATATATGATTGCTGCAGTAACAAGGCATGGTGAGTGACAAATGAAAAACCAATGATACTTCTCCATCAAGGAGGGAGAGAAGGAATACACCTGGTATCATTTAAGTTACCATCCTTAACTACCATCCCTACCCAAGGAGATAATAATGGAGAAATTCTTCTCTTTCTTTCTCTTTCTGTTTTTTTTTTCTTTCTTCTTGTTCTTGCCGGGATTGTGACTGTGTTACAGTTTCTTGTTAAATATTTTTTATTCTCAGCATATATGGGATAGTTCATATGTGTTGGTTAAATGTTCTTTTGGTTTCTCTCTTAGGCACTAAAACCTAGGGATTGTAGTTCACTGTTTGCATTTTGTATGTTTATCCTTTGGGTTTCTCATAGGATCCTGTGCTTGGACTTCCACGTCATTTGCTGTGACTGTGCGTGGTCTCTTGGAGGCTCTTTTCGCCTCCAAAAAAAATGTTTGAGCTATAGTTTTAATGCCTAGATGAAATGATATTAGAGTTTGAGTTAGCATTAGGTGAAATGAATTCCAGATATGACTTTTCGCTGAGGAAATTCCACATTGCTAACTAATGTGTAAAACATGAAGCTCTGTAAGGGAAATTAGAAGACTAAGAATACTAATTTCCAGCTTGTTTTCTTGTTTTTATGTGGGATTATATACTGAGATCAGCCTTAAATCCAGTTTCAGCAATTTCATGGATGTTTTGTCTCTAGGAAGTTCCCTGTCAACCTGAACTCAATTGATTCTTGAGTCCTTACTTTTATGATTTCTGTGCCAGATCTGTGCAAGGCTTTATGACCTAAATTCTCACAGGAGAAGGTCAAAACTGGAACCCCAGTTTGCATTGCTAAAAAAAAGAAGTCAAATTTATGCCAAGAAATACATTTCTCAAGGCTCTTCATTCTGACCTGTGCAGCGTAGCTGTCAGGGTGCCCGTTACAGCAGGCAGGCAGAGTTCATCGTGTGTATTGAAGAAGCGCTGGTGGTTGTGGTACTGCTGCATTCAGCAGGACAACTGCAGCACGTCAGTAGCTCAGTAGCCTTTATATAGACAAATAGAAGGAACGCGGCCATGGCAAGGGTTTGAGGATTGCTCAGGAGTCAGCCCTGCGTTTTTCTTGCTAGCTAACTCATACTTTTGATGTGCTCAAACCTAGCGTGCTCCCAGGCCGTTCCCAGGAACGGCTCAAGTCAAAAGCACACGTTAGGCTGTCTTCCCAACAGCACTTTGGATACTCCTGTTCTGTTTTGAGCATTAAGATAATTCTGTCATATGACTGAAAAGTGGTGTTGCTGCTGGCGTTGGAATCAGAATCTCTATGCATCATTATGATATTCTTTTTCTTTCTCTATGCCGGTGCCAGTACGTAAGATATCAGAGATGTATATGGAAGTGATCTAGTCTGTGGGAGTTTTTGAGTTGTGTGATACATACGGAACATTTCCCCAACATTTTCAGTCCATTTCAGTTTGTTGGGAATGTTTACTGCCCTAGTATGTCTGGGAAGTTGCCCTTTAGGTTGAACAGTGTTCGTTTATCTCAATTGTACATTTAGTGGCCAGAGATCCTTCACTCAGAGCACTGTCATATTAACATTTTCATATAATAGATATTGTCTGGAAATTTAAATGTCTAAATCATGTGGAAGTTTGGCGAGTAAACATATGAACCTAAAATCCCTATCCTTTCAATATCCCTTTAGGTCCTATTGGAGCTCTTAAACTATTACAGGGGATGTATCCACCCATCTCCTTGAAGGGTCCGTCTATTATTTCTCTCTGAAAGTTAGTTCCTGTTTAAAAGCCTGAAAGCTATTGTAAGATCTGAGGTTTTTAAAAATCTGACTTCCAAACCTTGACTGAAAACTAGCTCAAATCAACATGAAAATATCAGAGAATTGAAATAAAAGGAAAGGAGCTGTTTAAAAAAGAGTAGAAACCTGCATTCAGATATCATTATATGCTAAAAAATGTCATTAGCCCAGGAAAATGTGCTCCACCTGGTAAATTGGAGTATCATTAACATTATAAAAAGAGATGATGTGCACCAATATGCTGATCATCAGTGTATCTACCGATGATTGAAAGAACCTAAGGACAGGTATGTCTGATTGTGGTAGTGCAAAGAATGATGTTTCTCATCGTCTGCAACACGTGCTATTGAAGAACACTTTACAGAGGATGATAACCATAGTTTACCAGGGTAGAAGAGATCAGGCAGCTCATCAACTGTGGCAGTCGAACAGGCTGAAACCATCAGTGTCAAAACTCCAAAGACATGGGCCTTGTGACAGATGAAAAGCAGATTACTCTCTTTATCTGGATACAAATTAGTCTCTAAGCAAAAGTATCTGGCTTATTGTGAAGAGAGAGCTCAAAAAATAATATTGCTTAAGAGAGGCAGTGTAAGTGTTGTTTCAAAGGCTTGGCTGCAGAGCAAGAGTTGAAATGGGAGCTTTATATAACTGTCATTTATAAATCTTTTAAAGCGAGAAAATTTAATCATTTTTCCCCATGGAATTGCACATTGTTAATCACCCCTCAGGAAAATTTGAAGTTAAAAGAGGTGACAAACCAGGCAAATAAAAACAAAAACAATATCAAAACTAAGTGAACAGCTAACTCTGAAGATAAACAGAAAATGAAGATTAGACAAAGATGGGAAGTGACACTCTCTTCCATCCATGTGAAAACATCAGGCATTGTTGACTCTTCTAATATCAATGAGTAATAGAAATTGGGAAAGTAAAGATGTGTATTTGCTTGTAAGTTAGAGGGTGTTACCGAAGTGGTAGCAATGGAAATAACCCAATCTTTTTTTTGGGGGGGGAGGGAACGAAGAGGGAGATGGTAATGACAAAGAGCCACCGTATCTGGCAGTAGCATTTGCCTCATTGTGCTCCTCCCAGTCCAAATTTTATCCCTGTTGCAGCTACATGTGCCTTTCTGAGCTGCCATCTTCTGCCTGCAATACCGTATAAAAGAAATATCGTTGCTAATATTATGTTAACACACATTTTTTTTCAGTTTTAAATGCATCACAGCTAGATGTAAAGAGGAAAATGAAATGCCAGGACAGAAACAAACTGCTGTAGCCATGAAGGCTGCTGAAACGAGAACATTCTTGAGAACTTAACTTTGAAGTCATTATCCACGAGTCTGGTTTTCAGAAGTATGGCCAAGATGGACTGATCTAGTCAGAGCAGCTCTTTTAATGCATGGTGGGTATAGGATATCTTTCTTGCAGCTGTGTCAGCTTCCACAGGAGTTAACAGGGGGTTATGTAAACAGGATGTAGACACAGGCTAGTGTGAATTTGGATTCCTTATCAGCCTTGTCACATGCACTGTTACTTACCGTCATCAAAACAAACCAGAAAAGAACTCAACTTCATAAAAGGGAAATGTAGAGGCACTATTGGTTTAACATCAGAATATTGGCTGCAAATCAAACAAAGTAAGCGATGTGCTTAAGTGCACCATAGCATTCAGTGTTGTGCCAGTACAACGGTAGCTGAGAGGCACTTTAATTATGAGCATTTCTTTACAGCATTAAAGCATTACTTTCCAAAAAGTTATTTTAGCTGAGATCTGCCATGTTCTTTTTCAGCAAAAAAGTGATTGTTTAAGATTATAAAAACTGTGAAAAAAATTTTATTGCATGTGAGTGCATCAGATGAGACAGCATTTTTTTTAATCTGAAGTATGTGACAAACGACTAATCTGAGAATTATTCTTTTTTTTTAAATATCTTTGGCATATCAAAAATATGTCTTTCATTTAGTGAAGTATTTTTTTTCAGTTGCACCTGTGACATATGGTAAGACTTACAGAGGAGCAAATAAGGATGTTGGTCTGTTTGCGAGATTGCCTGTTAGGAAGTTGGAAGAAGAAAAGCAACCAGCTGGATAGAGAGGATAACTGGTGACATTTGTTTGCAGGAAAATTAGGTCTAAAAACCACCGGGAGAGATATATGATGTTGCCAAAGCTTTGTTTCTTCTTCTCAGGGAAAAAAACAACAACAACAAAAAGATGAGACACAGAACGGTGCTTTGTGAGTTCAGTCCTCCTGTTCAGCAATTTCTTTAATCTGCCAGAGGATGGAAAGCTTTAGGAAAGGTAAAATTCTGCCCTGATCAAAGGCCCTATTGATTGCATGAGCTAACATAAATCTCAGGCATTTTTAACTTTTCTGGCTCATACACACTTGGACTTTCTTCGGGCTAACATGTCCTGTTCAGTACCCAGCTTTGAAATCTGAACAAGACAATGAGCTTTTTAACTCCTGGCTCATTGAGACCCTAATCTTGGCTTCAAAGAGCTTCAGCAAAAGTCTACCTGTGGCCAGTAGCCACGGCGGGAGTTTGTTAACGCAGACCGATGTCACCTTTCAAATTCGTCTTGTGCTGGAGCTCCTCTGAGCACGGCTAAGCCCCCTGTGTAAGTCAGCATCCTATAACTGGCCGGGTGTGCTGGAAGAATCATGTGCCCACTCCATACTGGGTACAATGTCAGGGCAGTCTCAAGCACACGTCACTTTTCCCGATCATGTATTTATACCCAAGGGCATTCTGGAAGCTGGAATAGGGATTGCGCTACCGTGGGGAAATGTTCCTGAAGGACCTTGGTTTTAGTGTGGTAAGCAAAAGTCTAGAATTGCCAGTGGGGTGCAGAGCAGATGCGCTAAAATGGTGTTGACTCTAAGTTGGACTTCTGTGTTTGCCAAACACAGGGTAGACAAGATTAACCTGACAGTGAAGGGTGATCTTATGTCTCCTTAGGGCTTATCCTTGGCATAGACAGCTACTGAAATTTGCCCAAAAGCAAATCCCATCTACTGAGACCTTGCAGAACTTGCTTTTGCAAGGAGGTTAGTTTGTGTTGTCTGTTTGATAATTACTTGTCTCAGTTTAACCTAGTTTGAGCAGCTGCACAACTGAATAACATCAGTGTTACCCAGGATAGTTTTTGTCTTTCTACTCCCAAAAGTAACTGCAAACCCAGCATCATCTTCCACACCTTACCAGCTCAGCAAATTTAAGTTAAATTTCCTATTTGTTATAATTGAGAAAAGAGTATTTCCAAAGATAATTCTCATGGTAGGGCAAAACTCAAATCATAACCATCATTAACCAGCTCTTAGTTTTGTTTCTTCATACTTCTTTACTTGCAGGATTATGGGCCTAAAAGAAAGGCATAAAGTTTCTTTTTTAAATGAAACCTATCATTTATATAGTACTATGAAATCATGCTTAGAATGTTTCAGGAAACTCCTACAGTTTCAGCCTTTTCATTTGATCTTAGTGATCTGGTTTTACATATCTCCATGTGATGTCTTGGATGTCCATCCCTCCTTCCCTGTTCTTTCAGCAATAGTATTTACATCAACTGCTAACCTTGGCAGATCATGTCTTTTATGATGATTTCATTAGATAGTTGTCTGAACTGTTGGTATTTTTTAGCTGTACTTTTGAGTTTTTTATTACACTCATCAAGAAACATGCTTGAAAAAGATTGTTTCATTGCTGGATGTCCAACCTTACAGTACCTCACTCATTACATTATTGATAAACAAACAGAATGGGCACAATTTTAATCTCACAGTAGGGGAAAAAAAAAAAAAAAACGCTCTTTCATAAGACACAGTAAAATCAGGAACATAGGTCCAAAGTTCCAGGAAAATTCATCTGTGTAGAAAATCATGCTTGCAAATTTTAAATACAACAGATGAATTCCTGCCAAAAGTAATAATTATATTAAAAGCAAGTTAGCTGAGCAAGAAATCTTTGAAGCTTCACACTATACTTCTACTTTCTATCCCTTCTTCAAACTTGTATTTGAAAATTTTTGCCTAACATTGTGGATTCTAATTGCTACCTCTGAAAATGCAGCCTAAGACTGAGGTTTCAAGCTAAGTTCTTATTTTTTATATATTTGGGTTTTAATGTTTGGTGGGGGGGATATGCTGGCTTCAAAGTGTGAGATCAGTGACACGAGCAATCCCTTTGCTTTCAACCAATTTGTATAGCAGTAATTTTCTGGCAACCAAAATACACAAAGTTGCAGTCACTTGAAGTCTTTTTGTACTCTCTTCCACCTATGGTGGAATTAAGTACTTTGAAAACCTGTAAAAGCACTTTTAAAACCCCATTCATTATGATGACCAAGTACCACTTACAAATGTAGGCATGTATAGATGTAATGAATAATAACAATTTTTTTTTTCTGAGAATACACTGGTTGTCTCACACTTACTTAGAACTTTTGGTTACTAATATTTTGAAATAGGGCTTTTTTTTTCCTTTTGGTCAAATAGGTTTAACGATTGAGCATAACGATTGCCAGATCTACTGGTTAGGGTACAGCTTGTATATTGCTGGTTATATTACTACTTATAACACAGCCTGGATACATCTGAGGCTCTGTTTATAATGCTTAATGATATTTTTCCTGAAAAAAGTACTGACATGATTCAGTAATTTTTCTTGTTTTAACTGATAGAATTGTGCTCCATAGCCACCTTCTTTCTTGTGATATAAACCTCTACAATTTAGAAAAAAAAAAAAAGGGAGAGAGCGGGGCAGGATTTGGGAACTGTGGTTGGTAGCAACAGCAATGTCGTTATAATTTGTCAAATATTTATTTTTAGTAATCCAGGGAGGATTCAACTTTGTATTTTACACTGTCAAATGAAAGTAATGATGCAAAAAGGATACAAGGGAAAGTTTATGTTTGTGTGTCTACTTTCTACCTTCTGTGTATAGCAAATAATTAAAATTTAGAGCCTAATTACATACAATTGAATATATTTGAAGCTTTCTGCACTCCAAATGGGAATGCACTGAAATATCAATAACTCATTTCACTTAGCTGAAGTATTAACCACTACCTAATGCCTTAAAATAAAAATCTCCAAGCAGTCTGTGCTCGATCCTCAGTCAAAGCATTACATTCTGTTGTTGATTAATAGGCTAGGATTGAACTATACAACTGAAAGTCTGTTTCATTACTGAAAAAAAAAAAAGAAAATTAAGTTTGTAAAACGAAAACATCATCAACAAACAACAAATGCTAAACAAAACAAAAAAATGCAAAATAAATTTACTGTCTTTAATATGACCTGAATGGTAGGGCTAGGCCTGGCACAAGGTTAAAAAGCCCAAGAGGCTGGTTCCAGGCAAGTTATTTGCTTGCCCTTTATTTATTTTTCTGTTTTATTCACAAATAATGTATTTTTTTTCTGTGAGGATCGGCTGTTTGTGGGGAGTACGTTTCTTCACACTGCCGTGTCCCCTAAAGGGTCTGATCAGTTCTGTTACGTGTTTTGTCACAGTCTGCTCCTCAAGGGACACTGACAGGTTTTTGATAGTGTAGAGGACATTTGCAATAGGGTAAGATTCTCCATTAGATAAAGGCTGAAGCAAGAAGCATGTCTGTCCATAAGAAGATCTGCACCTCCCACAAATCCATGGGCTTCTCACAAAAATCGCTCTGGGAAGCTTGTTGCCTTGGGCTGAGCACGGAGTCAGACATCGTAATTTGAGCTGTACCCACTGACCCTAAAACCTGTGAATTTCATTTAAGACCAGTCTTGGACCGTTGCGTACTTGGTGATATCTTTATCACTTCTACCCTACTTTGAATTTGAACTCGCAACCTGGAAGTAAAGAAGCTGTTGTCAGAGCTTGAACCATTCAGTGACCTAATACAAAATTAGATTTTTGCTTCAATTTTTAAATGATGCATGTAAAACATTTATATACAATGCTACATTTTCCAAATATGCCCTGAGGAGTGTAAGAATAATCAAGTGCAAATTACTTTTAAGAGGTAATTAATAACAAAAATACAGACATAATTGTGATTTTAATGACTAGAAACTGGTGATTAAAACAGACATGACCTATAAAATGTACTAAATTCACAGTGTTTTGTAATTTATATTGCTCTGCCAAGGAATGAAGAAAATCTGTTGTGGAACAGTCCAACTTCTGCAGCTGTTTGATGCTAAGGATTATGTTTAAGGAAACTGTAGCAAATGGGATTCTGTATCAAATCTGCACCTGCACATATTCTATTGCATGCTACTTTAACAGCTTTGGTTTAAGTACAGAAATTTGGCTTCATTTTTATTTGACACTAAGACATGATCATTTCTTGGAAGTGAGAGATACTTGGATGAGATTAATAAATTCATCATTACTGAGAAACTGAATAAGATAATATGGCAACAGCTTAATGAGAATGGTGTTGTCTCTAGCTTCATTTGATCTAAGGCAATTCAATTACAATGTGCCATTCTTTATGAGACAATTTTGCCAAGACAAATACTGTCAGTTTAGAATGTATTGTGCAGAAGCTTAAATACACAGATCTTTATTTTGAAGTGAAATTACTCCTGCTGGTTAGAGCAGAATCAAGGTGCCTGTGCAGTCTTGTTAAAAGCAAAGGAGCATAATGTTAAAACAGAGTAATCATATTCTGGTGGAGTAATTTTCCCTTGGAAAATGATTTTTTGATAGGCAGATGATCATCTTCATCCCACCTGAGGCAGCATCAGGAGCAGCCCTCCCCGTTATTCATGAGTGCTCCAGTAGTGGCTGTTGGCTCAGTGCTTGAAAGACGGGCTCAGTCTCTCCGCTCTTCTGCCTTCTCCCCACCTTTTGAGGGAATTAAATTTTCTTCTTTACTTTTTTTTTTTTTTCTGATCAGTAAAAATATATTTTTTTTTCTCCAGTAATGTATAAACTCAGCTTTCATCTTGAAAAACAGGGAGGTTGATTTGTCTTGTTATTATGTTCACTAAAGTAATCGTTCTAATTTCCCAGTGTGTTTTTTCTTGGATAAAACATGATCCGTTTCAAGTTTAAACATTTGCTATTTTCTCCATTATATGCCAGAGGAATGCACCTATGTTTCAGTCTGCAGCTGGCTGATTCACTAGCCACATCCTCAAAAAAAAAGTAAAATTGGGACTCTTTTCTTACTTTGAAAACCTTTTTTTCTCTTATCTTTCAGACATTTTCTAGTCCAAGAAAAACATTTACTTTTTATTCTATGTATGCTTATCATGATTCTGACAATTTGAAGAACAATAGAGATATGAAAGTTTCATAGTCCAATGGATTATGTATTTTAATAGAATTTTCTTACTCAAACTCTACCATTCTGTGATTATTGCTTTCCATAATGTGACTTTGCAGACTATGGCTGTGTTACAATTTATAAAATTGAAGTGACTATAGTTCAGTAATTTTTCCATGTAGAAAATAAAGTTATTAGATGTAGATGTGGTAAATATTGCCAAGTAATGGATTATGCTGCATAAACCAAACAACAATTGTTTTGCGATAGTTATTAAAACATTCTTTAAGCCTGTCCCCTGAATCAAAATTAAAATGATGAATACTTTAATGTTTATTGAAATTAACCATTCCTATTTTTTTAAATGCTCATTGATAGTGTGCTAGAAATTTGATGAAAATACTCTGCAAAATAATTATGTTAATATAAACTTTCTTTAATATTATTATGCACGACAAATTCATCAAAGTATATCTGCACTGGAAAGGGTATTCATTGCAAATGTCTCAAAAAGGGAGGGGGCAAATCAAGTGTCTTCTTCTAAGCATCCATTTCGAGAAGTCTTTTTTATAGCTAATTTTTAAAAAGGAAAGTATTCATATTATCCATGTTTGTTGTTGTATTTCTTTCTGGCAGGTTATGCTCATCTCCAAAAAGGAATGTCTTTCCTCCATCATCAACTGATATTTGAAGGTCTTTGGGCAATTTCCATCATATTGTGTATTTCCTGCAGATCCTCACAACTCCTTATTGAATTTATTGCAAAGCTGTTAGTAGTAGTTTACACTTATTTTATAGCAATGTGGTTGTAGTATGTGAATAATAGCGTATGAATGTCCTAGAAGAGCACGAGTGGGGAGCAGGTGACGCTCCAGGCTTTGTAGTAGTTGCAGCTGGACAAGTTGTTGCGTGGGAGAGTGCAGGTGTGTGCACAGCCATGCTCAAGGATCTGTTTGCATTGCAGAAGTGTTCACAGAAATGATGGAAGAGACAGCGTATGGATGAAAAGCAACTGGCAGATGCTCTGTAGGATGCCTAGGGTAGTTCTCCCTGGGCATCAAAGCAGGCCTGGTGGGATCTTGGCAATACGCCCTGTGCCCTTGTGCAGCTGACTGTAAGGTAAAGTGCATACTGATATAGTACAGGTGATGCCACACTCTGTAAGGAACTAATATTTTGGATTGTTAGGAAGGATAGAATCCCTGATAAGCCTTTTAGTTGTGTGCATTTGAATTTATAGAGCTGGTATGTTTATAAAAAAGTTAAGTGCAGTCTCTGTATTTCTAGCCTATTGCTACTATGCAGATTTGAATGATTTTGCCATAAGATTTTTTTTTAATTGGTTATGAATATATGTGCATTATTAATTGTGTTAAGAAGACCCATTTTAATAATGACCAATTATTAATAATGTCTTATTAGTGTTTCATAAATCTTAGCTGGGTCCTCCATGACGAATCTCAGGTCAAACTTTAGGCAAAATACAGTCATATCAAACACATTTTTTATCCTTACATTGCAATTACCATGAAAATGGCCAAAACTGTGATAAGGCTCACATTCTCAGTTATAAAGACTAATTATTTAGTCTGCGACTTGAGTGGCATGGTAATCATCATCGAGCCCTGCAACTAATGATAATAGATGAAAACCTGCTGATATTCCAGCTGCCAGTGAGGATGAGAGAGAGTTTATAGGGGGAGAGTAGCAGTTTCTTTATTTAAGAGTGCATTGAAATATGAATATTATATTAACAACTTTTTTAAAAATTCTATTACAAATAATAATAAATTGATTTTATTTCTATTTAGGAATTAAAAAAAAAATCTATGCTTTAAATTTACGTTATATAAATTCCTTCTCTAGAAACTCCAAAAGCCAGACAGCAGTTTTTCTATACTGTATGATCAAAGATTAGCACTTAGAAAAGTTCCTGTAATGTTTTATGATTTTATTATCTTCACTTTTCTCAAGGTAGTAGTTTATTTGCTGTTTATTATCCATTTAAGTACATAGTTTATAGAACTTGATGTTGAAACTGAATTCACACTGGCAGGACTCAGCGACATCATGGAATTGCAATGACTTTCATAAAATCTGAGTAGAAAATTGGAGTTTTCAGTGACAGACATGAGCAGAACCACAAAGGCTTCCTCTAGAAAGTTTTAGTATTTTATTTCTGGTGTCTGACTGAGAATTTTAAAAATGCACATTTAATAGTATGCTATTTCTTGCATTACATTAAGAAATAGTAGTTGAAACTTAATCAGATCTTTTGTTTTGGAATATTGGCATTCTGACCTCCTAAAGTTGGACGGAGGCAGAAACAGATTCTTATCTGAAAGAAAGTTATTTTTGAAAACCATTCTGTTTTCTTATCCATAGTTCTGTGATAGCAGAACTACCTGTTGCAATCGATCAAATAGAAACAGACACTGGGGAGTCATGAAGAGATGTGCGCATTTGAAGAAGAGTGCACATAAATATATCTGCTAGATCTGAGCTTGGGCTACTTGGAGAAGGCTTATGCAGGGGCCTTGGCTGTAGTATGCCAGGGCCCTCTAGAAAGACATTGCTGTTGTGCGTAAACACTTGCTTTTCCTTCATAAGTGGAATTAAAGTGCTCTCCAGTTGCAGGCGTTGTCTTTCATAGGACAGAGACTAGAAAGTGTCATGATCCAGGGTGAAAGCTGTGTTAGCAACTTAGCAAGAAACCACATCCCCCTTTGGAAATCCCTGAGCTTCCAGGAGAATGTAATGGAAGTATTAAATATGCTTGCCCTATTCTTGCTTTTTTCCACCATATTCTGTTTGCAGCCACTGTTGAAAATGGGATGCTAGGGTAGATGGCCCTTTGGGTCAGTTGTCTTTATATTTTTATTGAGAGAAGAAATTGGACAGTGTATATCAGGATACAAACTGAATCTTAATATTTACGCTAAGCTCCAACACGGCCTATTTGTAAAACAAAAATAAACCAGGCAGACTATTCACTGATCTGCATCTTAATCTCAGCAGGAAAATTCAAATTTTAACATGAATCATTGGCTGCATTTTGAAAATCATATATCAAGTTGTTTTATCATATTGAGACTGAAATGACACAAACCATTGTACCATAACCTGTACCAGATGATTTTTTTTTTAATCAGCAAGAGAAGGGAACATGAACAGCAACAAGAGACATCAAGGGACACATTTATAGATTTAATTATTACAGTTCTCTGAAGGAACCCCAAAGGGTCTCTTAATTAATATCATAAGAACCAGTTTTGGATACCAAGTACATCTTTCTCCATTTATGTTTAGCTGAAGTTGCCACTACTAATACAGGAATAGGATTCACTACAATTTTTTTAGTACCGTACACATATTATTGCAGAGAGCGTTCTTGAGGGAGAGAATGATGTGACTATGTGACTTTTTTTTTTAATGGAAATACTCTTGAAACAGGAATGAAACTGAAGTTGCTGCCAAATTCCTTACAGGTTTTCTGAAAGTGTTGGCTTGGCATTATTTGAATCATTGACTGGAGTTAATAGTAGGAGATGCTGTTGGTAAGGCAGACATGAATCGTATTCACATCTTAATAGCCCCATATTCATTCTACCATTCCCATGCAAAACATGAAGAGAATTAGCATGTTGTCATGAACTTCTGTCAGTTCAGGGCTCAACAGTTGGCATGAAATTGTGTACCAGATGGGTGGTTTTAAGTTTTAGAATAGGAGCAGCTATTTGGATAAACTACCCTGCATTTCATAAACATGCCACTGAAACATCAGAGGCCATGTGCTGTAACAGAAATGAAAGGTATACTTGAGACAAGGAAAAAAAACCCATTGAAAAACTCACAAAACTCAAACCTTAGTTACATCTGAGATCTGGTGGTACTTTATACTATATTTCTTAAGACTATCTTTACAGTGACGAGGGAGGATTCTCACCTGGAAACTGTTTATAAAAGAAAGATCATAAATTGCTTTAAAAGACAATTCAGGAAAAATATCCTTCCTGTGTAGATTTTTTTTTTCTTTTTCTTTCCACTTGATATTTATATATCTTGGTCTTAAGGTGAAGTTGTAGAAAATCTTTCTGAGGAGTGGTGGAGGCAAAAAAAAGAAAAGATGTTCCACAGAGGAGCAAGAAAAATGGTTGCAAAGGTTTATATGACCGAATGCAGACAGCCCTAGAATTAGAGATGTAAGCATTAGGTGTGCAGCTGCAGGTAATAGATATATTAAGGCACTTTGAAGCATGATGTTATTTAAATACAATATAATATAAATACAATATAAATACAATATAACAAGCACACAGTAGTCAATAGCTTATTTTATTATTTCAACGTTTATTCTGGTCTACTGCAGAGAACAGAAAAAAACATCCTTTTCATTTTTGTATGTGATACAGCTCCTCGGAGTTTATCACTTTCTCCTAAAACACTGGAAAATGGCCAGAGCGTGAGCAGTGATGCTCATCAGGGGCTGCCAATGGGCTTAATGAGTGGCTCTCTGGAACCTCTTGGGTGAGCTGCTTGTTTGCTGGGTCTTGCTTAGGCACCTAAAGCAGTGTTGAGGTGAAGAGGGAGTTTTCATCTGTGTTAGCTTGGAAACAACTGAAGACATTGTTTGGTCTTCTGCGGTATGGCTTGCTTTTTCTCGTGGCATAACTGAGCTCTCTCTGTCTAATAAGTTCCTGACACAAATGTAGAAACCTGAGTGTTTTGCAGTACTTCTTGTCATTCAGTCTAATTTTTTTAGTTTTGGAATGTTTATATTAGCATTTCTAAATTGTTTGTGGAGGTAAGAGAGTTCTAGCTTGTGGAATGAGAAGAACAAAGAATGTTTTTTTCTTGTGTACCCTTCTGGATAAATATATATATTATTTGATAGTCTGTTATGGCGAGGGACTGCAAATAATAATCAGATAGCACCAAATAACAAAACTGAACTCAGCAGGAAATTTAAATCTCATGCAACCATTGAGTCAGCCTAATATAAGTGACACTGAATATATTGAAGTACTTCACCAATTTTGTTGATATATTTTTCAGTAGAGTGTTAACCATGCCTGAAGGAGTCTAGTAGAATATATTGAAATTACACAGCACAATCACATCTGTGAAATTCTTGACAAAATAAAAACTCCCAGAGAGCAGTTGTCATTCTTGTGCAATCCCAGGCATATTTTGAGAAAGGCTTCAACCTGATGAATAATATTCACAATATAAGTGCTGCTGCTTTGCAACTTGTGAGCTTGTCATCTTTGATTCTCATAAAATGCTTTGGTTCTCCACTGGAAATGTTTTCACCATCTTTTTCTATACACTGTTTACAGCATATCTGTAGTTTGAATTCCCTTAAGATGGTGAGAATTCTAAGTGCAAATCTATTGGGGAAATTCTTGTAATTATTTTTGTCATATTCAGTCTTCATATCCCTCAATTAAAAAAAATCAGCAAAACTATATGTAAATGTATTTTGGCAATATAGACATTTGTCTCCTCTCAAAGCCTATAGCAGCATAAACTGTGGTGGAAAACTTTTTGTTCTCCTATTGTTTGAAGATTAAGCAAGAGGTTCTACAGAGTGAGCTGATGCATTTTTTTTTCCCTTTTAGAGAACATGTATTTCCAGCTTTTGATAGAATTCAGAACATAGTGAAAACAAAACAAAACAAAAAGCCCAAGAAGACATTAATGTATTTGTTAAACGTACTTTTCTTTTTTTAAGATCTAGTCAAACTTTCTTATGGACCGGGTCAGCATTTAAAATTTTCTTTGCATTTGATTGAATCTAACTTACTATTTATATTTAAGGTACATAAGTGCAACTACATGTGTTTATATATGTATTGTATAAACACATTCCTTTGAATTTAAAGAAATCAACATTTCCAAAAAGTTACTAAAATGGTATTTTAAGAAGAATAGAGACAACCATAATCTTATATTCCTACTTTCGTTCTGTTGAACAGTAATTGTAGATAGGGGCTTATGTTTTTGGAAATCACTATGTACTTTTACAGGCTCTGATTGATAGGAAAGTAATAAATGTCACCTTGGTTAGGATATATTTTTCCACTGTGTGGTACTGAGGTTTATTTCCATTGTAATAAGATATATAAACATCCCAAAGAGTAAATATTTTTGATGCTGACAGTTTTTCAAATAAAATAAACAGTTATTTCTACTCAAAATACCCAACAATCTGTGCTAAACTGTTTTAAAATAGTTACTCTCATAAAGGCCAGTAGAAAAATAAGATAGCCATTTCAGGATTGCCTCAAGACAAGCAAGATTTAAATGGCTTCCTCTCTCTCTTCTTTTTGCTTCTCCAAGATCCAAAGTAAAGTCAATTGATCAGATGTAAAAGAACTTTAAAGGTCTTTGTCCAATATTTTGAAAATTTTCTTCCCTAAAAAATATTACATCTTGAACTAAAAGGCTAAATGCGAAAAATGCTAGGAATAAATAAATAATAAAAAAAAAAGATTGTTTCTTGTATTATTTCATCTGGAAAAGATAAGGGGAAGTGAAGAAATATCTGAAATATAATCCAAATACTAGTCTGTACTCTGTTGAATGCAAGTCTGCACTAGGAAAAACTGTTAAACAAATACATCAAAATGGAAGTGCTAATTTAATCTACATTTATGTAGTAAATTGGGAAAAAATACCAGTCACTGTAATAGTTACTTTTTTTAAATTTGACAAAGTAGTTGGACACTGAGGTATTCATATCATTTTGAGAAGACTTTTACCTCACTTTAGAGATTCTTACCTGCTTGTGTTTTGTGCCTTGGTGAATGATTTGTAAGTAAGGCTTAATGAATGGCCAATTACCATAATAGGTATAATTCAAAAGTCATATGACATTCTTTGAACAGTTATCAGAGATAAATAGGTTATGACTTTCCATGGCAATAGAAAAAATACACACAAAATGGAATGAAATCTATAGAGCCCTTGGGTTTTGCTGAATAAAGAATATTTGTAAAAGTAAATTCAACAAAAATTCACTAATTAGTAATGAATTGGAAGCTCACTTTGGGATATGCAATTTTTCAGATTAGTCAGATCAAAGATACCACATCACAAGATGTACTTCGTTTTTTATTTTGACAAGTGCATTTTAGTTTTAATTATATATACTTCACTGAATCACAGTAAATGTCCTCTAGGGTATCCAGCATAACTACAGAAGATTTAAGATCTACTCCTGCTCATACTGAAATCTGTAAGAGTAGGAATCATTCCTAATGTTCTGATTACACAGAGAATTTACATATGTGTATTGCTTTGCAAAGATTATTATTGTTAAATTTGTGATGACATCCCGGGTTGGCTAGTGCTTTGAGGTGGATATACCTAGACTTATTTCTGCAACCGTCTGTCTGAAGAAGAGTAAAAGTCTTGTGAGTTTAAAATCCCTCACACCCAGTACCTACCATCCTCTCCTCCCCTGCAGTAGTGCTCCATGCTCAGTTTCTGAATCTAGGATCAGAAAGATAAGTTGATGTTTACCAAGGGCAGCCCCCCTGTAGAGTCCCAGGCCCTCGCGACAAGAGAAGAAGACGGGAGAAAGGAAGACTTGCCCAGGGTAGAGGAAGATTGGGTCAGAGAGCACCTAAGACACCTCGATACCAACAAATCCATGCGCCCTGATGGGATGCACCCCAGAGTGCTGCCTGAGCTGGCGGATGTCGTAGCCAAGCCACTCTCCATCATCTTTGAAAGATCCTGGAGAACAGGGGAGGTGCCGGAGGACTGGAAGAAGGCCAATGTCACGTCAGTCTTCAAAAAAGGCAAGAAGGAGGACCCGGGCAACTACAGGCCAGTCAGCCTCACCTCCGTACCTGGAAAAGTGATGGAACGGCTCATACTGGCCGTTGTCTCCAGGCACGTGGAGGACAAGAAGGTGCTCAGGACTAGTCAGCATGGATTCGCGAAAGGGAAATCACGCTTGACTAATCTGATAACCTTCTATGATGGGATGACCGGCTGGATAGATGAGAGGAGAGCGGTGGATGTCATCTATCTTGACTTCACGAAGGCTTTTGACACCGTCCCTCACAACATCCTCCTGGACAAGCTCCGGAGGTGTGGGCTGGATGAGTGGTCGGTGAGGTGGATTGGGAATTGGTTAGATGGCAGAACTCAGAGGGTGG